>CM076572.1:779120677-779493336 GCA_034641835.2 Pinus albicaulis
CCCTAAGGGATGAAATGCATCTACAAACTCAAGTGTATTTAGATCCATTTTACAAGTGGGGAATGGACTTCATTGGACTCATTGATCCACCATCCGGGCGAAGAGATATATCATAGTTTGCACTGATTACTTGACCAAGTGGGTTGAAACAAGGGTTGTAAAGGCAACAACAGAAGAGAAGGTAGTTGAGTTTTTGAGAGAGAATGTGTTCTACAAGTTTGGATATCCTAGAGAGGTAGTCACCGATCAGGGGGCTCAATTCACATCTCATCTCATTGAGAACCTCATGAGGTAGAACAAAGTAAAGCACAATACTTCCACTTCCTACCATCCTCAAGAAAATGGGTAGGTGGAAGTGACAAATAGAGCCTTGGAGAAAATCATCACCAAATTTTGTGAGCAACAGCAGAAAATATTGGGAGGACGGATTGGTGGAGGCCACTTGGGCTTACAATACCACCAGGAAGACAACTACAGGGTTTACTCCCTATGATCTAGTTTATGGGAAGAAATTTTTGTTTTCCATTGAGTTTGAGTATAACACCCTTAGGATGGCAACTCAGTTGGATTTGGACATCACAAAGGCACAACAAGAAAGACTACTTCATCTGAATGGTTTGGATGAATTTTGAATGTAGGCCCTCCTTCACACAGTAATCTAGCTACAAATAAAATTTTGGCATGACAAGCACATCAAAGAGAAGACATTTCGGGAAGGAGATTTGGCTATGCGCTATGAATCCAGATTCAAGGACTTCAAGGGAAAGTTAATGACTAGATGGCTAGCACCTTATCAAGTGGATAAATTTCATGACAATGGGGTTTTTGAAATCGGGACCATCAATGAGGAGGGGATCCCTATGCTTTTCAATGCATAGAAGCTAAATATGTACAATAGGCCTGATCTGAATGTGATCGAATAAAGTGCTTAAGCAGTCTGATTAGTTTGTCCTTTATATTGATTGTTAACTGACGCAATATTTAATGAAAGATGATATAAACTAGCAGCAATAAATGATTAAATAATAGCAATAAACAGAGAGAAGAATATTCAAACAATTTGATGACAGAGTTCGTCCCTCCTGGACTACATCTCCGGGTCCTCTTTCAAGTGGGCGTCCATTTTTATTAGGATTGATCTTGGAATTTATTTACACTGAATTGGAATAGAATGACTATGCTCACAGGCAATTTTGAACCCTGTAATCAGAAAGTACTCTTTCTCGCCTTTCCGACACCTATCTCTGCACTCAATTCCGACTCCCGACGGTCGAGCAATGCTGCAAACAAAACTACCTCCAACCTGCTGAAACTGATCTAAAAAAACTCAATGTCCCCCTTGAAACAATTTTTCATGGATTTATAATACTGCATTCAAACCTTGGATGGCCAAAATTGGCACTTGGTTGAGAAAATCATGTGGTAAGGATCGAATCCCTATTTTCCAAATAAACCTAGGGATAAGGTTCCCAAACCTTAGCGCTGTATTAAATTCTAAAAACCCAAAATAAAACTTTGGATATGAATAAACCCTTGGCGGTCAGCAAACCAAGCGCATCCGAGGATCTATTGCATGTGATCAGGCAGGTTTTATCTGGCGGTTATGGTCTATCCCGACGGTTAGGGTTTGGCGATCACGGCATCAGCGGTCACATGTACACAGTTCCGGCTTAACATGTGGTCTTAAAAACTGTTTACCATAACATCTCCCACTGTGGTTTCATACCTGTCACATCTTTACAAACTCTGACGCGGAATACGGTTATTGTTGCGGTTTATTAAGTGCTGTGGGTTTAGTTTTATATTAATTTTTATTATAATGTTTTTATAAGAAAACTATTATATATACCCCGAATCTTATCCATACCCCGAACCTTATGAATAAGGTTTTTGGTATATTTTTATAACATAGTTTTTAATATATGGTTTTGTATTTACGCTAGGTATAATGTTTAACATAGGACTTTTTCATAGGTTTTAAGACTTCGGCTATCACTTAGGTTTTAGAGATAGGTTTTAATGTCTTAGGAGATAGAATTAGGTATTTTTACATAATGTTTAGATCCTTACTACTAGGATTAGACCTTAGGATTTAGGTCTTAGCACTTAGGAGTATTACATCATCATTTTAAACCAAAATTCACCTTCTCATCCATATGAAAACCATAACATTGAAGGACCAAAACTGGTGAAACTACATGTATGAAGACTGAACTGGTCATCGAATTGTTGAAGTTGACTGGACCTTTTTGTTGCACTGTACTCATCAAGATCCTCCTGGATCAATCCTCTCCACTTAAAAAGCTTTTGGACCACAAAAGCTTGATTTTAAACTGATAATAAGTGATAATACAACTCTCTCACTTTCATCTTGACTTTGATGACATACAACCATACCTAATCATCGACTTAAAACTGATGCTTATCATGGCGCAATTTGAACCTGACTTGACTTAATGCTTGTCGTGGCGCAGAAAAATGTAAGGCTTGATTGTAAGCTTGATGCACATAAGTTACAAATTCATCCCATATCTTACATTTTTTACTGCAGTTACCTCGAAGAATATGTATCCCAATCCTCTTTACCATTTATGTCTATCCTTGAACCAAATCCATGATGCCCCATGGTTGCAAAAGAACTAGAAGTGGCATGTGCAAACCAATCTTTCAATTGCATGGCCTGCTTGTCGAACACATTACGCATCCCTTTATGTACTTCACAATTGTTTCATACATATGAGTCCAGTAACAATACCTTTGACTTTGTGTCATAGTCTTTCTTACGCCTGCAATCCAAGAAAGATAAATTTCCCAAATAACCTGCACCCTTTCTATCTGAGCATTATCAGTTAGTGATTCAAAATTTTCTTCGAAATCATCATCAATATTATACTGTTCTTCATAACTTTCATAAACTAATGAACTTTTATGTAGTACTACTAAACCATTCAAAGACAACATATCAACTACTTTACTTGTTACACTTTCCTTGTCCTTAATTACTAAGTGATTTTGCTGAAGAAAACCCATCCAACTATAGTGAGATTATTGAAACTTAGTATATGACTGAAAGTATTGAAGTAGCTTATAAGCTATGTGAATCACTATTTTCATTGTATATCCTTTAGCATCTGTTTTAACTTCATATGATTTTTGATGATTTATCAATGCTGTGAAATTTTTCTGCTTAATTGAATCAACTTTAACATCGACACTTGTTCCCCATGTCCCATTTTGCTTATGAGCCAAAATTATGGGTGAAATGTATGGAGATGATCTGGGTCACATTAATTATTTTCCAACCTTCCCTGAATTTGTTGCTTTACTTCTTTATGCTCTATAACTTACTTGTGATACATTTCAACATTAGAAAGTGAGGCAACAGACATCAACTGCATCTCATGTGATATTTCCTTTTTATGAAGTAGATGTTTTGTTTATTTAACTAGATCCTAAAATGAATCTACCTTTTTAACCAAATTACCTTCATACTGAATTTCACAACTTGAACAAGTATCATTAAGATCCTTATGTTGTTCTTTTATCAACATGAGTATGTATCTCTTACTTGAACTTATTAAGCGCTTCATCTAATTAGCATTAATTAAATTCAAGTGATCTTTGATTTTATGTGCCCGAACGATGTACTTAATCCCATATTTCTTGAGATGATACACATGCTCTTTTCTATAAAATATTGCATCACGTTCATAGAGATAAGGGCTTCCTAAAAAAATTCCACACATGTCTAACGGTATCACATCTAGCTCCACTTCATCGATATAGTTAGCTATGATTTCAAATTTTAACCGACACTATTTGGTAACATGAATTTGACTTTGTTCCTTTAACCACCCTAAA
Organism: Pinus albicaulis; assembly: GCA_034641835.2. Taxonomy (NCBI): domain Eukaryota; kingdom Viridiplantae; phylum Streptophyta; class Pinopsida; order Pinales; family Pinaceae; genus Pinus; species Pinus albicaulis. Next base: position 779,124,539 of record CM076572.1, read on the forward strand.
GGATATGGCTTTGGATGATTATGTGTTTTCAAACCCAATTGTTTAACCAATGAATCAAAAATCAAATTTGCCTGTGATCCCGTATCGAACAATGTATCTATCTTAGTATGCTTTGAAGTTACCCTTATATGAAATAACTCGATTCTTTTATCTTCATTCTGTTGTTTGATGTTTGAAGAAGAAAAAGTACTAGCATCAGAAATTTTACCTTTTGTAACCATAGTAGTGATTTTACCTTCATCACCTGAATTTGATCCCAAGTCCAAGCCTTGTTGGACTGTTGTTTCACCTTTCTTTGATTGAAACTTCTTTGGCTTCAGTTCCGGATTAAGTTTCCAACACCTAGCTTCATCATGGTCGATCCTTTGGCAATGTGTACATGTAGGTCTTTCATCTTCCTTCTGAGTTGTGGCATTCTTCTTTCCCTTGGACTTGCCCTTATTTTTTCTGTCTTCAGTTTCCAACTGATTGGATGTCTTTGGTGTAAACTTGAATGGTTTACCACCTGACTCAACATGAATAGCTTGAACACAAACTTCATCAAAATAATTAGGATTGAACATTAATAATGAATGCTGCAAATATGAATACAAACTGCCAATATCCTTCAACAAAGTTTCTTTTGTTTCCAGAGAAATACCAAGTGCTAATGCCTTCTTTCTTAATTCCTGTGTGAACTCTTGAACATTCTGTCCCTTACCTTGTCGCAAGCACTTCCAATCTATTACAGCTTGCTATGTGTGACCCAACGGATAGAATTGTTTCTTTAGAGCTTTAATAAACTTAGTCCATGAGGTAATAAATTTTCCTTTATGCTTTAAATCTATCTGTGTCTTAATTTCCCACCAGATTAAAGCAGTACCCCCCATTCTAAGAGTAGCTAATTGGATCTTTGTCTTATCATCAGTAATATCTTGAATACGACAATAGACTTCTAACTGTTTTACCCAGTTATCTAGTTTCTCAGGGTTTATTTCACCATCATACACAAGTAATTAGAACTTAACATCAAGTTTCAATAGTGGACTCTTATTTTTCTTTTATTTTTCTGATTCAGAACTAGAAGTAGAAGAGGAAGAAGAAGATGATGGAGATGATGGAGGTGAAGGAGATTTATCTGCCTTTCCTTTACCCTTTTCCTTCTTTGATGCCTTCGACGATGAGGTTGCATCTCTCGTCTTCCTGTCTTCATATAATTCTGCCAACATTTGCTGCATGTTTAGAAACATCTGCTAGATTTGATTCTCATCCATAGGTTTATTTTCAGTAGCTTCAAGAGTCTCAATGGTTTCAGTCCATGTCATCGTTGATTGTTGATCGAATTTCTGCCTTCCGATATCTAGATCGAATTCCTCAAGCTCGCCTTTTCCATTTTGCAATCCCAACCTGGTTAACATCCACTGAAAAACAAACTACAAGCACAACTTGCTCTGATACCAAAATGATCTGAATGTGATTGAATAAAGTGCTTAAGCAGTCTGATTAGTTTGTCCTTTAGATTGACTGTTAACTGAAGCAATATCTAATGAAAGATGATATAAAATAGCATCAATAAATGATTAAATAATAGAAATAAATAGAGAGAAGAAGATGCAAACAATTTGATGACGGAGTTCGTCCCTCCTGAACTACATCTCTGGGTCCACTTTCAAGTGGGCATCCGTTTTTATTAGGATTAATCTTGGAATTTATGTACACTGAATTGGAATAGAATGACTGTGCTCACAGGCACTTCTAAACCCTGTAAACAAAAATTACTCTTCCTCACCTTTCTTACGCCTATCTATGCACTCAATTCCGTCTCCTGACGGTCGAGCAATGCTGCAAACAAAACTACCTCCAACCTGCTGAAACTGATCTAAAAAAAATCAATGTCCCCCTTGAATGAATTTTTCATGGATTTATAATACTGCATTCAAACCTTGGATGGCCAAAATTGGCACTTGGTTGAGAAAATCATGTGGTAAGGATCAAATCCCTATTTTCCACATAAACCTAGGGATAAGTTCCCCAAACCTTAGCATTGTATTAAATTCTAAAAACCCAAAATAAAAATTTGGATATGAATAAACCCTTGGCGGTCAGCAAACCGAGTGCATCCAAGGAGTCGCTATGTGTGATCAAGCGGGTTTTATCCGGCAGTTTTGGTCTATCCCAACGGTTAGGGTATGGTGGTCACGGCGTCAGCTGTCACATGTACGTGGTTCTGGCTTAACATGCGGTCTTAAAAACTATTTACCATAACATCTCCCGTCGTGGTTTCATACCTATCACATCTTTACAAACTTTGACGCGGAATACAGTTAATGTTGTGGTTTATTAAGCGTTGTGGGTTTAGTTTTATATTAAGTTTTATTATAACGATTTTATAACAAAACTATTATATATACCCCGAATCTTATCCATAGCCCGAACCTTATGAATAAGGTTTTTGGTATGTTTTTATAACATAATTTTTAATATATGGTTTTGTATTTGCGCTAGGTATAATGTTTAACATAGGACTTTTCATAGGTTTTAAGACTTAGGCTATCACTTAGGTTTTAGAGATAGGTTTTAATGTCTTAGGAGATAGACTTAGGGATTTTTACATAATGTTTAGATCCTTAGTACTAGGATTAGACCTTAGGATTTAGGTCTTAGCACTTAGGAGTATTACATCATCATTTTAACCCAAAATTCACCTTCTCATCCACATGAAAACCATAGCATTGAAGGACCAAAACTGGCGAAACTGTGTGTATGAAGACTGAACTGGTCATCGAATTGCTGAAGTTGACTGGACCTTTCTGCTGCACTGTACTGATAAATATCCTCCTGGATCAAGGGCCTTGTCTAAGGCAAAATTTCTCAATATAATAAACGAAGAGGTGAATACAATTGGAAGCTTCACAGTTTCTAGTCCCTCACCTTCCTAGAAAAAATAAAAATAAAAATAAAGAGGCTTGGGTGAAAACATTTCTGAGGAATCCAAGGCCTACATCAAGGTTGAAAACCTCCATGAGGCAATCCTGGAGCAAAAAAAAAGAGAAAAAGAAAAAAGTAGAGGAATAAAATATCCTCGAGTGAAAACCTCTTAGAGGCACCCAAGGCAGGCTGGTGGTGTGAAAACCTCTGTTGAGGCATCCCATCTTTCCTTAAAAAAAAACAAAAAACAAAAAAGAGAAAAAGAGAAAAAGAATAAAATAGCACCAATGCACTAACCTACTTATGTTTTACAGGTTGTTGAAAAGGGACAAAATGGAAAAAAGAAAGAAACATTTCTTCCATCTATCTCTCCTCTAGCTACTTACTCCATATCCAACCCTAGCATTCATTCCTCCATCCATTTCTAACACCAAGTGTGAAAAAATTCCATTTTTTTCTCTATGTCTATAGTGCTACAGGATATCCTAAGCTACTACAAGATTTCTTGTAGTGCTACAAGAAACACTGTAATGCTACAAGAAGTTTACTTGAGGCTAAACAAGCTCACCTAAGGCTCTCTGGCCCTAGAAAAGACATGAAAAAATGTTTCCCCACCTATTTCTACCATCTCTAACCATCATTCCATCACATGCATGAAGAATCACTCATCAAACCTTCTATTTTTCCACTGTGAATCATTTTGTGTTAAATACACACACAGGGCCTCTTCTCTCGTGTTTTCCTCCACTGCACCACTCCATCAACATCCTAACACTGTCCCTAGCATCTATAAAATCTTTTTCTCCCTTCCTCGGGTCATTTTTGAGCTCCAAAATTGTAACGAAGATACTGCTACATGAAGATGATCACTTCCAGTAGCACAACTGTGCATGCAACATAATATCTTGACCACCATCCAACACTCAAAAGTAGAAGAAGTATGATGAATACTTGATCATAAAGATCACTTGGGGACTCGAAAATGGAATCTACCTCAACAGCAGCAACTTAAGGTCTCCATGAGGTACCTGCAAAATACATAACAAACGAAAACACAGTAAGCACCTCACTCAGGAAATAAAAACATAGCAAATAAAAGGAAGCCTTTTGTGACCATTACAGTGTTCTAGCTCCCTGCATCAAAGCATCCTGCAACTCATCAATAACCAGGTAGGTTTAGGTATGACTCCCTCACCCTCTCTCTATGCATCAATTGACTAAATGAGTAAATGTAGAGAAAAGAGAGCTTAATAGGCAAAAATGTGGCCAGCTAACTTGGTCACCCTCAAATAGTTAAAGTAAAAAGTTGGTGGAGTTGCATGCCATGTGGATCTATCACATCAGTCAAGGGAATGATAACAGAAAGTGGGATTTGATTACAAGGCAAAAGGGAATGGCAGGCTCGGGTGGGACCAACGGTCCAAATATGGAAACCTCGTGCCAAATCAACATAACTAATATGCTCCAAGCCCGCTTGATTTGTCATAAAAGCATACTTTGGTTGATTTCCCCTCACTCTATTTATCATTTTGAGATCAGTTCGCAAAATGAAAAAGGCAGGAAACATCAAGGAGCTTCGATCCCTGGTCGATTTTTGCATGCAAACAGTGCTATAGGAAACTCTTCTACTGCTACTGGAAGTTTCCAGGGAAGCCATAGAGGGTTGAGGAGTGAAGTGAAAGCCACCATAAAGGTATATTAGCACTCCAACACCATCCTTCAAGCCAGAAGTTTCAGAAGTGCAGAGGTAAGTGGCCATTATCCCCATAAATGTACAAGAATTTTCATGATAATTTGCACACAGTAGAGCATAATTCAGAGAATTAAAGGGTTGTATAAGGAGGTGGAGGATAAAAAAAACCACATCTTGTGAAAATTACATAGCTTTGAGGTCCCATATCACAGTGAATTTGAAAAAACCAGCCACAAAAGACACCTATCAAACACAGTCAAAATATGGGGGGAATTTTTAATAAGAGAGAGCCCACATACACAAAGAGATTTAAGCAACATCCTCTTGTTGTATACATCTTCAGAAATGATCAGTGGTTGGGGTTCTTGAAGCTCCTCAAGGGGTATGATTATGAATTGTCTCGAGAGTTTGAAATGGCCTTACACTCTCAAGCAGATGATAGTGCCACCATAGTGATAAGAGGACTATAAATTACCATAACCCATGAGCTCATAAGAAAGGTCACCACCTTAACTCTAGCAGTTAAATTGAATGGAGAGGACATATTCTCTAGTACTGCTTCTAATAATAGTTTCCTCTTGCCCAATGAGGAATACATTGAAGATAAGAATGGGGTAATAAGGAAGAGTCTGCCTTACCCATGGGATGAGGTGGATTACCATATAATGAAGTATATCTCTTGTGAGGGCAGACTAAGTGTAGTCTATGGATATCATTTTATGTTGTTGCATGAACTTAGGTTTGAAGGGGATCTTCCTTTAGATTGGAGGTTGAATATCCAATATTTCCTTCTCCATTCAATAAGAGATATGAGACATAGGGTTAGGGAAAGGAAATATCAACACCTAAATCATGATGGTATAATCAAAATCATAGTGGAAGATGCTTTAAATAGGCTCAACATCCCTGTAATTTGGTCCAATTTCATTGACATGGATAGATAAACCTTCATTGGGAAACATACCATCACCTTGGAGAGGTTGATGCCTCTAGCCTTGGTGAAAGGGGTATTAAAGCATAAGAAGGAGGGACTGAAAGGATAGAAGAAGAGGAGGAAATGGAAACAGATGAAGAAACCACATAAGATGTAGGAGAAGAGAAGGAGGAATAGAAATAAGAGGAAGATAAATAAGAATAAGAGGAAGAGGAAAAGATAAAAGAGGAGGAGATTCTAGAGCCAATATTACCACTGACATCTTCCCTCAAAAAATCATCCTTTCACTAGGGAACACTAAAAAGGAATTGGATGCCACTTTAGCCACTCAAAGCACCCATGTGAAAGAAAAAATAAAGAGGCAGACCCCCATGTATTTCAATACCAAGAAAAGCACCAGGGTGAGGTAGAGGAGGCCTCAAACTCCAACCAAGAGCCCCATCATAATGGAGGAGTCACCTAATAAGAGAGAATAAATAGGTCCAAAAGAGGGCAATATTCAAGAGGTCACTTCCCCCAAAACAGTATCAAAGACACCTATGACCTACAAAAGAAGGCACTCCTCAAGTTTAGCATCACTAAAACAAGCACAATCACCCACAGACCTCCAAGGAGAAGGAAAGGAGGTGCTACAGGAAACACAAGGTATGCAACAAGAAAAATAGAGTGTGCTACCAAAAACCTAGGATATGCTACAGGAAACTCATAATTTTCTACAGGAAGAGAAAAATTTCCAAGTGGAAGAGAACAAAGGACCATTGGAAGGGAAGAGTGCCCAAGTTGATGAAAAGGAGGCATAAGTTGAGGGGCATAATTTCTAAGTTGAAAAAAAAAGAGACAAAAAAGGAGGAACCAAAAGAAGAAGCATCCTCTCAATAAATTGTCCCAAAATACATTATAACAATCCAACATCCTATACCAAAGCCAAACTTAAGGTCCTATTATACGTTCAATGAAGGAGGGAGGCTGATCCCTGAGAAGCTCTTCATTCCCCTATTTTATGAGCTAGAAAAAGAGAGAGGGTGCACCCACCAATGGATGCAAATTTACAAGGCTGTGACTGTTAAATATGTGGGAATCATGGAAGAAAAAATCAAAGAGATGGGAAGATATTTGGCTAATTTCAAGCTGAGAGAGGCAGTGTTAAAAGAACAGCTACAAGAGGCACAAGTAGAGAATATGAGATTGAATGGCCAACTCTAGCAAAGAGACAAACATATTTTCAGTATGGAAGACCTGTGTATGGAGGCAATACAACACAGGCATCCTTCAAACTCTTATGCCATTTATCTCAAAGAGTAGTGGCTACAATTCCAAATCAAAACTTTAGCACAACATGGGTGATTGCCTTTCCAAAACTATAGGAAATTTATTGATTTTTGCAGTCGGGCCAGTATAGAATATAGGGCCAAATTAGCAGAGCTCTACAAGCATAATCTTGTCATAAATGATATGAAAATATAGGACCAAAACTCTAGGTTGGGAGATATGCAATTGATGGCCATAGCATCTTGGATGGCCAATGAAGAAGCTAGGGCAGAGGAGTTAAAAAAGGTGATGAAGAGAGAAGGAAAAGATCCTCTCCAAATCAGGGCAAAGCTAAGCAACCCTAAAGGGGTCATAAACAACCACCAAATGATATCCAATGACGCGAGCCTTGTAGACATATATCTCAACACCCAAGAACAGTAAATTGCACACTATGATGTCATCTCTAGACTATTGGGAGAGGAGTGTGTGATGGAATGTCAGAGAATATGGAATGGCCTCCCACTTAGCTTGAGGAATCTGGAGTACCATACTCTAGGCAGATTGAGAGCTGCCCTGGAAAGAGCATCCTTGTACAAAATAGCCATGATAACAATGAAGATCAAGTGGCTTGGATTAAAGCTCAATCCACCTTTGATGTTGGGCTTGAGAGTGAAATAAAACAGAAAACTGAAGAAGACAAGGAATGGGAAGAGGCGGAAAATAATGCAAGTTTCTACCCACCTAAAAGGACCCCTTCCATGATACCTTGGAATGTTAGAGAAGCTACAAGGACTCTAAAAGAAATCAAGAAACAAGACTCTGATGCTCAGAGGATGAGCAACCATTTTTTAGGGGGGTGATTATGAGTACCATCATTAGGTATATTCTAAGGTGTTAAAATGTCACCTTTTTAGCTTAATTACTCTCTCTCACACATTCAATTGCATTTTGTCATATTTTTCTTAGCGAGAATGGTGTATTAATGGTTGTCATTATTTGATGCCTAATCTAGTTTAAATGCAGGAAAATTGATCTGAATGGGAATATTAGTAATGTTATGCTAAGATCCTATTCAAAATATAAGAATTTGTGTCTAAGGTTTGTCCTCCAAATAGAAAATAGAAGTAGGTGGTGTTAAGTTTTTTTGGTGAATTTTTATTTATGAATTCTATTACATGAAATAAAAAATGGAATGAAAACATATAACTATTAGTCAACACTAGAAATTATTGAAGGAGTTCACCCCTCCTGGGCTACATCTCCTTGGATCATCTCTATGGCTTGATCCCTTCTCATTAAGCTCAATGATTGAAACAAGGAGTGCATCAAATTCTGAACAAGGGAATGATAAGTTTCTCCTAAAAAGAAACATACTACTACAATTACTTCATTCCATAAGCATGATAACCTTCAGTCAAGCATGTAACAATCAGCACATAAGGCATCTTGCATCAAGATCCTAAACTCCAGTTTCAAGAGGCTACAATTGCACCACATACTCCATGTAGCACATGAATAAAACTCTCCTTCAATAACATAAAGAAGAAAGAAGTATGAGAAGTGACAACATTGATGAAGTTGTTATTTCATAAACAACATGGAGATCAGACAACCCTCGCAAGGCCATCTTCAACATCAAACTCCTCCATGAGTTGTTTCAAAACCATGGTTGATCATGGCACCCTTTAGATTCAACCTAAAAAAAATCTTATATAGAGTGTTATATGGCTCCTAAGAAATCTTCCATTAAGTCTGGAATACTCAAAAATGGTACCTTAACCTCTTTCTGCATCCAATTTGGTTGAAAACTCCATAAGTTATGACTTCTCCAAGTTTTTCCACAATTTCCTGCCCAAATTTAGCTAATTGGAGTTAACTTGGACTAGTTGGCACCAAAAATAGCATTCCTGCCGGACTTGGAAGACCTACCAACTTAACCACTGGATTAGTGGTTAATTAACCCCACTTATTTATTATTTAACTCAGGATTAGTGCTCATCGGTGCTCCATTAAAAATCTACATTAACTTAATAAAATGAGATTAGTGGTTAATTAATTATGGACTAGAGGTTAACAACTGTGTTTATGGATAAGCGCTTTTCCTGTTCCACCATGGTAATAGGTGCTTGTCTCATGGCTTGAGGGCTGGCCCCCTCTCCCCCCATCGGCGCTTTGACTAAAGTTTAAATAAATGTGGAGATGCAATATAGTTAAGAACTATTGTATAGGTGAGTTGGTAGTGCGACATGCTATTTGGGTGGAGGTCTCGTGTTCGACCCCTGCCCGGACCTCCGGTCCATAAAAAACTTTTTAATGCACCATGAGGGGGGGCATGTGGTAGCCCCTAGCTACACCACATGTCTCCTCCTCATTGGCCTTCCCGAAGCCAATACAAAATTGCCAACACACCAGAATTCGAAGCAATGCACAGCTGCCACTTGGAAATCTCCCATTGGCCATAAAAATGTGTTGACCAAACTTTGACCTGCCCATTAACCTGCACAGTAAGCATGCCATGTTAGCAGTACAGACTGTTGAGTGGGTTCGCTGACTGTACTTCTTTTTACAAAATTTGTGTGTTTAGAAAAATGGACAGAACATGTTTCTAGGAGAATATGGTGTCGGTTTCACACAAAACGAGTTGCATCAGATTCAAAATGACGAGAAATACATGATTTTTTAGGTTCCACACCGATCTCACAACTTTTATTTTTGAGAAAAATTTAGTTCCTGATCAAAAATAAAGGGAATTATTCCATTTTTTAGAAAGATTTCGTATCAAGGCTCACAATAGACAGCGAGGAGAAATCATAGGGAGGTTGACCACCTTATTAACTCCTAAAAGAAGCTAATATATCCTCAAGATCCTCCTCCAATAGCTCGAAGTGAGAGGCAGTCGAGAAAGTGAATGATAAGAAGGAGCCATGCTCCACTTCTCTCGAGTTCCAAGGGAACAAAGACCTACTTTTCAGGGATCTGTTGGTAGCTACCCTCTAGCATAAATAGACAAGAGAAAGAGCTCATTAGGATTCATATTTGATATGTAGGAAGAGCTCTCTTGGCTTTGTATTGGAGATTTCTTACTTTATTGTTCATGTAGAAGATTGGTTATGAAATAAGATGAGCATTTGGTTTCTTTTCCACTGAGTTGATTTCAAGGAGTTTATCTTGTGGGTTAAGGCCCAATCCATTGGATTTAGCCTCTCTTGTGTATATGTGTGTATTTGTTTTATGTTTTAGTAGTTGATTTATTCCATTGCATTGTTGGTAGCTTATAAAACATTAAAATTTTGTTGCTAAGCCTCCCTCTCTCACCTCTTCCATTGGAGCTTGAGGAGGAAGGTCTTCCACCACAAACCAAGTATGTTTTTAGTTTATGATTTCTTGTAAAATTTATGTTAGTTTTTACTTTTATTATCATGAACATTTTGTAGGTTCAGAGCCATATTTCTGTTTCAAATGCATAGGAATATTTATTCAAATTCAACTCATATTTTCCACCATTTATATGATAAGTTTGTTGATGATGAATGCATGAGTAGATGTCTTAGTGTTTACAGGTTTGGATAGAGCATAATATAAGGACCCATTCAACACCATCATCTTGAGTTTCCACTCTCCATCAGATACCTTCCATTCAAGTCACCTACAACCATGTTTTTGAGGTCACTATCACATCACCGAGAGCATCCTTTTTGGTGCAATACAGTCCTTTTGAGATCTCTGAGCTTGGTCCAAGGGGTTGGTATTCCTCCATGTACTTGGATCCACCTTTCCCTCGCCTTTCATAACCTTCTTTCCATCATTTCTAGCCTCCAAACCCTCTCGGCATGTTTCCTGTAGATTTTCAGGACATCATGTAGCACTACAGGAAATCTTGTAACAGTGCCAAACACCCACTCCTTCAGCCAAAAATCATTCCTCCACCTCACCTAAGCCTCAAAAAGCCTCCAGTAGGCCTCTATCCCTTAATCTTTGGTCCAGGGATACTCTTAGTCCACCCAAGTGCCTTCTTATTTTGATGCAAAACAGAGCAATTTCAAGCATGATTAGTCCATGATAAAATGCATCACTAGCACAATATTTAAGCATGAATGAGATAGGAGCTAGTTAGCCATTGATTTAACATGTGTGAAAGGATAGAATAGTTCCTTTTCTACAATTCAATTCAGCAATCTAGAAAATGAATTCCACTTAGTGTAACTTCCTTTCTTGTACTAGCATAAGTGTGAATCTTTATTTCTCACAAAAGTAGACAATAGTTAGATGAATCAGTGTGATTTAGAGTAGTTTATTTTCTTGCCAATAGAGTAATGGTTATGATCTACTTTCAGTCTTAGGTTTTAGTTAAAAGTGTGACATAATTCATTTTTCAAAATAAACCTAGTTTCTAGCACCTCATTGTAGAACTAAGATGAGGATGGCATGAGTAGAGCTCATATGCTATGCATATAGCACTATCACCTCCAATTTTGTACGAACCCCAGGTTGATAAATTAAATTTGAGTAGCATCTAGGAGTTGCATCACTCTTGGTGCAATACTATGGCTCACCAAGAATTATAAATCAAGTCAATAACAGGCCCTTGCCCCAATGCTTCATGTCATATTTATGGTACAAAATGGTGATTCCCATCTACTTGTTGTGCTTGGATCCTCCCTAGAATGCGGTAAAGAGATCCTGACCCTCCATTGAAATTTCCATTAATTTATGAATGTCATGCACATGAATGGGATACCATTTTTCAAGCCAGAGTGAACCATTTTGAATTCAAATAATAAGGAATTTTTTGTAGTGAGAAGCTTCTTGGTAGTTCCAAACACTGCCAGCTCCCACAACACTGGTAAGGTGGAATCATACAAGAACTTAAATGTCATTTTTATTAGAGGAATAATACCGCCAGTCATTTTCGGAATCAAATCCATATATACTTCAAGCTTAAGACTAGGAACAAGTCACCATCAGTGAAATTGTTATCAACAAGGATAACTCTATCATACTTTCCATACAGGTCATATAAGGGTTGGACATGTGGTTAGGCAATTTAAAATGAATAGCGGCTTTGAGATAACAACCCATAGTTGAAAACTTACAGGAATAAACTTGACACACATGAGGATGCTGGTAGAAAGCAAGAACGGAAGACATATACTTAGAGGCCAAGGGGAAAGCTCAAATAATATGCAAAACTAGATGACTGAAAATGACACAATACTCAATATTTATAGACCTATGTATTGAATCTTGATAGTAAATTTCTCATTTTTCCATTGAATGAAGTGGGTGAGGAAAGGATGGAAAAAATAAAATTCAATACAGGAAATTAATTGAAAAATATACATATCCCAAAGCAAGACGTTAGTGATCAGAAAGGGTGAAAAAATGGACTTAAGAGAGAAATAATATGGTAAGTGAAACCAAAAGGCAATAACCAACTCAAAATTGTGACCGTAAAATAAGGGTGTCTCAACATAAGGGATAAACAACAAAAAGATCGATACTGAAAACTATGTGACACATCAACTCAATCTCTCTGACCACAATCAGTTGCGGTATAATGCAACAAGAGAATAAGACACAATTGAGGAACTAAATGGCTAGAACTAAAAATACTGACTAAATCTAACCTAAATCATATCCTAGGCTCCCAAACAGAGAGGAATGAGTTATAAAATAGTTAAGGACCATATTAGGTTTTCAAGCGAGCATCATTTACCCAACTAGGGTGAAGAATACCATCAATTTGTGCAAGTTTTATAGCTCATGAATATTTGATCTCCGCAACTATGAATGGTCCTAACCAGTGCATCTCAAGTTTTATAGGATGCTTTAGGTACTCACTGTCATAAAGGACTTGGTTCCCAACAGAAAAGGATTTCCTTTTTATATGGAAGTTATGTCAAGCCTTTTGTCTTTACTTCTCCATAGTTTGATAAAAATATGCTAGAAATATGCATTCATCTAATTCCTATAGCTCCTAAAGTCTTTATGCAATAAATTCATCATCGATCATCTTGGTATCTCGTACAATATATAAGTTAGGAATGATAAATTATGCATAAATATAGCTTGTTTCCCATATTCCATTTGGAATGGAGTGTACTTGTGCAACCTTTTAGTAGTAATCATGTATGCCCAAAGTGTAGTAGAAACTCTTTCATCCCAATAATATTTGTTGGCAAAGCATATTTTGGTAAGGCCTTTCTCCAATATTTTTTTGAATGTTTCTATGGTTCCATTAACCTGAGGATGATAAGGATTACTCTTATGATGCTTTGATTATTGGTTGGAGGTACAACAAACACCCTCCTTACAAACAATATTCCCTAATAATGTTTTAAAATGTAAAACAAAGATACACTTATTCAGATTAAGAGAGATCTGTAGCTATCTACATCGATCAAATATCACTCTGATCAAAATTGAATGCTTCTTTAAAATACTATAAATAGTCCAATCATCCATATAGACCTCTACGAACTTGTGTATATACTCACAGAATATTGCAATAATAATTCTAGAAAATATTGCAGGTTCATTCTTAAGGTTGAACCACATCAGATGATATGCATATGACCCCTATTCAATTGTAAAAGTATTTTTCCTCTTATCGTTTTCCACGATCCATATCTAGTGATATCCCGAGAACCCATATGTAAATGAATAAGCATCCTATCCTGCAACGTTATCCAATACCTCGTCACTAGAATGAGTAGGAAATGGATCATGGACACAGGAATTATTGAGGCTATGATAATCAACACAAACACTGATATCCTAAGAATCCTTCTTATCATGGATGACTATGGGGTTGATCTAGTCAACTTCATCCACAGGGAAGATAAGTCCTACTGCTAACATCTTATCGATCTCTCTTTTGACCTTTTCTTTCACCCTGGGGTTTAGTTGATATGGATGGTGCTTTATCAGGTGTGCATCTAGCTTTAGGGAAATATTCATCTCCCCAAGATACCATTTAATACACTCCATCTCTAAAACTGGTACAGGAAATAGGTCTCCATACTCCTTAAGTAATTCAAATATCTCCTTGGCATTCTATTCATCCCAATAATATCCTATAGAATCCAACTTAGGCTTTTCATCAAAGCTAACTATTAAACTTCTGCAACTTCAAATGTTGTAAATATGGGGCATCCTAAGGAGGATTATCGTTAATGCTTTTCACCCCTTCAGACTCCTTGAGAGAGAGATGTCATAATAATTCCCCATCTTCATCATCGGGTTCCTAATCAATTTTTCCACAGGAAACAACCATCTAGAAACCTGAATCAGGTATAGTTACGCAACTTGTATTATAAAATAATTTTGCAAGAGATTTCCCATTAGGAAATAGAACTATTTTTATTGCCTTCAAAGATTCTACAATGTGAGCATATTCATTTGAGAAATTGAAATCAGCATAGAATTGAGAATTCAACTCATCCAAACTAGAAGTTTTCCTCTTCATCTCTTCCTTTAAATACTATTCCTTAGGAATATGTCCCAGAGTATGAATAAAGTGATGTGCCCACAATTCAATAGGTAACATGTTTCTCTTCCATTTTGTAACACAAACCTAAACATGCTTCTCCAAGCTGGTATGAATTTGATATAATGAAGTAGTACAAACTCCCTTTTCTAGCTTAGCCAATGTATAGAAAAGAGCCGGCTTGGCCAATTCTCACGATGAAAGATGGTTGCAATGAGCAGCCCACCACCAAGAAGGAGTAGCTTGTAGCGCAACATCCATCAAGGGAAATATTTTATCCTTCTCAACAGTACATTCAATGTCTCATACAAAATCATCTAGGGGAATAATATTATCAAACATGGGATAGTCCCTTACCTCTATGTCAATCCACTTATCAGAGTAGACAGTTGTGCATTTCCTATAATATCATTCATGGTCTCCCTAATTTCATTCTTCTAGTGCAACCTCTGAACCAACTTCAGTATTCTAAACACTTTTCCAACTAAGAAACCCATCAATTGTAGGATTAATATAATCCTCCCTCTACCCTGTAGTTAGTTGGTATATTTGGTTAAGGATATTGATGTCTTTAGCATCGTCAACAAGCTTTGTGTATCTAGGACCCTTATAAAGATCCAAAGGCTAAATGAATCAAACACCATCTACTTCAAAAGTCATAGTTTCTTGCTTCATATCAATGATGACATAGTTCTCAAAATCCTGGTCAACTCCTAATAAATTTGGATAAGGATATTTATCCTTGATGATATCAATGACATCATAATCAACATAGGTCTTCACACTAGCAACATCCACTTCCGCATGTTCTAAATGGCCAAGGGGGAAATATAGTATTGGTTAGCTATCTTGAGTTGAATTGGAGAGAACACCATTTTAGGTCTTCTGAGAGCCTCCCAAGTCTTTTTAGGAAAAAATTTAACATCAAAGCCCAAATCCAACATAGTTTCTTTGATCTAATAGCCATAAATATGAGCATCAATATGGAACTCTCTCTCATTTCTTCTCTTATTTAATTTTACTCTCGTACTGTGAAACTCTAGTAAATTCACAGAAATAGGTCGCTCTGATAACTCCTCATCTCTCAAGAATCCCTTAAGCTTCTTCTGCAACTAATGAGAAATTTTTCCACCATTCAAAATATCAAGAAATAGTTGGAATCACATAGTAACATGTTGGGTGGACTTTGCAGAAAATCGATGGCTAGCTAATGTTCTTCTTTCAGGCACTGAAGTCTGGTGTTTTATTGTTCCTGCAACCTTAGTACTACACAAAGAATAACCTATCTCCCTAAAGATATATGTGGCATCCTTATAACACCTCTTCTATTAAACAAGATCATATTTAGCTTGTTTAAGATCAAATTTTCTAATGAGAGGTTGTTCAGGAGAGTCCTTTTCAACACCTATCCTAATTCCCCCTCCAGTAACAATATTAATATTCAGTTGTTGGATTGATTCTGGTTTCCGTAGCTCATAAATGATCAAATCAGCTACTTTTTTTTTATTACGCTCCTCCCATTAAGCGATGGGTTCTGGATAGTCTTTGGTTGCATGAGTATTGACGTGACAATATGAACACCATGGTATTTCAACAGCAAACAGTCCCTAGTGATATTTCCCTACTCATCCAAGTTATAGAATCTAACCATCCCTCTACCTCCAATTCTTCCCCCTCTATAACCTCCACCTCCTCTTTTGTGAGTGGACACATTTACTCGAAAGGAAGTGTGATTTTGTTGATCATCTCGAGCATCCAAGGCTCTGCAATGAACAGTATTATGTGCGAGAGACCCACAAAACTCATAGAAAATAGAATTAGGTACGTTTGAATAATTCTTCAATATAGGGTATAATTGACGTGAATGACCATAAGAAAGATAAATTTCATAATACTCATTCGAGGTCATACTTTGTTGGTTGAGAAATGCATGATAATGAGTATGTCCATGAAAAGGAACACTTGTTGCTTCTTGTGCAACTCCTCCTAAGGTCATGTATATGGAGGAGGGGGTCCTACAAAAACATTAGAGGTTCCTGCCCCTCGCAACCTTGGGCATTATGTAACAAGATGTCCTTTTATGTAACAATTCATACACCAAACCTGAGGACGAGAAGGTTTTGCAGTAATCACCTCCTTCAATCTCTCAGTCAAACTATTTCTAACTCCTCCATCTTATTCGCTTCTCTAATAGTATTCCTTTGACACAAGATTTGCCTTGTTCGAAGTCTTGGTTGGGAGGTTGTGACTGTTTGATGTTGAAGGTTTCTTCACTAATTTGGTAACTAGGCTTAACAACTTGTTGACACATCCTTCTCATTTCTGCATAAAGCTTCACATGGCAAAAAAAAAAAAACAAACAAACAAACAAAACATGTAAATATATTCATTAATATAAATTTATACCTTATTTTATATATAGTGTACATTATGCATATATTATTAATATAATAATAAACTACTTAAAATAACAAAAAAAAAAACATATTATATATATATATATAAGTTAGTTATATATTCTTATAAAATATTTGTTAATATCCATTACCATATTTAATATTCAGTGCTTAATATCATCTAATGTAAATATAAGGCAATTATATCTAATTGTTATAGATATTTTTAATTTATTGTTTTTTCTTTTTAATATTGTAAAGAGTGGTAAATTTGAAAAAGCCTAAATTAAAATTCCTTCCGTTTTAGTATTTACTTCATGCTCATTTATTCTTAGCCCTATTAAATTACCATTTATAATGGTGTAATTCATTATATCATGCATAATTGTGAAGTGTTGGGGATAAGAATTACATGTAATAACGGAGTAAAGGAGAAAGTATCGTCGGATCTTTGGGTCACGAAATAAACCAGAGTAAATCATGGATAAAGCTTTATGCATATTCATAATGTGTGGAATCTTTAAATAAAAAAACATTCCTTGTGGCCAAATTAATGTCCACTTGAAGAGATAGCACTACAATATGTTCATATGTCTTTGAAAAGATTATGTATATTTTTCTTGCAAATTTATGCGAATATAGGATTGATATAAATGAAATGAAATAAAATGATATTTATTATTGAAGGTGTTTACTTTTGAATCATTCCACCACTCACCATAGTCGATCTTTTTATTTTTTGCCATTGATTCAAGTAAACAACTATCACATTGTCCACTATTGAATCTGTATAATAATGGAGATGGAGAGTCATTAAAATTTGGTTAATAGTTGTAGGTAGGAAATGGCAACTAATTGTCAATGTGGAAATTTCTAATTTTCAATTTCAGTGTTACATTGAAAGGTTTCTAAGGCTGGGAAACAAGAAAAGTGTGGAAATTTCTAATTTTCAATTTTAGTGTTGCATTGAAAAGTTTCTAAAGCTGGGAAAACCAAAAAAGAAAGAAGGTTAGCAACTTTATAGAAATAATTTAAAAGAAAAATAATTTAGTGTATTTGTTTTATAATTTGGGTAGGAAATGACAACTAATTGTCAGTGTGAAAATTCTAATTTTCAATTTCATTGTTGCATTGAAAGGTTTCTAAGACTAGGAAAACAAAAAAAGAAAGAAGGTTAGCAACTTTATAAAAATAATTTAAAAGAAAAATAATTTAGTGTATTTGTTTTACAATTTGGTTAACAGTTGTTAGTAGGAAATGGCAATTAATTATTAGTGTGAAAATTTCTAATTTTCAATTTCATGTTGCATTTGAAAGGTTTCCAAGGCTGGGAAAACAAAAAAAGAAAGAAGGTTAGCAACTTTATAAAAATAATTTAAAAGATAGGAAATGACAACTAATTGTCAGTGTGAAAAATTCTAATTTTCAATTTCAGTGTTCCATTGAAAGGTTTCTAAGGCTGGGAAGGAAAACAAGAAAAGAAGATTAGAAGGATGGTCGCGGTTTCGATTCTGGTCACTCTTGTTATTGTTTTCATCAATGTTAATGTTGCGGAGGCATCTAATGATGCTACTGCTACAACACACCGACATGATCTACGCCCTCCACAGGTACTACGACAAACACAACTGCATGTATGATTACAAGACCAACGAGCGGGAGGCCATCGTCAAGGCTAACCCTCTCGTGAAAGCCGATAAGATTTTAAGGTTCTAAATCCTGGATCTGGACATATTCGAGACTCCTACTTTTGGAAGGACAAGAACCGATGTATTATTCTCTGGTCGAATTTGATGATGGGTTTATATTTAGAAAAAAAAACCTGTTGTTCTCGAATGAATAAGATGATTTCATTATAGAGAGGGGAATATATTTTGTGGTTCATGTGGTGTGACCCTCTATGTGGGGTTTGAATGATTTGCAAGCGTTTATGTTAATGTTGTTGCATGTAGTTTCCGGCCAATGATCAGATCAGATCAGGTCATCTGAAAACTTATTTACTTTGGGGTCTCTTTAGGCTATTTCTTATACAAACAAATCTGTTTTGAGTAATTTTCTTTCCAAAAAAAACAATATTTACTTATTACAACAAACAACAAAAATGTTGATTAACTTTTACATGAGGGTGTGTTTTGAATTTGGCATATTGATTTCATGATACTTTATTTCTCTATTTATTGTGAGACGAAGACTTATTGATTTGATGATGCTTTATAATTTTATATTTTAATTTATGTGCAGTTTGATTTGGTAAAATTATTTAACAATAAACAAATAAAATAAATTTGAGATAAAATAGCCAATCTATCATTGATATAGTTTCTGCCAATTATATATATATATATATATATATATATATATATATATATATATATATATATATATATATATAACTAATCTAGATCTATCTTAACTTTAATATACGAAAGGATACTAGGAATCAAATCTCTTGACGTGCAAATCTCTTTTAAAGTGAAAATTTTTGTTTTGGTCTCTTAATTTAGCTCAATATAGTCAATACAATCCAACTATGCATGAACCCCATCCTAACTGTAATAATAATTGGACCAAGTAAACCAATTTTTATAGTCAAGCCCTATGCAATATAGTTAATGTTTGTAAATATTATTTAAAATATATATATATTATAAAAGATTATTTTTATGTTAGGAAAAAAAACTAATAATGACCCTACTTTACCAACCAACCAAATACTATTAGCAAGTAAAGTAAACCGGTTATATGAAGGGGTTTCATTAAAAATTTTCCTTAACATAATTTTTTTTTTTTTCCAAACTCGAAATGCTTGCCATATTTTAAATATTTAATTGCTTCGAAACATTTTCAAATCGCACAACATTCAGTGTATCTTTGCACCTTTAGGGGCAACTGCTATAGTTTAACGGCTAAGAGATTAAAAATAATTTATGGGATTGTTAGTTTCTGTTTTTTTTGTTTTTTACAATTCAATTTTTTTCTTATTTAAATTAATGACCAGTTAGCTCAATCTTATAACAATCTTCTCACTAAAAAACAATACCAAAAAATAAATACTAACATATTTCCATAACTTTCTAAATAATTAAAATTAAGACTATTTCAATTCGGTCATCTAATTAAGTTAGGGTGCAGCAACAAAATCCGAGCATGCATACTATTAAAAATATATATTGGCAATTTATTGAAAGGCAATTTGGAATGGTTAACCACTGGTGGTGGTTAAGCCACGGTGAAAAATTACATTATCTGCATAACGGAAAATGGCGATTTCATTCGAATTTTAATTTGTTCTCTCAACTTCGATTCAACTGATCAGTTCATAATGAATTGATTTGTGGTTGCAGGTATGATTCATAACAGTTTCACAACGAAATTCCACCAGTAACCAGTCATCAATTCACACCAGTTCCCTGTGTTGGAAATGTCCTATTGCACCTCAGAGCTTAAATCGAATCAGCCCAATTGCACATGGACAAGAAATACCGTGAAATATTGAAGACTCGTATGATTATATGAAGGTGAAAAATGAAGGCTCAACCGCAAAAGAAACTGGAAAAATCCATGAATTATAAAATGAACTGTGACACATTAATTAATGGGTTAATTCTGTGGTTACAAATCTATTGTAGAATTTGTAGTTGGGGTAGAGTCTGAATAGAGGAGGCAGACTGTAGGAGTAGATTTGCACTATTGGTTCATTTATCCCACAGGTTTCACAAAGGGGATTTCTACACTTAATATTTGTTTTTCCATTGTTGTAATTAAAGGAGATATTTTTCCGTAGACATTTGAAAGCTTGGACTCTTGTAAAGGAATGGTTATGCACTATTGTATGGCCATTGCATGAAGGAGTTCAAGGCTTCAAAAGACTGTATACATACAGGGCATTGGAGTTAATAACAATTGGTTTTTTTTTTGCACTATTGCTTTAGAATTGTAAATTAATTATTGTTTCTTGATGTTCTTTCAACTTGTTACAATTCTATTCTAATTAGTGTTTTAATGATCTCTGTTAATTGTTGGTCTTTGCAAAGCTATCTCTATATGGCATAATAGGTTGTATTAGAATTGGAAAATGAATTAGTGGAGATTTATGTGTAATGGTTGAATAACTATTTATTGCTTAATTATAAATTTGTCTTGTTGCATTTTATATTGAGTTAAAGGAACTGTTTCGTTAGGTTAATGTGAATCTTATAATGATTTCATTTTACATGATGGAATTTAGGCATATGTGTGAATTCATTTCAATAACTATTTGTTGAAACCATTTTATTGCAGATTTCCTTGAACTAGTCACAAATCATCAAACTATTTTGATGATTTTCAAGTACATTTTAATACTAGATTCAATCAAGGTCTCTTCCCTTTCTTATTAGATAACTTTGTACTTGAATAGGAGTAAGGTTATCCTTCTCCTAGTCAAGATAGGTTTTCCTTCTGTTCACTTTCATCTTAGACTAAGTGTGCATCTGCATTTAGGTTATTTTCTTTCATTCTCTAAGTCTCCTTTCACAGTTGTATCACCCATGTGGCTTAGATAAGCCCTTATTTCAACTAACTTGAAAGATTTCCTTTTTCAAGTGGCCACAAGAAGGAAAAAATTTCCCTTTGTTTGTTAGTGCTATCACGCAATATCATATATTAACAGGCAGATGATATTGTTAGAATTAGACTTGTACATATAGATTAGTTTATATTAAATAAAAATTAGATTAGGTTGGTTTTAGGATAAGGGTAACTGGACCCATTTAACTAGTCGGAACCACCATTCTGTGACATCCCAACCCATGGTTCTCTCATAAAATGCATTGTAAATATTTTTTCAACTATGTGAAATTTAAAAAGGTGATTGAGTCAAAGGAACACAGATCCCATGTCGAGAGGAGGATTACTTGCTTAGGATGACTGAGGTTTCCTTGTGCAGAAAAATTGAAATTTTGGACAACCATTAATATTTGGTTGGTGCATGAATTAATGAACTGGTTCTTAATTTAAATGGGTTGCAGCAAAAGGTACAAAATCCCATGCTACTTGAAAAATAGTAACAAGAAAAGAGGACAATAGATCTAGCAGATAGACTGCACATTGCAGGGAAGCAAGGACGAAGCAGTAAATGTAAGCCAAGAAAAGAAGGCAAGGATGGTATTCGAATAAAGGGAGGAGGGAGAGGAGACACAATTTGAGCATCAGAGAAATAGATAACTCTAAGCTTTTATCAGTGAGAAACACATAATAGAATATAAGAGAAGGGTATTGGCTCTCAAGTTCCATGGAGGTTGTGGGTTGAGCTACTAGTCTTTGGAACCCTATAATAGCTCGGGTTCATTGGTGGTTGTGGGTTGAGATAGGATCCCTGGAGCCCTGTAATAGCTTGGGTCCCTAGAGGTTGTGGGTTGAGACAAAGTCTCTGGAACCCTATAATAGCTTGGCTCCTTGGAGCTTGTGGGTTGGGATGTAATCTCTAGAGCCTTGTGTTATTTTTTGTAGCATCGAATTTGTTATAATCACGAGACTTGGTGGAGAGGCTAGAATATATGAGATCTCCAAAACCTAGAAACCATTTTTGGAAATTCCACCTAGAGATGACTTAATTATATTATTAACATATTTTTTAATATTTCCTAAGTCTAAACTTAGGAAAACTGGTTAATTAATCATAATCAATTAATTCAAGGTGATAATATTCTAGAAACTCACATGGATCGACTTCAATATTATCTTAACCCTTGATTAAGTTTTAATCTTGGTTGTTGGAACTCCAGATAAGGATTATAAGAAGAAGTCGAAAGGCACTTGGAGAAGACACTTCTGCAATTCGATTTCCTTGGTAGATCGATTTCCATAGAGAAACCGTATTTTCTAGAGAGTCATAGATCGAAGAAGAGATAGTGAGGGGCAGAGATAGTGAGGCTCGGAGACAGTGAGGCTAGAGGAATATTTCCAGATCCAGCAAATGCCTTTGCAGAGAGGTCAATATTTCTCTAGGAGGTTGCGTGGAGGCAGCATAGAGCCTCAAGAAGGCAGTTCGATTTCCGGGAAAGGAAGATGTTTTTAGTTCCATAGGCCAGGCAAAGTTTCCAAAGTTTCGGAGAGACGTTTTCTCAGTCAGAAACAGGAAGGAAAGTTATAATAGCATTTGGTTTGGGTAGCAATTGCAACAGGAAGAATCAGGTTGACACAAAGCCTGTATAGGCCCAATTAGATGGCTTACTTTTTAGAGGCAGTCCAATGTCATAATTTCCCAGAGTGAGGGTAATTTCCCTCTAGTTATTTTTTTCAATATTTTCTCTACAGGATATCCAGATTTCGGCATATAGATTATTGTACTCGAAACTTCTCACTACTGCATAATAATAAAAACTTCAGCTGGTACACCGATTTTCCCAAGTTGGGTGTTTCCGAGGACATTTTTCCAAAAATAACTTTGTCATATTTTTATTTGTGTGTTATATTTTCTAAGATTCCAAAGTTTTTTTTATTCCACAATATTTATTTTTTAAAATCACAGTGTGAGTTATTTAATATTTGTCCTAGCAGATAGCAAAAAAAATGTTAAATAAATTAACAATTAGGAAAATTTCCAGTTGTTGTAAAAGATGAAAAATTCACATGGTATAATAGAGTGAGTGATCAATTGGGAAGCTCGGAAGTGGAGGAGATAATTTCACTACTCAGAAGGAGTAGCAGGCTGAAATTCCTAGAGGTTGCGCAGTTCATTGACAGGTAGGCCGAATTACTTGGGCATAAATCGATTTCAGTTGCAGGATTGGTAGAAAAAATTTATTTTCTCAGGATGGTGATTCCAGTAGTCAGAGGGAGAAGAAAAAACTCATAATTTCGCTGAGCATATTTCTATTTGGATGTAGAGGTTTTTGCAGTTACAGAATCAGTGTCAATGGAAGAGAAAATCACACACAATAGAAGGGAAAAATCACTTAGAGGGTTTCTAGCCAAGAAATCTTAATTTCCAGCGAAATATTGGTAGTAGCTAAGTGAAAATTCTCTCACTCCAGAAGGGAGTGTGTATAGCAGAACCAGTAGCCAAGTAGAGGGAAAGAGGGAGTTTTTGACAGCTTTCATGATGGCCATGAAAGGGCTTAGAGATCAGGATAGGTTGGAGGGACCCTCCAACTATGTCATCTGGAAGGCTGGGATGTCCTTCCTTCTAGATGAATATGCAATGGAATCCTATGTGGACAATGTGGTAGCAGTTCCCAAGCATTCATATCAGTTCAAGGAGTACAGAAAGGAAATGGTGAAAGTGAAGCGGATGATTTTGGATGGAGTATGGGATCATATAGTCTCGCATATTTCTGATAAGAATACTGCAGGGAAATTTGGGTAGCTCTCTCCAAGCTATATCAGAGTTCTTCCGAGCAGGAGAAGATGTTTCTCCAAGAGAATATGAGAACCATCAAGATGCATAAGGGTGAAGGCATATATCCCTTCCTCACTCAAATTGGAGGAGGCGCCCCAACCCACATAGCTTATACAATTGGTACTTAATAGTGTCTTAGAGTACTGGAAAGTGTCTTTCCAAACAATATTAGGCAGAAATACTTTGCATGGTTGGGACAGAATGCGGGTCGATCTGCAATAAAAGTATTCATTAGGGGAATTTTGAGGTCTATAATGGGCCTCCTAAGGAAATAATAAAATAAGAGTTAAACCAATAAAATAATATTTATGATTTTACAATTCACTTTTTGCACAAAAATCCATGTAATCATGGTTAAATTCAATTGAAAATTGTACCAAAATAAAATTAATATAAAAAATTATATTGATGTGACTATAAATAAAAATGAGTTTTTCAATAAAAA
The DNA here is from genome assembly GCA_034641835.2 of Pinus albicaulis. Classification (NCBI taxonomy): domain Eukaryota; kingdom Viridiplantae; phylum Streptophyta; class Pinopsida; order Pinales; family Pinaceae; genus Pinus; species Pinus albicaulis. The sequence goes on from CM076572.1 coordinate 779,149,035, forward strand.
GTCATTATCATTGAACAACTAATGCATTTGTACTTCGTACTTAAATAACTTATTATAAATTATAAATATAAATTCATAAATTCTTAGTTATAAAACATACCATTAATTAAAATTTATATTATTTAAATTATAGAATTAAATTATATAATAACATATAATTAATATACTATATAAAAATCAAATAATATAATAAAATAAATCTAGTATACTATTTTATGTATTAATTTTGTATTACATATTGAATTGATTTGATTTATAACATAAGAAGAAATAATATATAATAGAAAAATTAATATGATATATGAAAAGTGTGTAAAGACATGAAGATTGTATAGGGATATGCATTGTTTCTTTCAAAAAAATATGAAATGAAAATAATAATATTTTATTCAAAAAGTGTGAAATGAAATTTATTATTAGTACTTTACTTTGTGACTTTAAAAGTACTTAGAATACTACCATGGTTAACCATGAATTTTTATCCACCGTTGAGAATGTGACAAGTAAGTACATTTAACTCAAGAAATGCCACCTCAACCATGGGGGATGATGTCATCCCATAAAATGTGATTGGTTCTCATAAAGTGAATTTTGATTGTACATTTTCCTTAAAAGGCCCATTTTTTACCTCAAAATTCCCTCAATGTGAGGCGAGCTCTAATAAAGAGCACCATCAGCACTAGCGCCAGCAAGGTCATGAAGAGTGAGGAGGAAGATGAGAATGTGACCCTTGCATTGAAGGGTCCTAGTTAAGGGTATGGGGAGTAGAAGAAGAAGAATAAGGACATGTCAAAGGTTAAGTGCTTCAGGTGTGGCGAGTTTTTCCACTGCATTACCCGATGTCCTCTAAGGAAGAAGGAAAAGCAAGAGAAGCATGACCAGCAGGTAGCATCCGATAAAATAGAAAAAATTTCCTCTAGGCTAGAGGAAGAGTTTTCTATGTTCCCTAATATACCTCTAGGAGTGAGGTGGGGTGATTGGGTGTTGTAGCCCCAGAGTACTACAAAGTTTGGGCAGGGTCCTTAAGGATTCCAACTCATGGATCATTACCTGGCTACAAGGGCCCATAGTATTCAGTAGGAGGATGGATCAATGGAATTTGATGCAGTCATTACTAGAGTGACGGTAAAAATAATAGTAGAATTAAAATGTTGAGGAGTGTAGTACAATTTTGATAGCAAAGCAGGTGGCTCAGTGCAGAGTTGGAAGCAACGCATATTCTTTAGTGACAATAAATATGCTAATAGCAGTAAAAGAATAAGGAGATAGATGCATCATACTGAACACAGTCAATTCAATATTTTGGATGCTTCTCAGTTGCAGCACCAACGGATAAGAGGGAGTTGCAGTGCAGATGTAGATTTGGAAACAGTACAGTAGTGTCAGCAGAAACACAAATGCAACATCAGAGTTGTGCATTAGTTGGTGGGAAGCAATATCCAAACATCATCAGCGTGACAGGAGGTGACACAAGTATAGGGTGTTGTGGCAAGATGTGCAACACTAGAGAGAACACAGTCCTCGCTAAGAGGGAGTGCTAGTTTCTGTAGCAATAAATTTTTTCTAGTCACGAAACTTGATGGAGAGGCTACAATACATGAGATCTCTAAAAACTAGAAAACGTTTCTGGAAATCCAACATAGAAATTACTTAATTATATTATTAACCAATTTTTTAATGTTTCCTATGTATAAACTTAGGAAAATTGGTTAATTAATTAGAATTAATTAATTCAAGGTGAGAATAGTATATAAACTCACGTGAATCGACTTCAAGATTATCCTAGCACTTGATTAAGTTTTAATCTTGGTCGTTGGAACTCCAATAGAGGATTATAAGAATAAGTCAATGGGCACTTGGAGAAGACACTTCAGTAGTTCGATTTCCTTGGCAGATCGATTTCCAGAGAGCAACAACAGTTTTCAGAGAGACGTAGATCGAAGCATACATAATGAGGGGTAGTGACAGTGAGGTTGGAGGAAGTTTTCCAGATCCAACGAGTGAATTTGTAGAGAGGCCGATATTTCTCCAAGAGACTGCATAGGGGCAGTGCTAAGCCTCAAGAAGGTAGTTCGATTTGATGGGAAGGAATATTTTTTCAGTTCCAGAGGCCAGACAGAGGTTCTAGGGTGTCGGAGAGAAGTTTTCCAAGTCATTAGAAGGAAAGATGGCTAGACTAGCAGTCAATTCGGGCAACAGTTGCGGCAGGCAGCATCAGGTTGACGCAAAGCCTATGAAGGTCAAGTTGGACGACTTTCTTTTTAGAGGCAATACAATGCTAGAATTTCCTGGAGTGAGGGTAATTTCCCTCTAGTTATTTTTTCCATTGCTTTCTCTGCAAGATAGCTAGATTTCAGAATTTAGATTATTCTCAGACGCAAAACTCATAATATCCATAGTATTCATTTTTAGTCTATGTTTCAAGTCTAAATCAACACTCATCTTCAGGATGAGTCTTGATTTAGACTTGAAACGTAGAATAAAAATTAAGAATATGGATATTCTGAGTTTTGCATCTAGAAATATACACCACAGAAACCTCCAATCTATCATTCAAATTAGTGTACTCATAATTTCTCATTGCTCCATAATAATAAAACCCTCAGTTGTTGTATCTGTTTTCCCAAGTTGGGTCTTTCCGGGGACATTTGTCAAAAAAAAATTGTCATATTTTTATGTGTGTGCTAGATTTTCTCATATTCCAACATTATTTTTCTTCCACGGTATTTATTTGTAAAAATCACTGTGTAATTTATTTGATATTGGTCATACCATACAAGAAATAAATTGTTAAATAAGTTAACAATTAGGAGAGTAATTTCTAGTTGTTGTGATAGATGAAATTTTCACACCCTATAACAACTTGGGTCCCCTGGAGGTTGTTGGTTGAGATAGCAGGCTCTAGAGCCCTTGATAGCTTTGGAATAGGCTAATCCTGAAGTAACAACAAAGGAATACTTGATTGAAGATATTTGGTTATTTCCTTATTGTTATAGTGTATTTTTCACTTCCTAGAAGGAACTGAATCACTGTGTGCTCAATTGGGGTGAGGTGGAGGACCTTTGGAATCCTTGTGTTGAAGAAGATGGAAGCATTCAATTGGTGGGATTGATGAAGAGGTCCTTTGGGATTCCATGTTTTCATTCGGCAACTAATGATCGATTTCCTTAAGTGGACATCCCCCTCAGACTCTGGAATCTGGCTTGGGGGTGAAAGTTGGAAGTAAGTGTGATTGTAGTTGTATATGGTTTGGTGGAGAGTCATTGTCCTATATTGATTTACCCTACAAGTTTAAAATATAAGTAATATTTTGTACTTGTTTACATATTAATGAATTTATGAAGCATTTCTGGTAGAAATGGTTTGGATTATTTTGGGACTGTAATAGCATTGTTAATGTAATGACAATGTGAATACCTCTCTATGTAGATATAGCCTTATACTTATGATAAATAAATTCATACATAAAAACATATGTCACACTTCTGAAATAAACAATGTTGATAAACAAGTTGAACCAATGTATGCATTTGTGGTGGAATAAAATGTTGTGTTAAACGCTCATTACCGTAGTTCATAACATATACTCTGTAGCATAATGAGCAATGTTGTATACAATAAACTGACTTGATTCATGTTCCTGAACTGGAATCCTATCTTGGGGTAAATTCTCATTCATACGTATTAACAATGCATATGTAAGTAATACAAAGATGTCACAAAATGCCACAGACATTAGGAGGATCCATAAGGATTTGGACTAAAACTTGGAAATATTGAGCATAAAGACCCTTTGTAATAATATAAAGGGATTACATAAAATACCACCCGCTTGGTAGGGCATGTACATATACATGGATATTCCTCACTGAGAAATGAGCCCTTGAACCTATGAAAAAGATGTCATGCTAACGCTGAAGGTTTATCTTCCTTTTAGTGTAGGGATACCCAAAATTCATGCAAACAGACTTAGCTAGCCATGCATTAGCAACAACCTGGATATCTTCCGCTATCATTAGGGAATATCTCACCAGACCCTTGAAGTTTATGCATAACACCATGGCATTGCTTATGGGCCTACTTTGAAGCTTGGAACTCTCGGCATGTAGTAGGTGAGGTGGATACTTTTCAGGAGTTTACACCTAGCTCGTGGTAGGTAAGGATCGCTGGAGCGCCTACGCCAACATGCTTGGAATTCCCTATTAGAGAACAGGGAATGCAGATGGGCTAGGAACTCGTTAGAGTTGGATTGTGTCAAGATCATGAGGAGTAGCACCATAGGGTGCCTTAATAAACCATCGACATCTACACCAAGTACTGGTGTTGATACGGAGAGCTGTAGGACCTCAAAGATAGAGCCATGGTCGAAATAACTAGCTCATGGATATCATGGCAGGGTCAAGACGTGTTCTTATGACCATCGCAAAGATCCTCATTTGATGTATTGCATAAGTCTGGGAATCCCTTATTCATACCATGGTAGAGTCAATAGTAAGCTCGATGTGGCACAGGAGGGCAAGATTTAAAATTATAATGAAAATCTAGAAAAAAATTATCCTTGCACCGATCCAAACCCTAGCCATGGAGACTCTTCATTGGTGCAGCCTAATTTTCCTTTAACGTGATTGGATGAGTAACTGACAATGTGGCCTAGTGTTAGAAACCTGAAAAGTTTACCCAGAGGATTATGTTGCTCAGCAATGAGATCAATTGGGATGATGTTAGTAGGGATTAGTTGGCGAACACACCAACCCGGCAGTCTTGTTATTGCTCATAGGTGGACCTCCTTGTCCCGTCAACCCGCAACATTGAACCGGGAGTCTATGGGTGGATGAAAAGATAAAACTTTGTGCAAGGATGAGCAGGATGACATGGAAAACCCACCACATGCACCAAGAATGGGGAGCGTGTGAGGGAGAGACCCCACCCATATTATTTGAAAGGAGAAATAGGAATAGGTTCTGGTATACAATGTCTAGATTACGTGGGAAAGATGACGTGTGCTTGGAAGTCACACTATTGGATGGAGGGGAGGCCCACTTTCTAAGCAATCCCAAAATTTTCCACCCAAAGGTGAAAAAGGAGTGGCATAGAAAGGTGTCGATAGGATATTAGCAGGATGACGTAGGTATGATCTTGTGGGTAATTTCGTCAAACCACTTGCTTCCCCATTGTTTGGGGAACGACCCCATCACACATGTAATCCTAGCGGTGAAGCCCAATGGTCAACAAAGGGTTTCTCTTAGGAAATTATCGGTATGGGAGAAGTGTGCTAATGTAAGATGGATGTGTAGTAGGGCTTGCATTAAGGATCATAGCCTCTTGGTGGGGAAATAGCCCCACATGACATGTCATCTCAATGGATCAACCATGGACATATCAATAAGTTGATCAAGTAAAACGTTGGGAAGTCAAGGTCTAGGTGACATGGGAGGTTATGGCAGAAATCGGTAGTTGTATTAATATGGGCTAATGGGATTAAGGTGGTGCAGTCCTACCATCCTCATAATCCTGGAAGGGAGAACCCAACGCATAATAAGGAACGCACTTGGGAACCACTGAGAGAGGGTAAGAAGGGTGCTGTGTCTAGTGGGACCCACCTGAGAGGCATTAGGGTGTTATGTCTAGAGGCGTCAGGTTGATGCAAAGAGCGAAGCTTGTTGCATTCGGCAGGGCCCAATATATATATAAGCACACAGAGTAAAATCTATGGTTGTGAGGTCCTTATGACATCAAGGGAAGTCTAAGTGGAGTTCAAAGGAGGAAAAAAATATTAAATATGTTTTACCCCATTCTTCTAACAGTATTTAAGGGGTTTGGTACACTATAGTGGTATCAGATCATCTAGGTTCAACTCTTGGACTGGATGGGCTTCATCACGAGCCAGTAATGATTTATGAAAAATTACTAAGTAATTGTTTAGGTTTTATAAGTCTGTGTAAACTATTGATTGATGCTTTGACAATAACCTTGTGCTAATGTGACTTTTTTGGTTGCATATAGAAAGTAGCTCGGTGAAAGCGGGATCATGGCCATAAATTTGTTGTTTATTATTAATTGTGCATTAATGATAGGATTGTAGGATTAAATGATTGATGCATATGATTTGTAAATATATTGGCACACTAACATGGTCACTTTTTCATAGCAGGAATTTCCATGGAAGACTCGTGATTTCAAGTTCATGTCATGAAAACGTGTTTATTTATTTATCATAAAATTTCTAACAATGTGTGTGGTTTACATCACATCAGAAGCAACATAAAACAGAGGAAATATAGAAATGAGGATCGGAATGGTTGAGTAGAGTTCTGATCAATCACAACATGGAAGTGACCAGGTCAAAACTAATGAGGAAGAGAGATTCGTTGACCAAAGGGGGAGAGAATCACTCCCTGGACTAGATTTAAACCTTCAGAATCCTAAGGCCTTAGGTGGGAAGCTTTAATGCTGATACTGAGAGACTGGTAAGAGCCCAAGAAAGGAAAGTAGAGATCAATGTATTCATCCTCCAAAGTCTCTTGAATTAGTAGAGGAATAGGCAATCTGAGATTAGGGTCAGTCATAGAGACAATAAAATCCTTCATGAGTCAAAATAAAACACCAACAGAGTAGATGCCGGCAGATCGAGGAAGAGGCATAGGCAGGGAAGTGATGAAACAGTGACAGGAGGTGTACTTTTGAGAACTCTAAGGGGAGGAACTAGCACATAGGTGCATTATTCTAGAAAACCATCTAGTTTTTCTACCTGGATGGACCACTATTCTCACCATTACCATTATCATCCTTTAGGAAGTAAGGGAAAGGATCACATTCCTAAGGAGTTTAAGAAATCCAAGCCACCCACATTTTATGGGGATATGAAGAAAGTAGAGGACGCAAAAGCTTGGCTACTAGGAATGAAAAATATTTTCATAATACATGACTATTCTGAGAATATGATAGCTATATTTTCCACCTATAGCCTGAAGGGAAAATCAAATATACAGTGGGAATCTTTGAAGAATTTTGGGGGTATTGTTGAGAAATAATTTACCTGGGATGAGTTTGAAAATATCTTTAGAGAGAAATAATTGTGTGAACATTATTATGATGGTAAGGAGAAAGAGTTCTATAAACTCAAAATGGTCAATGAACCAGTCATGATTATGTCACCAAACTTTTAGAACTATTGAGGTATGTGCCATATCTCAAGGATAAAAAAGCCAAAATTCAGATACTTTTCAATGAATTTCCTATGACATTCAGAGACAAAATTGAGTTTTTGGAACCCGAAACCATGAAATATGTTATCAAGAAGCTAGAACATTTCTACGAGCAAGAAAAATGTAGTCTTGAAATTAAAAGTAATTGGCAGGACAAAAGCAGCATTGGAAATAATAAGAATTGGCCCAATAAAATCTTAGAAAGAAGAGAAGGTAAGCACCCATCCCAAACAATACATTCTCATCAGAAAGCCAACGTTTCTATTAGGAAAAATGTGTAGCAACTGGCATCAGCACAACCCAAGTTTGAAGGAAGAGAGTCGCTCAAATGTTGGACTTATGGTGAGAACCATAGAAGAATATACTTTCCACATCAGCAGAATGTTAGACCAAAGATTTTCATTACTTAGGAGACTTTCACAGTGGGTTAGGTAGCTCAGAGTATGCCAAGAATTTATTCCGCAGTCAACAACCACCAAGAATATCACCAGGCATCCATCCTTGAGAAGTAAGGTGAGCTGCAAGATCAAATTATTTCTATTTTGATTGATCCAGGTTCTAACTATGGCTATGTTAGCCCAAAGCTTGATGAGAAATATGGTTTGGGAAAGGATTTGCATGAAGAACCTTGGTTGGTTGAGTTGGAAACTGGGACAAAGAGAAGGATCAGTCATTGGGTAAGGTCATGTGTATTCAAGCTTAGTGATATGCCCAAATATCCCATTTGAATGTATTTCCATTGGGTGCATATGGAATATTGGTAGTCATGAACAGGTTGTATTTACATCGGACCAAGGTAAATTTCTATGGAAAAAAAAAAAAAATTATTGGATGAGTAAGGAGTAAAATTAATGTTGTAGGGAAAGAAAAAACTCGTTTCGGTATGGTTGATCATTGCTATGAATTCAAAAAACATAAGCATAAAAGGATGCGCTATTTGCAGTACATGTTTCTAAGGATGAGAAAGTTGTCAAAGAAATATAAGATGAGGAAGTTGAATTTCTATAAAGGTAACCTATTTTGCAACAGTATTTAGATTTTTTTCCAGTGGAAGTTCTTGGATTACCTCCTCACTGAGAGATATATTTCTCTATTGAGCTAGTACCTTGAGCAGCCCTGACATCTAAGGTGCCATATAATATGAGCACCCTAGAGTTGGTTGAGTTGAAATTGCAACTAAAGGAAATGCATGACAAACGCTACATAAGGCCAAGTGTGTCCCCATGGGGAGCACCAGTATTGTTTGTATAGAAGAAATATGGAAGGCTTAGATTATGCATTGATTACAAGGAGTTAAATAAGGTGAACATTAAGAATAGGTACCCATTACCAAGGATTAATGATTTCTTTGATCAGTTGAGGGGAGCAATTATTTTCTCCAAAATTGACTTGAGGTCGGGCTACCATCAAGTAAGAATCAAGGAGGAATAAATTCATAAAACTACTTTCCAAACAAGATATGAGCATTATGAGTTCGTAGTGTTACCTTTTTGGCTTACAAATGCACCTCCAAAGAATGTGGATGAGGTTAGATCGTTCATGAGTTTGGCTGGATATTACAGGAGATTTGTCTGAAATTTCTCCAAGATAGGCCATCACATTACAGTGTTGGAGAGAAAAGGAAAAATATTTGAGTGTATTGCACAATGTGTAGAAAGCTTTAATTTGTTAAATAAATTGTTCACCAATGCAACATTTTTTAAAATTTCAGACCTTAACAAGGATTTTGTGGTGTGTACAAATGCCTGGAAAGAGGGACTGGTTGGAGACTTAATGCAGCAAGGGAAAGTAGTATTTTATGAGTCCATAAAGCTAACTGAGCATGAGGTAAATTATGTACCCCATGATTTAGAATTAGATGACATCATTCATGCCTTAAAAATGCGGAGGCATTAGCTCCTTGGGAGGAAATTTACACTCATGACAGACCATAGTTGGCTCAAGTATTTTTTTGGGAAACCTAAGTTGAATGCTAAGCAAGCACGATGGTTTTCCACACTCATTGAATTTGAATTTCAAATTAAGTACATAAAAGGTAAATAAAATAAGGTTTTTGATGCATTGAGTAAAAGAATTCAAGTAAATCAGCTGGTAGTTGCAAGTTCTTATACAACATGCCTAATAGAAAGAGTGAAAAGTGTAGGGCAACAAGATTAAAAATATCAACAAGTGAAATAAAATTTGTTGCAAAGTGGTGAGGATGAGGAATATCACCTCACTGAGGATAGCCTAATCAGGTTTTAAAACATAATTTTTGTGTCAAATAGTTATGAAGTAAAAATATTTCTAATGAAAGAGTTCCATGTTAAACCTTATTCAAGCCATCCACGGTTTCAAAAGACCCTTACAGCCATTAAAAGTGTTATTACTGGCCGAATTTGAAGAAGGAAGTAGTTGATTTCATTAAAAAATCCACATAATTCCAGCAGGTAAAGGTTGAGTCCAAGCATCCGATAGGATTTTTCCTACCTATCCCCATTCCAAAATGGAAATGGGAGGTAATTCCTATGGATTTCATTACTAGATTACCCAAAACCCTCAAGTAACATGATGCAATCATGGTAGTGGTGGATAGGCTGAGCAAGGTAGCTCATTTTGTAGTAGTCAAGTCCACTAACTCTGCTAATGACATGGAAAAAATATTCATAAAGGAAATTTTGAAGCTGCATGCATCCCCAGGAATATTGTATCAGACAGGGATGCTAGGTTCACTTCTAGGTTTTAGAAGGAACTGTTTGCAGGATAAAGAATAGAATTGGCATTTAGTACAGCTTATCATCCATAAAAATATGGGAAAACAGAGAGGACTAACATAATCCTTGAGGACATGTTAAGGATGTATGTGATGCATCAGCCCAATAAATGCGAAGAATGTCTTCCACGTGTATAATTTGAATACAAAAATGGACACCAAGAATCCATAAAGATGAGCCCATTTCAAGCATTTTATGGCAGGAGTTGCAACATTCCTATTAGCTAGAGTGATCAAACTAATAGGGTCCATGTAGGACCTGATATGATCAAGGATATGGAGCAGCAAGTTCGGATTATAAAACATAGTTTGAAAGTGGCATGGGATAGGAAGAAGAGCTATGCATATCAACATAGGGTGCACAAAGAGTTCCAAGTTGGGGAGAACATCTATATGAGAATTAAACCCAAAAAAAAGTTCCCCAAGGATTGGGACAAGTGGCAAGTTGGCACTGCAGTATTGTGGGAATTTTGAAATCCTTGATAGGATTGGATCGGTGGCATATAGGCTAGCCTTACCTCCATTAGTTAGAGTTAATTATGTTTTCCATGTATCTTTGCTTAAAATATATATAGGACTCTAATCATGTGATTGATTGATCTCTGATATATATGGAACCAAAGGGAGAGTTATAGCCAAATCCAATGTGAATTCTATACTAAAGGAGTCTCATGCTCCATAATTGAGCCATAGAGTAATTCAAGGTGCAGTGGAAGCACTTTGGGCTAGAGGAGGCCATGTGGGAAATGGTTGATGCTATGAGAGCTAACTACCCCTTCTTGTTTGTTGGTTAAATCAAGTGTGTGTGTGTGATTGAAAATATTGTATACATTTGTGTATATAAAGCTCCATAAAATGGTATGTAATTGTGTTTTATTTATGGTATTTCAAGTGGGAAAATGAAAACTGAGGGTGATGTTCCCTCAAGGGGGATGGTTTTGTGACAAACCCGCCCGTGGTTCTCTCATAAAATTCATTGTAAATATTTTTACGAATATGTGAAATTTAAAAAGGGGATTTAGTCAAAGGGACACGAATTCTAGAGTTGGGGAGGAAGATTACTTGCTTTGGATGACTGAGGTTTTCTTGTGCAAAAAATATAAATTGTTGGACAACCATTAAAATTTGGTTGGTACATGAATTAATGAATTGGTTCTTAATTTAAATGGGTTGCACCAGAAGGTAGAAAATCTTATGCTACTTGAAAAATAGTAATAAGAAAATAGGACAAGAGATATAGCAGAGATACTACATATTGCAAGGAAGAAAGGATGAAGTAGTAAATGCGAGACAGGAAAATAAGGCAAGGATGGTATTGGAATAGAGGCAGGAGGCAGGAGAGGAGACACAATTTAAGCACCATAGAAATAGATAACTTTGGTTTTGTTATCAGCAAGTAATGAAAAACAAAAGAAAAGAGAAGGGGATTTGCTCTAAGGTTCCCTGAAGGTTGTGGTTAAAGTTGGTAGTCCCTGGAGCCCTATAAAATCTTGGGTTCCCTAAACATTGAAAGTTGAGATAGGATAACTGGAGCCCTGTAAAAACTTAGGTCCCTGGAGGTTGTGGGTTGAGAAAAATTCTATGGAGCCCTGTAACAACTTGGGTCCCTCGAGGTTGTGGGTCGGGATGTAATCTCTGGAGCCCTATAACATCTTGGGTCCACTAGAGGCTTTGGGTTGAGATAGTAGGCTTTGGAGCCCTGGATAGCTTGGGAAGATTCTAATCCTGATGTAGCAGCAAAGGAAGACTTTACTGAAGACCTATGATTATTTCCTTACTGTTAAAGTGGATTTTGGACTTCCTAGAAGTAATTGAATCACAGTGTGCTCACTTGAGGCGAGGTGGAGGAAATTTGGACTCCTTGTGTTGAATAAGAAGGAAGCATTCAATTGGAGGGATCGAGGAAGAGGTACTATGGTATTTCCTATTTTCAATTGGAAACTAGTGATTAATTCCCTTAAGTAGGCATCCCCCTTAGAGTATGTAATATGGCTCAGGAGCGACAACTGAAAATAAGTGTGGCTACAACTGTCTATGGTTGGGTGGAGAGTTCTTGTCCCAGACTTAGTTACCCTACAAGTTTAAAAGATAAGTAATCTTTTTTACTTGTTGCACATTGATGAATTTATGGTTCATTTCATGTTGAAATGGTTTGGATTCTTTTGGGATTGTAATAGCATTGCTAATGTGATGAGCATGTGGATACCTCTCTATATAGAGATAGAATTATACTTATCATAAATAAATGCATACATAAACACATATGTCACACCTCCCAAATGAAGAGTTTTGATAAACAAGTCGAGCTAGTGTATGCATCTGCAATTGAATGAAGTGTTGTGTTAAATGCTCATTACCACAGTTTTTAACATATACTCTATAGTAGAATGTGTAATGTTGTATACAATAAACTAACTCGAGTCATGTTCCTGAACTGGAATCCTACCTTGGGGTAAATTCTCATTCATACTCATTTACATTCCATATGTAAGTAATACAAATATGTCATGAAATGCGACAGGAAGTGGGATGATCCATAAGGATCTGGACTAAAAATTGGAAACGTGATGCATATAGACCCTTTTTATTAAGATAAAGAGATTACATAAAATATTTCCCACTTGGTAGGGTATTTACATATACATGGATATTCCTTCACTGGGAAATGAGCCCTTGAACCTATGCAAAAGGAACCATGCTAACGTTGAAGTTTTGTAGGTATAGATTAAATCCACAAAGGTAGGCTTAGCTAACCATGCATTATCAGTGGTCGGGATATCTTTCGATGTCATCAGGAAGTAGCTCGTTAGGCCCTAGAATTTTATGCATATTTTCATGGGGCTTCTTACATACCTGCTTTGAATCCTGGAACTCTCAACATGTGGTAGGTGAGGTGGAGACCTTTCAGGAGTTCACACCAAGCCCGTGGTAGGTGAGGGCTATAGGAGTGCATATGCCAGCATGCCTATAATTCCTTGTCTGAGAACAGGGAATGTGGATGGTCCAGGAACTCCATGGGGTTAGATTAGCTCAAGATCAGGAGGGGTATAACGATAGGGTACCTTAATAAACCATTGACATTGGCATCGAGTAATAGCATTGATTCATAGGGTTACAGGACCTCTGAGACAGATCCATGGTCAAATAACCAGCTCTGTGAAATCATGGCAGGGTTGAGACTTGTTCTTACGACAATCACAAATATCCTCATTGTATGCATCACCTAAGGTTTGGAAATGTTCCCTTGGTCAGGCCACAGTAGATTCAAGAAAAATATTTGTGTGGCATAAGAGGGAAAGCCTTAAACTTATAACGAAAATCTGGAAAAACATTTTCCTTGCATCAATCCAAACCCTAGTCATGGAGATTATTCATTAGTGTAGCTTGATTTTCCTTTAACATGATTGGATGAGGAAGTGACGACATGGCCCAAAGGTAGAAACTTGAAAGGTTTACCCAAAGTATTTTGTTTCTCAATGATGGGATCGACCGGGATGATGTCATCCAGGATGAGCCAGCTGACACAGCTGCCTGGCGGTCCTACTAATGGTCAAATTTGGAACTCCTTGGTGTGTCATCCTATAGAATTAAACCTGGAGGATGTGAATGAATGTAAAGGGAAAGTGTCAAGCAAGGATGAAAGATATGACATGGAAGGGCCATCACGTGCACCAAGCGAAATGGGGAGTATGTGAGAGAGTGACCCCACCTATATTATTTGGAATGAGCACTAGGCAAAGGCTCTAGCATAAAGTGTCATGATGATGTGGGCGAGATGATGTGTCCCCAATATTCATGCCATTTTTCGGAGGAGAGGCCCACTTGCTAATAAATCCCAAAATTTTCCACCTAGAGGTTCAAGAGGAGTGGCACAAAAAGGGGTTGCGAGGTGATTAGTGGGACAACATAGGTATGACCTTGTGGGGAGGTTTGTTAGCCTGGTTACTTCCCCATTGGTTGGGGAGAATCCTTATCACACATGTAAGCCCGATATTCAACAATGGGTCACTCATAGGAAATCGTCGAGATGGGAGAAGCGGACTGACGTAAGATGGGTGTATGGTAGGGTCTGCACTAAGGATGACAACCTATTGGTGGTGAAATGGCCCCACATGATAGGTCATCCCGATGGATTGGCCCTGGATGTATTGATAAGTGCAGCAAGGAAAGTGTCAGGAAGTCAAGGTCAGGGTGAAGTGGGAGGTTACGATGGCAATCAGTTTTTGGATTGACATGGTCCAATAGGATGAAGGCAGTGCAAAACCACCATCCTCATAAGCCTTGGAAGGAGAACCCAAAGAATAACAAGGAACATTCTTGGGAATCACCGAGAGAGGGTAATCAGGATAGCGTGTCTAGTGAGACCCACCCAGTAGGCATAAGGGTGCTATGTATAGAGGCATCAAGTTGATGCAAAGAGTAGAAAATGTTGCATTCAACATATATTTTTAGAGGCATCGAGTTGACACAAAGAGTGTAGGTTGTTGCATTTGGCATATTTATGTATATATATGTGTGTTTTTGTGTGTGTGTGTATTGATGTAGAGAGCGGAGGATGTTGCATCCAACATATATGTCTAGAGGTGTCGGGTTGATGCAGAGAGAAGAGGTCGTTGCATTCGACATATATGTGTGTGTGTGTGTGTGTGTGTGTGTGTAATAATGTAGAGTAAAAGCTTTGGTTGTGAGGCCCTTATGATGAGTTGGGAATTCTAAGTGGAGTTCAAAGGAGGAAAGATAATAATAAATATGTTTTGTCTCATTCCTCTAACAGTATTTGAGGGGTTGGGTACGTTACACATTTGAAATGGAAAAGAACTAGATTTGGGGCTCTGACGAGGTGGTCTCCCTAATGTTAATGAGGTCATTTTTTGCCATCAACGGGATGGTAAGAGTTAGCTTTCCCAAAGAATCTTAAAATATTTGCATAAATTCCCATGTTGACTCCCCTTCTCTCTACTTAATATCTCACGACTCTATTTGGCATTATTTCTTTTCCTGGAGTATTTGAAATCTTTGATAAACTTCTACCTTAATGCATCCACAATTTGATTTGGAATATTTATCATGACTTATGTATACAATTTAAGAGCTCAAACTCTTAATGTGGTTTTAAATTCATCTAGCTTGGTCACATCTAGAGTCCCTCTAGATCTCCATATGGCCTCACACAAATACCAGTGTTGCTCCATGTCTTCATCACCCCGACCATGAAACACAGGGTAGTGAGTGAAGGAACCAGTTACATTTCCATCCAATGGGACAAAAGTAGAAGAAACTAAAACGAATCCTTGCAAACCAGGTTGGGAAATATTTCCCAAATATTGTTGACTACTACTAGAATAAATTCTACCTACTTTTACCTTGCGAAACTTCAAAGTTCCAATGATTTTAGGAAGGAACCTTACTGGATTAGAATAGAGAATTAGGGGAATGGATGGAGTGGGACTGGTCATGTTGCTGACTTGCGGAACATGGGTTTCAAGGAAGATATTTTCCTCACGAAATAGCCTTAGCATCATGAACTACATCTCCTCATCTGCAAGAATACTAGGATCATTTTCTACAATATTTGGGCTTGGCGTCAGTCTTTCACCTAATCCCTGGTAAGAATTATCACCTTGACTATATTCTCCTTCTTCACTTCCTATAGCTCCTCTTCCTCCACCAGAGCTCACATCTCCTCTAAATTCTCCCCTCCACAACTTAGGGTTGGCCAAAACTTCTCCTATCTGCTTCAACTCCCTTCATATTCTCTAAATTTCCTGCATCTTTCACTCCATCCATTCATCTTACATACTCACCATTCTCATTTCCCTAAAATCTCATGCATTATGCATCTCTTCCCCCTCCATCAAAACTCTTTCTCAACTTCTGCAACTAGTCATCATCTTCCCCAAGATCCAACCCCTAGTATGATGGTTTTAATATGCCATGTTAGATGGAGTAAACAATAGCATTGTTTCTTCTACTAGAAAAACATTAATCCACAACAAAATCTATTTTAGCAGGTATCCCCTTAATCCAAGTCTAAATATTTCTTCCACTTTGGAAATGATTTGCAAACTCAATGATGTATCCCTCCAAAGTAGATCACACCCAAATATAAGTGCCTTTGGTAATTTCGTGACCCAACCGATGTAAGGCAGCTAGGTCATATGTAGTCCAAGGCCGATAAATCCAACCAGCACTCTAATCTCTCAAAGATTCCTACAAATTATGTAAACACGGGTAGAAATTCTAAGGGAACTTAGCCTAGAATATCTTATATTGGTCACAGGCACGTTCAGCAAAAAGGATCTCGTCATGAACTCATTTTATATTCTTTTTCCATATTTGTGTCTATTGATAGATAAAAGAATCACACTTTTCTACCCACCATTCCCGAATGCTAATCTTGAGGATCCTCGTTGCCATTATCTAAAACCTGAAATATATTTCATGTACCAACAACAAAAGGTCCATTTCTTAGAGAAAAAATTTCATAGAGACAAAGGTTTTGTTCTAGTGGCCAACAAACATTTTTTACATAGTCTAGCTCAACATCAACATCTTCGATCTTCCCTAAGGAATAAAGTCTCACTAGAAGCGCAATCAGGACGTAGGTGTGATGGTTTTGTTTTATATGGATAATGGATGCATTTTATCAGTTAAATATATACCAATATACATTTACCATTATAGAATAATAAATAAACCTTTGTGCAGGAAATGTGTTGGCATGCGAGGATTTGATTGACCTGACATTTGGTGTGTAGTTCAGCCAACAAACCCGCTCAACACCAGAACTTTTGACATCACCGACAAAGTGGATGAAGTTTCATATGTAGTGCTATGAGGGATTGTTGGAGCCAGTTTTTTGTATTCATATGGGATTTTTGTAGTTCTATGACACTAGGATTTCAGCTTACCATGCAAGGTTTCAGACACCTAACAACCATTTTGGGATCATGTGTTGCGCAAAACTTCATGGGTTATTAGACTAACTAGTTATCTCATTGTTTACTAACCACAACATTATTACTGCCAAAGTATCTCATTCCTCACATTAGCACTACAACTGTATTAGAGCAACTTTCCATTCAATATGCATAAGATTATTAAGACAAAACTGTAACAATGCTATTAACTCCCTCTACTATACAAGATAATAATAAATATTGAATCAACATTGTAAAATTATACAGTCAATAACGAGACAACGATAATAATCACACAACACAATCATACATCCAAATAAATGGGGCAATCCACTGAACTTTTCATTACTTAAGGCAGCATGCGCAAGGTGCTACAATAGAAGTCACTTAAGTTCGGTTCACCAACCTTACTACATCCACACGTAGCACAATACTTCGGAAATTACAATGTACAAACATTGTCAACTCTAATACAAACTATTTCATCTACCCATATGCTACACAAAATCTACAGACACACAAAAAAATATCAACAATTTATCTTCATCTTGTTAACCCTTGAACTGAGATAGACGAGCCTTATTATAGGTCTTTCGTAGCTTCTCGGTCCTCCTAGGCCTACTTCTCCTCCCTTTCGGTTGTCCTCCATGTTGGATAATGGCTTCGATATTCTGAAAAAACTCCCTCCAGCTGTCCCATATTTTTGAATTGCCTAATAATGCCCACTGAAAATATTTGTTACCAACTCATTACCACTCCATCGAATTCTTTCCCTTTACAAATACCTTTAGATTCCTCTGCCATGGTGACCCTCCTCTCCATTTCCAGTCATCCCAAAATCCTTACTACCAATTTTTACTCACATGCGTCCTTGCCTACTTGACATTTTGGTCTTCCTCTTGTAGTTCCTCCATACACCATGACCCCCTTTCCTACGTTGTCCCTTTTTTTACGCTAAACACTCTTATTTTATGCCACTCTCCTCTATGTAGTCCCATGCACTAATACTAAAAAAAATTAAAAATATTATGGCCTCCAAAACTCCCCCTACACAAAATTGCAGCTCGTCCAAAGCCACTCAATCTCCTATCTCTATGGGTTCAGAATAGGAATTTTCATTGAGGTTAACATTCTAATCGATAAGTTTTCAAGGGTGGTTAGATAGTCTAGTTGTCCTGAAACTCTGACTCCAATTAAGAGGGAAGTGCCAAACTCCTCTTTTTGTAGTTCCTTCCGACATAAAAAGAGTGTGAGATTCCACTATTTCTCCTAGACAGAGTTCTATGTTTGTTTCCAGCCTTTTCCTTCTTTATGTTTCTCTACCTTGTCTCCTCCCTGGTATTCATTCCAATAGATTGGAAAAACCTTGAATTTATATGTGTCCAATAAATACCTAAAGGTATAGTTTAAAGAGCGGTGCATCCTCAGTTAGATGACCATATACACACCCTCAAGGTGGTCTCAGTTTATGCCATTGTTTGTCTAACTACCAAAGTAGTGGTTCCTATGCAGGGCTTCTCATGCCACCCCCATATGCATGACAATGGATAACTACACCATTGTTTCATCCGCCATTACAAATACTACCCCGAAATTGGTCCATAATTAGGCGATTGTGGGAGATTGGGCATAACTTTGCCTTGAAGAATCCAAATTAGGTCAGACCTATAGCATTGGAAAGAAGACTCAGAGGGATACCACAAGACTAAAGTTTGGATCATGGAGAACATAAACTATAGAGTTACAACCATTTCAATATTGAGCTCCTAAAAGAAATAAAAAGGTGTGTATTTGTTTTTTTTAAATTTCACAACTTTTGTTTGAAAAAGTAGTTGAAGTGATTCCAAGGGCATATTGAAGTATTGTTATCAGTATTGGGTTCTATAATACCTCCCAAAAATAATTCTACACCCATTAAGCCCTCATAAAACTCTACTATGATGCATGAAGAGGAAGAACTATAGTATGATATATCAAAATTATGGTACCAAGTGCAACAAATTTCGATCTCACAAAGAGCAACCAAAGATGACATAGATGGCTTAAAAGTAGACATGGAGACTAAGGTGTATGGTTTGAAGGATGAAATGAAATCCAATATGGATTATCAAGCAGTGTAATATCACATTGAGCATCAACAACAAGTTCTCCAACTCTTAAAGGATAACCTAACTGTTAGCCCCCTAATTTGCTCTCTTTTTGCCATTTTCCCCTTCCTAAATCATAACCATTTACCATTGTTTTACCTCTTTTATGCACCCTCATCTTGCACCAGTCGAAGCACGGTGACATATTTGGTATAAACTTTATTTTTCATATTTTTAATTCAACTTAGCATTAATTAATTATTTATTACATGATTTCTTACTTCTAATCACTCTTTGTAACTTATCGATATCTCCAATGTTTATTTGGTAGTTAGAGTACTTACCGTGACCATTGATCCTAGTGCAGGATCGGATCTTGCACCATTGCCAGCACAACAAATCCTTGCAGCAGATCTTAACCTCCTTGATCACCGCCTCATTTTGAGCAGCTTCAGCCATGACAGCAAGATCGACCCAAAGGCAGCCAAGACCGAATCTACGAAGAACGAAAGCTGGAGATTGGCTATGGCCAGTTTTGCTAACTGTCTAATTTTGAAGGCCGAAAGCCTAAATTCTGCGTTTGGTTATATAATCGGTTGAATGATATATTTTGGCCTTTGGCCAAAGATAAATATAAGTTATAATGTAAATAGGACTAAGGGGAAGAATTTTTGAGAGGAGAAGAGAACAGAGACACAGCCAGAGAGGCTGTAACAGATTGTTGTATTTTGTTATCGCCCAAATTTGGGTTGGATGATGTATTAACGTATGTACTTGCCTCAGTGAATTAGTAAAAGGGAACTCCGCCTCATGTTTCACAAATTTTGTTTCTGTATTTGAGCTGATGAATTGATTAAGGTACTGAGAAGTGTTTTTATTTAAAAGGGAAACACACTGGTTGGCTAGGGCCCAGCCAACCCAGCACGTTTGCCCCATTTCCCATTTTCCTGTAATTTGTGTTTACATTGTCAAGTGTGATTTAATTTTAAGAACATGCATTCCTGTCTGAGTGAAAGCGGATCCGCTGTGTGAAGTAGATAAATTTCCTTTTCCTGCAATTTCCTTTCCTGCACTTGATTTCAGATTGGTTTTCCTCTGCCTGGTCCAAGCAGGAGAAATAACCCTGCACCAATGCATGTTGGTGTGATATCTCCTTTTCTGCAATTCTGTTTGATTGGTTTTCCCTGCCTGGTCCAAGCAAGAGAAATGAACCTGCACCAGTGCATGTTGGTGTGATGCAGCAAGCCTTCTTAGTCTACTTCCCACAATCTTCTTTCTTTCATTAAATTCTCATGACAGGATAAATGTATATTGATTGTTTCTTTATTCCTGAACTCTGTTAAGATCAAAAACATTCACTTTTTATGTGTGCAATTTTATTTAATAGTATAATAGCACTTGCAATAATTAAGCACTCATTTTAAGAATTAAATTCTAAGTGCAAGAAGCTTTGATCCGGTGCAAGAACTAGTTTCTTTCCATGGGATTTCAGTGCTTTGAACCTAGAAAATTTCAAGCCCTTGCATGAAGTAAAAAGCCTTTAGTAGAGACACCATTTATACCTTCTGCATAAATCTCTATTACTGCACTAGTGCAAGTAGACTGCGATAGTGCAGGACAAATTAGTGCAAGAAGGAAATCTCTAAAGGAGAAGGTTTAAGGGACCATCTGATGAGACTTCTAAGTGTCTCTGCTAAAGAAAAACACATACTCAGTAGTTAAACAATAATTAGCTAGAGTGATTGAATTTTATCTTTAATTCCCTCTTGCAAATGCATTCTTCCTTGTTCCAGTCTTAGATTATTTTGATGGTTCAAGTTGCCTTTTTCTCTTTTTAATTTGATTCTACAATCTTTCCTTTAAATAAAGTAGGGATTTATATTAGGAAGATTCATACCATCTCTGGCATTTCCTGTGCTTCGTCTCTAAGTTTATGAATCCCCCGGGTTGACAAATTAAGTGCTGAGGAGTTTTCTTAAGTGTAATTCCTGCACCCAACATTTTGGTGCCGTTGCTGGGGAGGCGATTTGATTTGGTAAGAATTTTCTGATTATACAATAGAGGTAATTTTTCCTTTATTTTTGTTGTATTTTTTGGAAAAGCTTCTTTGAAGGAATTTTACTGGTGTTAATTGATTTCTGACAGCATTTTTTTACTAGAAGTTGCTTGTTATTTTTCTTTCTCTTTTTTTTTGAAATGAATGTCTAGAAAAGGTAAGTGTTTGAAGCCCACTAAGGGCCAAAATAATTTTGAAAACAATTCTCATATTGGGTCTCCTTCTGTAAGAAGGAAGCCCAATCCAATTCAAACCCATCAATCAAGAACAATCCACTTGGATTCTAGTGACAACAGCTCAGGTGTGGATCATCCTGTTGAGAGCGTTACAAGTAAAAGGGAAATAATGGTGGACCATGAAGATCATTTGGAAGGGACTAGTGAAAACTAGGTAAGTGGAGAACAATCCACTTTTGTGTTTCCAATTGTGGATCCTGATACTGTGGCGCAAATGAAGAATATTCCACCATTAGCTCTCCCTCATTTCCATGGTAAATTTCATGAAGATCCTGACTCTTTTCTATTCGAGTTTGATATTCTGTGTAGAAGTTATGATTATTCAACTAACGCTCAGAAGTTAAGATTATTTCCTGTTACTCTCAAGGACTTAGCTCTACGCTGGTTTATGGGGTTAGGAGGAAAAAATATAACCTCTTGGGATCAGATGAAGAGAGTGTTTTTGTCTAAATATCAAGAATATTGCAAAACTCGGGACATGCAGGATGAGATTTTTACAATCATACAGGATAATGGTGAAACTCTTGAAGGTTACCTAGAAAGATTTCTGTATATTTTACAAAGGTTGAAACTTAAGTTTGATCCCAGTACTATTAGAACCTTGTTCTTAAGAGGACTTACTGATAATGCTAGAAATAATTTAAATCTGTTAGGACAAGGTGATATTTCTCAGCAAAATTTTGAACAAATTTGTGAATTATGTAGGAAATTTTCAAGAAATCAATATAGATCCGGTAGAGGAACTCGAAATAGAAATAGAAAAACTAAATCTACTGATGCTATGATTATTGGACTAGAAAATAAAATGGAAAACATGAAAATTGATATAATGAATACTGATACCAAACAGTTAGACTCTTTAAAATTTTAGCAAAAACTCATGAAGGAACAAGAGTCATTATGTATTTTCTATCCTAAATGTATAGACAAGCATCCTTCTAAAGAGTGTCCTCTTAATTTGAAAGAAACTAATAAGTGTGCTATTTGTGCAAAAGACCATGTCACAGAAAAATGTCCCTCTATACCAGGACTTAAAGCTGTATTTACAGGGGGACAGCCTGAAGCTGAATAGTTGTATGCTATGGGAGCAAGAAGGAATTGGCCTCAGGTAGGTACAGGTATGGCTCCTGAATTTTCTCCACACTATCTTGGTTATAATTCA
Organism: Pinus albicaulis; assembly: GCA_034641835.2. Classification (NCBI taxonomy): domain Eukaryota; kingdom Viridiplantae; phylum Streptophyta; class Pinopsida; order Pinales; family Pinaceae; genus Pinus; species Pinus albicaulis. The sequence continues at coordinate 779,171,453 of CM076572.1, forward strand.
CATGCATATTCTTATCCTAACACTAATCAGCAGTGGCAGTATGGGAATCAATATCAGCAGGGAAACCTTCTCAACCATGGCAACAAGGTTGGAGAGGGCCAACTCATTCTCCATATTCCTACCAGCCACCTATGCAGTCATATCCATCTACGCATACACCTTATTCAATGCCTCAACTTCTGAGTCAGTCTACTCCACCATTGTCTTTACCTCCACCCTTTCAACCTCCTCATTTTCCTGCTCAACCTATGCCTAATCCTAACAATAATAAAGCAGTGCAAATGATCTATGTAACAAACCCACCTTTACCATTCGAGTACCAGTCTATTCCAGTTTGGGTTCATGATATTCAATTAAGATCGGGAAGGACTGTAACATCAGAAAATCAGAAGCAACCTATAGTGATTGTTGAAGAGAAAGGAGAAAAGGAAACTCTTAACCATTCTCTGAAAGCTATCGCTAAGTAGCCCTTACCCTCTGAATCCTTGCCATATTCTTCCAACCAGCCTCCCTTCCCAGAGAGGCTAGTAATGGAAATAAGTGAGCCTATTTCTGAGACTAGTTTGGCATCTGAGCTTCGGAATATTTTCATTAAGATACATTTTCTTCAATCCATTAAAGAGATCCCAATTTCTACCAAGATTATTAAGGAACTCTATCTCAAGAAACCCGAGAGGAAGAGAGTGGAACCCCAAACCATTCAATTTGTTGGTAGGGCAGCAGAGTTGATGACGGGATGTGTGTCTATGGAAAACTATACTGATCTCAGAAACCCTGTTGTCTCAGTTCAGATTGGTAATGTCCTAGTCTCTAATGTTCTTATAGACTTGGGGGCAGCCATTAATGTTATGACTAAGCAAACCATGGATCAACTTCGATTATCTCATCTTCGCCCTACTCCCATTGTGCTTGAATTAGCAGATAGATCTAAAATCAAGCCAGAAGGAGTATTGGATGATGTGATCATCTCATTAGATTCTTGGGAATATCCTACTAATTTCATTGTGCTTCAGCCAAAGAACCCAGTAGGAGGACATCCCTTGATCTTGGGATGACCATGGCTTGCTACGGTCGATGCATATATTGGATGTCGTTCCAGTGATATGTATATTTCACATGGAGATTCTAGGAAGAAAGTTACCTTATACCCCCCTGCCAGATCCATTCAGGACCTTCGAGATACTTTATGGTTGGATCAAAGCAGTGATTAGGAGACTCAGCCCATTTCCTTTATCCATCATTATATTGGATCTTCACAAGAAGATGAGATTCAATATTTCCTTAATAATCTAGACACTATGCCTAATTTTGAGCCATTGAGCCAGATTTTAAGCCTAGATTTTCAAGATAATCATGATTCTCATTCTTCTGTACCGCTTCATTTGACCACTCCCTTGAGTACTCCTGAGCCTGACACTACTCTTGTTGAGATTAGCCCTGGTAAATCCTTGCATATTAGTTCAGATTTGGACTCATCTCAGTAGGAGCAGCTTGCGAATTTGTTGCAAAACCATCTTAGTGCCTTTGCTTGGGGCTATGAAGATATGAAGGGTATTCTCCTGAAACTTGTACACATCATATCTATATTCAGGAAGGAACCTGAATTGTCCGATAACACCAAAGGTGAATGAATCCAGCTCTAAGAGATATTGCGAAGGAATAAGTATAGAAACTCTTGGATGTCGGCTTTACCTATCCTATTTCCGACAGTCAATGGGTCTCTCCATTAGTGATAGTACCTAAGAAAGATGGAATATGGCGTATTTGTATCAATTATCGAGAATTAAACAAAGCCACTCTCAAATATTACTTCCCTCTCCCTTTCATTAACTAGGTGCTTGATACCCTTGCAGGAAAGAAATATTTTTCCTTTTTTGGATGGCTTCAGTGGCTATAACCAAATACAGATTGCACCCGAAGATCAGAATAAAACTACTTTAACATGGTCCATGGGGTACGTTTTCTTGACTACCTTTCAAAGGGCAGTCCTAGCCATTTTTTCTGATCTAAAATTTGTAGAAATTTATATGGATGACTTTTCTGTGTTTGTTGATTCTTTTCAGGAAGCTCTCAAAAATCTGGAGAAAGCACTTCTTCATTGTTAGGAAGCCCATATCACCTTGAGTGACAAGAAATGTAGATTAATGTGCAAAGCAGGAGTGGTACTTGACCATTTGATTTTTGGTAAGGGTATCCAGGTTGATCCAACAAAGATTGAAATCATTCTGCACCTTCCTACACCCAAAACTCAAAGGGAAGTAAGAGGTTTTTTAGGACATGCTGGTTACTATAGAAGATTCATTGAGAATTTTTCTAAGATATTTACCCCTCTTTTCCGATTTCTAGCTAAGTATAGTGAATTTTCTTGGTCCATAGCTTGCCAACAGTCTTTTGAAACATTGAAGGAAAAGTTGGTACAGGTACTAGTTTTTAGAGGTCCTAACTGGTCCCTACCTTTTCACATTTCCTCTGATGCTTCAGATTTGGCTATTGGCGCATCTTTAGGACAAGAGGAAAATAAGCAATCCTATGCTATTTATTATATTAGTAATAATTTGTCTTCCGCTGAATTAATTATACAGTTACATAGAAAGAGTTTTTAGCTGTAATTTTTGCAATTAGTAAGTTTAGGCACTATATTACAGGATATGAAGTATTTGTACATACTGATCATTCCGTGATTAAATATTTGATGAAAAAACCATTGACTAGCGGTAGAGTGACTAGGTGGTTGCTATTGTTGCAGGAATTTAATGTTACTATTGTTGATAGACCAGGAAAATCTAATGTTGTAGCAGATTTTCTTTCTAGATTAGATAATCCTAGTGAAGCAACTCCTGTTAATGATGATTTTCCGGATGAACATATTTTTTCTATGTCAACAGTTTCTCTGTGGTTTGCTGACATTGCTAATTACTTGGTTACTGGGAAAACACCACTCCACTTGTTTGCTCATGAAAAGCGGAATATTATTCAAAAAAGTGTTGCATACTCCTAGATTCAAGGAGATCTCTTTTACACTGGTCCAGACCTGATTATCTGTAGATGTGTAAGAGAGGAGGAAGTGTTTGACATATTGAAATCTGCTCATGATGGACCTTGTGGAGGCCACTTCACTGATAAGCGGACTACATATAAAGTATTGCGTGCTAGTTACTTTTTGCCTTCCTTGTTTAAGGATGCCAAATAGTATGTCAGGTGATGTGATAGTTTTCAACGAGTGGGCCAGCCTAATCAAACCAATGAAATGATTTTATGACCCCAAGTTATGATTGAGCCATTTGAAAAATGGGCTATTGATTTTATAGGGCCAATAAATCCAACATCATTAAGTAAAAATCATATTTTGGTTTGTACATATTTTGTTACAAAATGGGTAGAAGCTAAAGTTGCTTCCTTTGCTACAGAAAAAGTTGTTGTTGATTTTCTTTTTACTGAAATATTTACTAGATTTAGTGTGCCTAGAGAAATTATTTCTGACAATGGTCCGAATTTTATTTCTAATCTAGTACAGGGTGTGATGGAACAATACAAGATCCGACACAGGAAATCCACGCCGTATCACCCGCAAGCAAATGGGTAGGTGGAATCCAAAAACAAAGTGATCGAGTCCATTCTTACAAAGACAGTAAATATGCATCGGAAAGACTGGGCTGAAATATTACCAGAAGTTTTGTGGGCATACAGAACCACTTGGAGAAATAGCATGAGACATTCACCATATGAGCTGGTATATGGCAAACAGGTTCTGTTACCAATTGAATTCCAAATCAAAACTTTTAGAAATGCAGTTCAGTTAGGACTAGATCTCTCTGAGGCACAACAACAACGTCTTCTCCAATTAAATGAGTTATATGAATTTCGTAGGGGTGTTGTTCAGCAGAACATACTAATTCAGTAGCAACGCAAAAGGTGGTATGACAAGTCTATTCAGAAAAATAAATTCCAACCAGGTGATTGGGTGCTCCTTTATGATTCTAGATTTAAAATTTTTAAAGGGAAATTCCATACACGTTGGATGGGACCTTATGAAGTGATCTAAGTATTCAAGAATGGAGCAGTAGAAGTTAAAACTATTGATGGACAAAATTCAGTGTTCTTGGTAAATGGACACAGATTAAAGAAGTATTTTCAGCCACTTGCCAGGAAATAGTTTACACAGCAAGTCCAACAACAATTTGGGATGGTAGTGGTGAATGGTAATACCAACCTTTTGAAAACATGAATTCTTCTTCTTCTTAAAAAAAAAAAATTTAAAATATATAAAAAAAAAATTAAATAAAAAGTAAAGAAAAATATTTTCCTGTAATTATGAAAATCAGTTCGCTGACATGATTACAAAAGGATCAACCTGAAAAACAGCTTGTTGGCAGGAAGATCAAAAATTTCTAATAGAAATAGAATGTTTCTTGATCTTTAGATATGCTAGAGACCACCAAGTAAAAGCAGGTTTAGCAGAAACAACCTTTATACAATTGGGGTAATCAACATGGATATTTTTATTCAAGTAACGCTTAATTCTCGCTGCGGTTATTTTTCTTGCACCAGTGCAGGCAGACCTTCCAAAAAAAAAAATTCCTTTCTTCATATTCCACTTTTGTAATATTCCCTCAGTTTTCTTCTTCAATCCCAGAATGATTAACCTTCCCATATTCTTCTAAATTTACCCTGTCCGTTTCGTAAAAACCCCACTTTACCCTTGAATTTTTTTCACTATCCCACTTCTGTTTATCCCCTCTTTTGGTACTATTCCTGGAATCCCTATAACATAATTCCTTCCCATTCTGAAATTTCCCTTTTCCCACTTCTTTGTTCCCTCATGAATTTATTACAGGATCTCATGCACAAAGAGCAAAAGGATATGCTCTAAAGCATCAAGAAAGGGTGAAGCAAATTTCCAATATAAGTTGAGGAAGCCATGTTGGAAGTCCAACCTATATTTTACTTAAATTCCCTATTATTTTTTCAGATATTATGCTTGCACTAGTGCAAGCATGTCATCTTATATAAGAAGTGCAAGCAGAATGGTACCAACAGAATAGCATAGTTTAAGCGGTGCAAGAAAACCGGTGCAAGCATGCACCCTGTCAGAAACATAGTACAATTTGTTATTTTCATAGCATACGTCATAGGAAAGTGGTCATCATGAAAGTTTATAAGAAGTCCTTTCACTTAGTCAATGAGTACTTGTACTATCATATTAACTAGGAGAAAATTATTTAAAGTACAAGGTGTTTTTAAGATAAGAATCATGATCATTTTTAATGAATGCTAAAGTTATTTTTTTGAGTTATGAAGGAGTGCAGAATTGTTCAACCGTTGCTTGGATATAATTTCCCCTTTCTGCCATAATCCTAGATGTCCTTCACTCGTAATGATTACCTCACCTAGCCATTAAAACGCCACCACAAGTACCAGTCCGGCACAATCTCAAAGATGTCGCGCATCCACGGCTATTTCAGTGGAATGAATGGGTGATAAAATGGAAGGGATGGTGGACATTTGGATCCCTATCTATAAGAACCATTTTTCCCTGTGTTGCATGTAAATTCTTGATTGCTCATAACCGTTAAGCAGCGATGCCACCTGTTCAAAGAAAACCTTCATCTCTCATTAGGGTAGAATAGTCTGTTGAGTATCGCAATAGTCTTGCACTATTGTGAGACTCAGGCTTTCTTCAATTCTTGCAAAAGTTTGACAGGCACAACAGTGAAGTGGCCCTACAATTTGCCAAAAGTTTCAAAAATGGCCGAGTAAAAATTGGGCCTCTAAAATTTGAGGTTATGGAAGAGTTTATAGTAGCAGCGACAAGCTTGGAAAATACTGGTGAAAGTGGTTTAAAAATTAGAAACTAGAAAGGAAGAGATAGCAGCATTTCGCTGTCGACAAGAATATGAAGGTAGATTGGAAGAAAGGAATTCCGTGTAGTGCCCTGTTGGGACAGTGGCGGGACCTCCTTTTCATCCTACAGAAATTCGTAACCTGTGAGGGAAGGTACTCCCTCACTTTTGTGTACCATTTTAGGATGTTGCAGCATTTTGAAGCCAGCTGGCGCGTCTGGTGGAGGATTGATTTCCCCTATTTTTTGCTTAAGAGCTTGGAAAAAATGGCCAAGGGTGTGTGGGACAGATGGGCAGACCAAGCCAACAAGAATTTATATCACCACAGCCTAATAAATATTTTGGTCCAGAAACAATTGGAAGTTAAAGGCATGATCTGGGAGGCGTTTTTAAAACAACTACATAAAAAGACAGCTGTTGGAAAGGAGACAAAGGACCCCGCCATCACAAGCAAGGGTCCGAGTAAGAATGTAAAGGGGAGTTCTTCTTGCACCAGTGCAAAAAGGAAAAGACCTAAAAAATCAACAGAAGAAAGGGCCTCATCTCTAAATAAAAAGACAGCTAGTGCACCTGTTGAAGAGACTCCTTCTATGACACTAGTACAGGCACAGACCCCCAAAGAAAACAACTTGTCAGTCCTTGCGGACGTAGCAAAATTTGTAGAGGTCGAAGATGAAACTTTGTTGGCCGATTTCATTAGAAGGGCCTAAAAAAAGAATGAATAATCTAGTGCAGGAAAAGAACCATAGTCCCCACAGGACGTTGAATCCCCTTTTGCACCAGTGCAAGAAGAAGAAGAACCAGAAGAAGAAGAAGAAGAAGAAGAGGAAGAAGTGTTTGTTGAAACCCCGAGGGATACTGAGTTCCCTAAAGAAGATACTGCCCCTATCGAGATAGAAGAAGAAGAATTTATTGATGTAACCATGAGGGATACTGAGGTCCCTGAGGAAGACACAGCCCCTGTCGAGACAGAAGAAGAAGAAGATTTGATAACTCCTGTTGCTCGGATAGTTGAACTAGAGCTTCAAGTGCAGAACTTAGAACAGCTCATAGCTAAAGCACAGGAGGATAAAGAAAAAAGTAAAGAAGAATTAACTGCGGAGATCCAAAAAAAGAAAGGAGAAGTTAGAGTTTGGAAGTACCGAGCTATGCAATGTTTCAAGCGACTTAGAAAGGTGACAAAGAAACTAAAGAACATCAGAAAGAAGAAGTCTGAAACATTGCATGCTGATGTCAGTATGTCAGAGCAGGATTGAGCTGGAATGCTCAAAGTTTTGAAGGTTTTTTGCAAAGTTAAAGAGTTGTGTGAGGACACACAATAGCTTAGGGATGGGAGGATGTTAGCCCCCTAATTTTCTTTCTTTTTTCCATTTTCCCCTTCCTAAATCATAACCATTTACCGTTGTTTTACCTCTTTTATTCACCCTCATCTTGCACCAGTCTAAGCATGGTGACATATTTTGTATAAACTTTATTTTTAATATTTTTAATTCAACTTAGCATTAATTATTTATTTATTACATGCTTTCTTACTTTTAATCACTCTTTGTAACTTATCTATATCTCCAATGTTTATTTGGTAGTTAGAGTACTTACTGTGACCGTTGATCCTAGTGCAGGATCGGATCTTGCACCATTGCCAGCACAGCAAATCCTTGCAGCAGATCCAAACCTCCTTAATCACCGCCTCGTTTTGAGCAGCTTTAGCCATGACAGAAAGATTGACCCAAAGGCATCCGAGACCGAATCTGCGAAGAATGAAACCTAGAGATTGGCTACGGCCAGTTTTTCTAACTGTCTAATTTTGAAGGCTGAAAAGCTAAATTCTACATTTTGTTATGTAATCGATTGAATGATCTATTTTGGCCTTTGGCCAAAGATATATATAATGTAGAATGTAAATAGGACTAAGGGGAAGAAATTTTGATAGGAGAAGAGAACAGAGACACAGCCAGAGAAGCAGTAACAAATTGTTGTATTTTGTTATCGCCCAAATCTGGGTTGGACAATGTATTAATGTATGTACTTGCCTCAGTGAATTAATAAAAGGGAGCTCCGCCTCATGTTTCACAAATTGTGTTTCTGTATTTGAGATGATGAATTGATTAAGGTACTGAGCAGTGTTTTTATTTAAAAGGGAAACGCGCTGGTTGGCTAGAGCCCAGCCAACCCAGCATGTTTACCCCATTTCCTATTTTCCTGTAATTTGTGTTTACATTGTCAAGTGTGATTTAATTTTAAGCACTTGCATTCCTGTTTGAGTGAAAGCGGATCCGTTATGTGAAGTAGATAAATTCCTTTTCCTGCAATTTCTGTTCCTACACTTGATTTCAGATTGGTTTTCCTCCTCTTGGTCCAAGCAGGAGAAATAACCCTGCACCAGTGCATGTTGGTGTGATATCTCCTTTTCTACAATTCTTTTTGATTGGTTTTCCCTGCCTGGTCCAAGCAGGAGAAATGAACCTGCACCAGTGCACGTTGGTGTGATGCAGCAAGCCTTCTTAGTTTACTTCCCACAATATTCTTTCTTTCATTAAATGCTTATGATAGGACAAATGTATACTGATTGTTTCTTTATTCCTAAACTTTGTTAAGATCAGAAACATTCACTTTTTATGTGTGCAATTTTATTTAACAGTATAATATCACTTGCAATAATTAAGCACTCATTTTAAGAATTAAATGTTAAGTGCCAGAAGCTCTGATCCGGTGCAAGAACTAGTTTCTTGCCATGGGATCTGAGTGCTTTGAACCTGGAAAAGTTCAAGCCCTTGCATGAAGTAAAAAGCCTTTAGTAAAGACACCATTTATACCTTTTTCATAAATCTCTATTCCTGCACTAGTGCAAGCAGACTGCGATAGTGCGGGACATATTAGTGCAAGAAGGAAATCTCTAAAGGAGCGGGTTTAAGGGCCCATCTGATGACATTTCTAAGTGTCTCTGCTAAAAAAAAACACACACTCAGTAGTTAAACAATAATTAGCTAGAGTGATTGCCTTTTATCTTTAATTCCCTCTTGCAAATGCATTCTTCCTTTTCCAGTCTTACATTATTTTGATGGTTCAAGTTGCCTTTTTCTCTTTTTAATTTGATTCTACAATCTTTCCTCTAAATAAAGTAGGGATTTATATTAGGAAGATTCATACCATCTCTGGCATTGCCTGTGCTTCATCTCTAAGTTTACGAATCCCCCGGGTTGACAAATTAAGTGTTGAGGAGTTTGCTTAAGTGTAGTTCCTGCACCCAACACTAACTTTGGTGTAGAATCGAATGAAACAACAGAGAGATTAACATCGCAGTGAAAAAAAAATTGATGTAGGTGACTGGGTATTTTTACGGCTACAACCATACAAACCAATGCTCCTCAAGAAAGCTAAGAAGTATAATAAATTAGTTCTAAAGTACTATAGTCCTTACAAGGTGCTGCAAAATATTGGTACTATGGAATACAAATTGGAGTTGCCTGTATCTTCCTGAGTGCATCCAGTTTTCCATGTTTCATGCTTAAAGACAGTCATAGGTGAAAAAATCCCAGTTCAAACAATATTTCCATAACTTTACGAGGAAGGAAAAACCATATTGGAACCTGAAGCATTCATGGAAATAAGAACTCGACAACTACGAAATCGATCAATTTCAAAGTATCTCAACAAGTGGAATAACTCACCCCCTAAATATTCCACATGGGAGGATGAGAATTCTATATAGAAGCATCCAAAAATAATCAAGTGTTGAGGAAAACACTTGTTTGAAGGAGAGGGGCATGTTAGGTCCCTATGATACTAGTGTATTCCCTTATTTTTATTGTTAGTATAGCCCCCTTATTATTATTTTTGTACCCATGTAGTCCCCATATTGTTATTATTGTGCCCCATAGAAGCCCACTATTGTTATTGTTGTGCCCTTACATTGTTATTGTTATGTTGGGTAGGATTATATTGTGATCCATTGGACTCCTATATATAAAAAGGAGGTTTTATCATTTGTATCATCTAATAATTGTTCATTTATGTAATGAAAAGGAGGTTTCTCCCTCAAAGTGGTTGATTTCTAAGTCGTTGATCTCTATTTTCTTCTATTTTTCGAGTTGGTTTCATAACAGATCATGTAGTAGAAGATTGTCCCTAATTGATCATGAAGTGGTAGGAGAGGAAGGGATGGAATATTAAGAATATTATTGAAAAACCATGCAAGGATCGACTGCATGCTAATATTTTCATGCACATAGGTACCAATATCATAATGGATGTTGTTAAAAAGGCTTATAAAAATCAATAGTGGGTGAGAAAAGCTACAGATCCACCCCCAAATTTTAATCCACAGAAAGATAAGACCACCTATAAGGAGGTGCATGTTCACTAGCACATTTGGCCCAATTTCTGATGGCGAAAATGTCGCTCTTGTGACAGATAGGCGTCCCAAAAGCGACACTTTGAGTTTGGGCAAAACATCGTTTCCTGTCATGTCGCAATTCCGACACTTCTAATAATTGTTAGTAGAGTGACACTAATTCTGAAGTTTTTGGGGAGTGTCGCAAGAGCGAATGTTTTAAGGTAGTGTCACAAGAGCGACGATTGTAAGGTAGTGTCGTTATTCCGACATTTTTCGATGTTTTTAAGCCTTCTTTGCAATTTTGGCGCTTGTCCAACATTTTTAAGCCTTCGTCACAATTCCAATGTTTCCAAGTTTTTGTTTCTCTTCTGACGTTTGTCTGACGTTTTTAAGCTGTCTTCACAATTCCAACGCTTGTCCGATGTTTTTAAGCCTTTTTCGCAATTCCGACGTTTGTTCGGTGTTTAAGGTTTCGGCGCTATCATCGCACTTCTGATGGACAACATCATCGGAATACCGATGGAAAGAAACGTATATGGAAAAAAAACATCAAGTAACATGAGGTTTTGCACAAATATCCTATGATAAAATGGCAAGTGAAGGTTATATTTTATGGAAAGAACCTTCAAAGAAGCTTCGCCTGCATTTTGAAAATGATTCATTCATTAACTCCTTGCAAATTTCAACTGATAAAGAAACCTCAACAAGTCTATCTCTGCAAGTGTATGTCCAGCATGCCAAACACAATATCAAAGCTACTTTCTTCAATATCAACAAATATAACTTATGAAGGAATGATCGTAATAGCTTCTAGTAGTACCATACAAAGGTCAAATAAAAACTGAGAGAAATAACGAAGCAAAGAAAATCTCAGCCCTTCAAGAAACTTAAATTTGAAATCAAAAGTCATCATTATATGTGAGACAAGATTACCATCATTATTTATTCCAACAAGTAATTATGTTTCCTCTCCTGTAGGAACCACTACATCCAACAATTGGATGTTATAATCTCACAACATTGCTATGCTCTAATGTGGCAACTTTTTTATCTCATCCACAATCAATAATCATCAGATTGTAGTACATTTAATTTATAGTATTTACCTTTATCAGATTTTTTTGGGAAAAAACAAATTGTATCTAATCTAGGTGTTGTACCAAGCACTACATCCCAAAAATCTTGGACAACATCTCCAATGATTCCAAACTCCCCTCCCTCATCTTGGGCATCCACAACCTCACCAGAAGACGTGATCTCACATATGCCAACAATTTTAATGAAATTTGAAAAATAGACAAGACATCTCGAATGGGATTCACATGATTTCTTGACTACAGATACCATGGCCTAACATCATATATAGATATGTGCATTAAATAAAGGAAATTAATATAATTTGAAGCAATGCAAATCATTTATATGCCACTTAACAACAATGGTTTATCATAAAGAGAAAGGTGGCCTTAATTGGCTGATCATTGTCCTATTTTGCACAAACATTAACTAAAAGTTACATACCAATCAATATTAGTTCTGGGGGAATAAAATCACAAGGAAAAAAAACACAGATAGTAGAGCAGCAGAGTGGATTCAAATTATTCATATGTTAAAGTAGCAAAGAAATTCTCCTGACAAATATCAAAATAAAAGGTTAGTATTGGAGTTACGATAATTGTGCAGACGAAATGATTGATTCTTCACTAACATGCCTCCTAGTAAATAGTCCAAAGTTTGTTCTAGATGGAGCAATGTCTCTGACTAAATACAATACAACACTCCAGTCTCTTATGCAAAGACATAGCTAAGAGGATTAAACAATCAATACCTTTTTCCAAGAACATCACACATCCTTCAAAAATTATTTTGAACATCCAAAAACAAAAGTATACAGAAGTATAGCATTCAAGGTAAGGATCTCCTCAAGGCTCAATTCAAGAATTATCAAGATATTCACTCTCAATTATTGGAGTAGTGGCATTTTTATAGTCAACTGATTGTTTTCGTACATAAAACTCTCCTCAACTAGATCTGTCCAATCTCTATATAAACATTTGGCTAGAGAATACTATTTGACTCAACTAATTTACCATCAAAATTTGATCAAAATCATGGTGATTCAAGAGGGCAGAAATGGAGATTCCAAAACTGGATTTGGAGGTTAAAAAATTCAAATGAGAGGGACTACAAGCTTTTGGAAGCAACTATACTCCTATGATGCTTCATCAACAACCCCTCTTCACATGTATACTCCAAGTAATGCAACCAAGGCCTAAAAACTTCAACAAATCAATTGTATTATGACCAGTCCGAAGTTTGCAATAGGGGTTTGCACAATACACCTTCCAATGTCACTTCTCCAAAGCTATAGGAGTTTCCTTAATATTTCCTTTCAAGAATAACCAAGATACAACTGTGTCTTCCATTAAGGTCTGCAAGGAATTTTTCCAAATCGGATTTGATGTCTTCAAGCCAAAGAAATCAAAATGTAAAAATAAAATAGTAAATAAATGACCTATCAATGCTCACTAACAACAAGTTTATATCAAGATGTTAATACACGACGTGACATAGTGCAGTTTCCACCCCAAAAATGGAACATACATAGGTAGTGCACAAGATATATCAACCACGGAGAAAAATAAACAGCCATATGCAATGATTTCTCCATTGTTGAGAGAAATAAGGAAGACCATACTAAATAGAATATTTGAAAAAGTTCAAATAAACATGATGTATTGAAATTTAACATATTGAATATTTGACTTAATTTCATGTGCCATGCAAAAATAATGCATAACTGAAGCCCTGACACTAGTTTTCGACCAACAATTATCTGAATCCTGACATTCAAGTCAGAACCTGAAACAAGAGAAGCATAATAATATAAATAGATGAAGGAATTAGTATCATATTTCAAATCACCTAAGATGTGCTAACATGAATCTTAGGACCCATCAAACTGAATTAAAATGTTGGGCACACTAGTTCCTTCCTTTCTTGTCCTGGAAAATCACTAGAAAGTGGAGCCCATGCAAGAGGAACTTGAAATTCCAAGAAATACTAAAGCTCTTCAATTGGAGGTTTGTTTGCACATGATTTTAAGAATGATGTAAATTATATTTTCATAATATATAGCTTCAAACTATTAATTTGATGTAATAAGCCAAAGGCATTCTTAAACCAAAGAAACAGTGCACAAACAACAAATGAAAATGAGCATAATGCAAAATGTAAGATTAATCAGAAGTTGAATTTATTAAATGACAGTCACTCTGTCAATCAATGTGATAGGTGGAAAAAGAGGGAAGAAATGATCATTCACACAAGTAAAATACTTTTAAGGATATTTTCGAACTGTACACATGTTTTTCACTAGAACAGTTATTATATTTATCACTCAATAGAGTCAAATATTAGAGGGTAATCAATCAATGGAGAAATCAGTAGGGTGATTGATTGTTTCGGTGGATGTTTTCCTCCACTCAAGAGTTTGGATTAGAATTTTACAATTACAATAAGATATATTCCCACTTTCAGCATGCTATTTTTCTCACAATGTCTTCCATGCTTAGAGGAAATTGTCTCCTATTTTTGTTGTGAGGGGAAAAGTGTTGTTGAAAAGAAGATTCTAATAGCCACTTGGAATGAATAGGAAGTTTTCCCTTTATGCCAACTAAATGTGTTATGGACCATGGTACACTGTTTTTTAGTAGATATGTCGCAGACATTAAGCAAAGTGTCCTTAGTCAGAGGTCAAAATCTTGAATAGTGACCTTTGTATGGTTCTAACACCCCTTTTTCTCCCATTTTGTAATCATAAATTATGACATAGTGTTGTTGTAATTATGGCACAAATGTTTTGGTAAATTTCAAATTAGCATGGACAAATGTTTAATGAGAGTGTTGAATTCCATTTATCCTGATCATTCTATATTTTGGAATTGAAATATGCAAATTCAGAATCCACGAATGTTGACTGGTTTAGCTTGGAGGTTAAAGCATCCCAACAGCAGAAGAATAAGGTTTCTGAGGTTCAGAAAATTCATGGTATAGTATGGCCTGCATGAAAATATTCCAAGAACCCTTAGGCGTGGAAATCAATTCATATAAATCTCATATTTTCTCCTTTAACACCCCACTATATGTTCTAATGCATGTTTCCCGTACTCAACATATCTAGAAATGTTCTTTTCCTTTCAAATACCTAGGTTCTCTACTCCTAGAGATATCATTGAAAATGGTATCATGGGAATAATTTATTTACTAATTTGACCAAAAGTTATTAAGTTGGATTCTTATGACTGTCAATTTTCTAAGCAGAATTAACCTTCTAAAATATGTTCTTGAAGACATGCCTCTATACCTATTTTCATTCGTAGTTTCCCCTAAAATTGTACTCAAAATATTTGAAACATACAAACTCTTTTCTATGGGGGGGTTCACAAAGGGGGATAAAATGGTATCTAGTAGCCTAGAGAAAAATATACTTACTAAAGATAAAATGATGGTTGGGACTATGAGATCCAGATTCTTTAGAGAGAATTATGGTAGCCAAATCTTGTTGGAAATGGCTCATGAATCCCAACTCTCTTTGGAGAAGTGTATGTAGATTCAAATATATATCCAACATACTAGAGAACGAATTGATAACATTAGAAGGGGATATGAGGGGATCTCATATATGGAACAATGTATGGAAAAATAAGGGCCTTATTCAAAACCATTGATTTATTTTTGGAGGAATCATGGATTCAATTTCCCATACTGCTGCAGTTTGGAGGTTATCAAGAATTGAAGGAATTGACAATAGATATGTTAATGTTGAATTTTACAGTATTTGGTGGGACAAAAGAGACCCAAATATGTGGAGAAAGTGGAATTAAAAATATCATTAAAACTATCATAGGAACCAAGAAGCCCTGGAAGAACTATGTTCAAAAATTCAAGGGAGACCAATTAAATTCTAGGAGGGTGTTGATAAAATCATATGCGGGTATAAAATGGAGGGAAAATTTATCCTCAAAGAGGCATACAACTTAGAAATTAGATATGCAAATCTCCAAGAGGACCGCATTTGGAGAAAATATGGAACTTGAAATATTGGGCCAAAGTCAATATGTTCCTTTGGATTTTGGGGCACCACAAGACCCTCACATGGGAAGAAAATTAGAAAATAGGTTTCCAATGGCCCTCTTGATGCAACCTATGCAAAGGGAGAAAGAAACATTGAATTAACTCATGGATTAATTCTCCTATGTCACAATATGGTGGGATAAAGGATCTAATGTCTTCTATAAATCTGACAAAACTCAAGGAAACATCATTACCACTATCTCAGAAATGGGAGACAAAAGGTACCAAATGAAATCATTAATCAGGCTTAGAAACCTCGTCCAGGTTTTGTCTTATGGGAGAATTGGAAGGAAAGGAATAGAATGATTTTCCATGAAAATTAACAATGCATTGAGGATTTTAGGAAAATAATTAGCATATAAATCAAGGAATCAATTCTTATTGGTAATTAGTCCTATTAAAACTATAAGGGAATCCCAAATGAAGAAGGCATTCTATGAGATCTCAATATTCATCACTCTTAGAATTGTTCAAGTTTTATCATGATTTGTTGCAACAATTGATAGATGTCTGAAGCTTACATGTGAAAATTTTGGCATGATGGATATTGTCCAGTCCCACTGCTTCCTCACTCCCTATCTGCAACCATATAGAGTGTTGAACTTATAGTAGATTACACTAGAAAATTTCTTAGACCATATACTGTAATTTAGTAATATAATCTCACAAATCGATTCTAGAGCCAAAACCTTGGTTGGCATCAAGGGGTAAGGATGGTACATCTAGGATGTGTTAGCCACCTATAAAGTTTTGTCAAGCAAACAGGTGGCTAAATATCTTTCTGAGCCTCCAAGAGATACATTTCCTCCGAAAATCTATCATTCTTGAAGCCTCTATGTGCCCTTTTCCTTTGAAAATATATTCACTATTGTTTCCATCAAGAAATCCTCACTGTCTGTGAAACAATTATGCTCAGAAATCCTCCATCTGCTCCCTTTTACCCCTGCAAAATTCCCCTTTTTTAACCCTTTGTTTCCCATCTCAAAATTCCTCTTTAACCCCCAAAACCCCTTTCTAAGTCTTCTAAACTATCAATTCCCTTTTAAAAGCCATGTGAACCCCTTCATTTGATTTTAAAATCCCTTTTTCCATCTACCAGAACCCATATTAAAGCCTCAAAAACTCTGTTTTTAGGCCAAAAACACATTTTTTTACCATATAGCAGGCCTAAGCCCTTTTCGGCTAAGCCCCAGCCCCTTCTATGCATATAATCGGGTTCTAAGACCAAGCGCTAAGCCCCAAAGAGCTAATTGCAATCAGAAGTTTGATCGAAGTGTGTTCCCTTTGTTAATAGAAAAGTTCTGATGCGAGAAAGGTTTTGGTCTGTTGGCCGCGGGTGCAATATCCACTGTAGATCTGTAAAGATCTAATGGTATGCACAAAACTCATCGTGCCCAGCCTCATCCCTTTTTCAACCTCCAATTAAGATCTCCACTATTGATCCTTAAGTAATCCAACGACCATCGCACCACCGCTCCAATCGCCAATCGCAAATTTTTAAATGTGCCACTTTTTGTCTCCCTGATTGGCTGACTCCCGATTGCATCCTGGCCATTGAATCCACAAGAACCAACGGCCAGGATTTGATCTCTCACCACCCCATGTTTCCTTATTGGCCATCCCCGATCCAATTGCGACCGTCGATCTTCCGCCAATCCAACGATCCACATGTAATCGCAAGTTCAAACCATCGGAGTTTTTGGCCCCTGCCACCCTCCAGTGCGATTAGATCGCAGCCGTCCATCCCATTTGATCCGACAGTCCTCCTTTCTCCTGCCCATTCATTTGATCCTTTACCTCCGCTTCCTCTTTTAGTCTCCACCGTCCATCCCCATGGATCCAATAGTCAGGATTCCTCCCGCCCATTCATTATGCTATGTTCCCCTTTGAAACATTAGCGCTTTTACCGTTGATCTTGATCGTCCATTGTGTTGATTCGATGGCCCACACTCAAACTTCCATTGACCTATCCCCACCTTACCGACCGTGCACTTCCCCATATCGTGCTCCATCTCCCACCATCAAATCTCATTGCCCCACATCCAACGGTCAGGAAGCATATCGCGCAGCTTTGGCATCCAAGCTTTAACAGTTTGAAATCACGCGATATGGGTGGTTTTATTTTGCCACGTGTTGGCCAGCAAGTGATATCGTATTTTTTTGGGAAAAATTAAAAACCACTCCATTGCAACGCAAAAAAAGTTGTTCTCTCTTGGAAACCACTTCCCCTCTTCCGCCTCTGAAAGTTCTTCCATGCAGTCTCGACCGTTGATCTATATAGATCTACGGTCCTCACTCCATCGCATTATTCATTCATATTTCTCCATCGGGCTTCCACAGAGTTCATCGGAGTAATCTCCACCATTGATCTCCTCCTGAGATCCAACAGTCCACAATCAATCACCCTCCACCCATGCCGGTCCCACCATTCAAAGCCTAGTTTCACTACATTTTCATACTTTCCCTTTGTATTTTGCTAAAGGTCGAAACATTATGTTTTACATTAAAAATCATTTCCTCGGCCCAACATTAGAACTTTGGTGTTATAAACATTGAAGTTGATTTTCTCTGCCTAACCTTCCAAAAGAAATCCCCATGGTAAATCTCGACCGTTGATCATCATCATTCCATCTAATCAAATGGTTCAGAAGCATTTCTTCACCAGACTTCCATCAGACCATTTTCTTGCCATTACACAACAATTTTCACCATTTTCTCCACTACAACCACTGTTTCCACTGCTGCGCTGCCATCTCCTCAGCCCTCCACAGCATCCACCTCCACTCCCGCATGGATTTCTTAACATGTTTGTGTGTTTTTGCAGGGTTACAAACGGTGAGAACCGTGCTTTTCTACACCATCACTGTTAGTGACACAGTAGCGCAAAGGAAGATTTTTCAGAGCCAGAGATTGCAGGGAAGACTCCTGAGGGGGTTTAAACACATAATTTATCCAAATCAGGGGTATTAACTCCGTTTAAAACCTCCAGCACCATAAGCCCTGCAAATTCACAGACAAAGACAGTCAAAGAAGTGACAAAGAGTATCAGTGAAGAATTAAAGAGGTTTAATGCCCATTGTTGAATATTTTAAGCTTTAATTCAATGTTTAAAGGGCAAAATATGCAGATTGAAGACCTTGTGATTCACACAAAAGGCCTAATAAGGCCTAAAGAATATTAACATACCACATCAGTGTTTCACATCAGCAGAAGGTTCCCTCCCGAGAAAGGACAAAGTACCCATACTGTTTTTTATTCTACATTGTGTTCCTGAGAATATCTCCACCCTGACAAAAATTCCTAATGTTTCCAGAGCATTTTTTACATAGTATGGTAGGCCTAAAAGTCATTTAACTACCTTACTGGTCCTAGAGTACTACAGAGTACTGCAGCCGAAAAGTACATTAAAGAACATACCTGTGAAATTACTCTAAGCCTGTCGAAGACCACTCTTTCACCTAAAGAGTACTGAAGATCAATACATAGATATTAAGATAGAATGGGCCTCGAGCCATCTTCTCCTACTTCTATTTTAATGTTTCATTAAAATTTCTATCTACCTCCTCTGCCTCTCTTTAGCTATAAAACTCATGAAAAAACACATTGTAAAGGTTGTTGATCGGATAACTGTGGATTGTAAGTTGTTTCTCTTGAGATATAGTTTTGTGTGCAAAGTTGTAAAATAGGCTGAGGAGATGATTTCAGACTGAATATCAAGTTGTTGGACATTGTTGTATATGACTAGTGTTGCTCTTTAATATGACAATCAATTTCTTTGGATCCTGATTTAAAATAGCGGTGATGTGTTCTACCTTTGTCTCTGTTTACCTTCTATAATTCATCATATTTCATTTCTCTGATAAGAATCAGAAATATGGCTTAGGATATACCCTTGTATGGTACCCTAATGCTTCCTGCTCTTCTTATCTTGGATGTTTTCTATTGATTGTGCTATCTGAGAACAAATTTGGTATAATTTAACCAGTGTAGTAGCTATTATTCATGCTAACTGATGTATGAATTTATGAGTCTGTTCTTAGATGTTCTTGTCTGGTTTTAATTGAAATAATTGGGATACTAGGAGATTAGAACTGATTTCTGTCTCACTAGGGTCCTTTTTTAACTGTTAAACCTTTCTAAGTTCCCTTGAGTTGAATTTTTGAAGGTTCAAAGCCTTTCTATGATCTCAGGCTTCACCTTTGTGTTTAAATCTTTAATGTTTCCCTTGTCTAAAGAGTTAGCCTCTTTAGGAGTTTGGTCATACGTGTTCAAGGCATGCTCTGTCCCTAGATTTTATTCCTAAGTGGTCACCTTGGAGGTTTCCTTGTCATTCACCTTCATTCCTTATCGTTTCATACCATACTACCATATTTGAGATCCTCTGTTTTAGATGACTAGCCCATTTGAAAGCCTTGGATACTGAATAGAAAGTAAACCCTTTTATGACTCCATTTCCCAATGGTCTCAAGTGTTCTCTAAATTATCTCTCCTTTTCCTAAAATCCTCTTTACTCACCCTTTGTCTTATATTGAACCCTTCTTTCATGTTTCCCAACAACCAAACAAACAAAAAAACAAAACAAAACAACAACTTTGTGCCTTATAACTAGCCTAATACTGTAAAACTGAACTTCAAAGACATATATTTCTTTGCCTTGTAGAGAGATCCCTCTCTGGACCCAGGAGGGCTAGATCCTGAGGTCCCAAAGCAGTTTGATGTTGTCTTATCTTTTGGTATTGCCAAACCTGGAAAAACATAGGAACCCCAACATAATGGTGACTCCACTGGGGAACTCTTTGGTAAAACACACCTTTAAACATTTCTAAGGACTCAAAGAAGACCATAGTAGCCTGAGTTTGGTGGTTAATCACTATGGTGGACAGTAACCTCCTTGAAACATTCTAAACCTTCCACCTGGCGACTCCATAGTTCTCTAATGATTAAAAGACTCCACTGGTGATCAATAGGCCTGCTGATTATCTTGGTTTTCACAAGACACACTGGGAGACCAGATTGCATTACAACATCATCCATAATAGAAGAAACAAGCAGGATTAAGCTTCTTGGTTAAGAGACAGACATACTGGATTCAAGAACAGTCTATACAAGAGCTTATCCTAACCCAAACCCACCTGAAATAGTTGACAACCCTGAGAACATTTTTAGGAAATCTCCCACCCCTAGGAAGTCAACTAGTATTAGAACCATCCATAGATCTAACTCTGCACCTCAAGACTTTACAGCTCTTTCAGACACTCATTTTGACTTAGACTCACAAAACAGTTTACCAGTAACTAAGTCGTTCAGTGCTCTAGACCAGTCAGACCTTGAGCTTCCTGGTTCACCATCTCACAGTGGTCAACACATTAGGGATAGAGAGACCCCTCCTTCTGCACCTCCTGACATTCATTTCGTTCAGAACTTGGGCCTCTATCACCCTAAATCATCTCAACAGTGTGTTGTTGGTCCTAGTATTTATGTCATCCATATATCAGTTGCTCAAACCAATATTTTACCTCCTCAGAACATCATCATAGTAGCCTGGTATGCACCTCTAGTGTTACCACAACATTTAGCTCCACTACCCAATGATTATCAATAAAAAATCCCTCACTTCACCGGAAAAGAGTCTACCACTGCTCAACATCATGTGGACAGGATGGAAGATGCCTTTGACTACATGGAAATTGAAGATGAAACCATTAAGATGAGGATCTTTGCACAGAGTTTAGGAGGAGAAGTGAAGAAGTGGTTTAAAGGCCTACCTCCTAATACCATCCATGATCTTCCCTCATTACATCAAACCTTTATAAACAAATGGGAAGTCAAGACCAACCCTCTCCAAATCTTAGCAGAATACAAGAATCTTAAGAGAAATGTAGGAGAGAGTGTCCATGACTATTCTACACGGTTTAACAGTGTTTACAACACTCTTCCTCCACACATGAAACCTCCCCAAGGAATGTCTTTAGTGAAATATCCTGAAGGCTTTGATGCTAACATGGCCTACCAGCTTAGGGAGAGAGATTACAACACATTGGAAGATATGCAAAAAGGAGCAGTGAGTGTAGAAGCTAACCTAATTAAAAAAAGAGTCAGAATGAGGTCTGAGAAAAAGGTAACATATAGGGATGACACATCAGCTTCCACATCTGATCCCAAGTATGACATTCTAGCCAAAAACATGGAAAGGCTAGAGAAAATGATGGAGAAAATGGTTGTCACAGTCAGTAATCAGAACAGAAACCAAAATCATAACCAGAATCGGAACTTTAGGAGTAAAAATCCCCCAAACAGACAGAGAGACTCTGATCAACAAGTCATACCCCCATTTCAAGAGAATTTCCTTGATGAAGATGGGGGGATAATATAAGAGTCCGAGGGAACCACAATAAACATGGTGGAAGTAGACAACTCGATCCACACCTGTTCCACAGAAGACAATCAGTCCTCATACTCACATTGGGATGAGGAAGGATTAGAATCTGAGGATTACAGGTTAGGATTTGAAAATTCCATCATGCAGGTCGGAGAACAGTATGAAATTAGAAGCAAGAAAAGCCTAGACACTCCCAAAACAAAATCTTCTGAGGTTACCATCAAGAAGAGACCTGAGAAAACTCCTAAGGTGACTGTTGAAAGTAACAAATCAGCAGCTGAGAGTTCTGGGAAGAACAAGGAGAAGGACAACCAAAATACTGATAAACAAAGTCAACAAACTAGCAGCACTAGCACCACGGATAATGCTCCTGATAAAACAGCTACAAACACTGTACATAGTGAGAATCAGCACACTGATTCTGCCACTAAATTAGTGGCTAACAAAACAGAGTTGAGTCTTACAAAGAGTCAATCTCCCTTCAATTTGGAGAGTGAGATTGCTAAAATTAAAATTTTTGTCCCACTCTCTGAGCTGGCCACTCAGGATATATATAAAGGCCAAATTTTTAAAGCTTTAAATCTAGGAGAAAATAGTGACACTGTCAATCTAAGCGATGATCAGCCGGCCCTTTTGTTTGGTCCAAAGATAGAAGGAAATTTTTAGGAAGGGGTAGTACCTCCTTTTTATATCAGCCTCAATATCCATGACAAGATCCTTCACAACGCAATGCATGACTCTGGGG
This sequence comes from Pinus albicaulis, assembly GCA_034641835.2. Lineage (NCBI taxonomy): Eukaryota > Viridiplantae > Streptophyta > Pinopsida > Pinales > Pinaceae > Pinus > Pinus albicaulis. The sequence goes on from CM076572.1 coordinate 779,193,886, forward strand.
CATCACACAACCTAATGCCTAAGGGAATTATGGAGAAGTTAGGCCTAGAGATAACCTGACCCTATAAGGATTTATATTCATTTGACTCTAGCAGAGTGAAGTGTCTTGGCCTAATCAAAGATCTATGTGTGAACCTGACCCAGATCTCAGCCAAATGTATGGTTATGGATGTAGTAGTGGCAGATGTGCCACCTAAGTATGGAATGTTGTTGTCGAGGTCATGGGGAGCCAAGCTGCAAGGTACAATGCAGATGGATGGGTCATATGCCAAAATCCCTGTCTTTAGCCAGCTTAGGAGACTGTATAGAGAGGCACAAATGAAGTTCATGGTTAGCAGCCCTGAAAAACCTGAAAATTCACCTCTGTACTTTGTACACACGAATCTGGACTCCTTTATCCTTTGCAATGATGAATCCATAGACAAGCCAGAACCAGAAGACAAAGATGTGAAAAATAGAGTGGAGCTCACAGATTTTAACATAATGGCCACTCTAGATATAGAGGGAAACGAAGAAGAAACCATTGGACAATGCACCGAATCAGAAAATCATAGTAAACAAAACCAAGACTACAAACAACTGAATAGTCATGTCACTGAACTCCATACACATCATGAAGAAAAAAACACTCCACACCACGGTGCAGACCCCATATTACAACATATCAGTGAAACCAACATTAGGGAGGAAAATGATGATAAACCTGAAAATAATCCCTTGTGGAGAATGAATTTCGATGGGTCTTGCACTAGAAAGAATGCAAGATCTGGAGTGTGGTTACATAATACTGAGAGTGACTATGCCGAGAGTCATGCCTTCAAACTGGACTTTAAATGTACAAACAACATCGCAGAGTATGAGGCTCTCATCCTAGGCTTGAATCTATTAAAAAAACTAGGAGCCCGTAGGATAGTTGTACATGGAGACTCTGAGTTAGTCATAAAACAAGTGAACGAAGAATATACGGTGAAGCACCCTAGATTGAGAGCATATAGAAATGATGCTATGGATTAACTGAAAACCTTTGTAGAATACGAACTGGTGTTTGTTCCTAGGAGTCAGAACATCATTACGAATGGATTAGCCTGTGTTGCTAGTTCATATCATAAATCACCTAGTGAAAAATAGATCGTCATTCAAACAAACTATAGACCTGCAGTGTCTGATAATGAGAAATATTGGCAGGACTTTGAGGGTGACAAGCAAATAGAGGATTTCCTGATTGGCAGGAACGAGTTTGAATTCTCTGATTCAGACTCTAAATCCAATGAAAATTGCCTGAGTGAAGAGCCCCCCGATGAAGAAAAATCACCACATAACGTAGAAATAAACATGTTAACTGAAGAACTTGGAAATCAAACGGATGAGTACAAGAACGCGGAAAAAGAGGAAATAGAGGTGTTGCAGTCAAAAGATAAGAATATACCCCGAGGACTGGCACCCTTAGAGGACATTTTTTATTTTAACGACATAGCGAAGAAACCCACTATAGGACACTCAGACTCTGATGTCGAGGAATGTAACATAGGCACCGAGGATGAGCCTAAGATGATAAAATTGGCTAAGTCCTTGCTAGCAGACATGAAAAACAAATATATTGACTTATTTAAAGAATTCATCGATGTGTTTTTCTGGAGCTACGAGGACTTAAAGGCATATGACACGAAGATCATCCAACACAAGATCCCTTTGAAAGAGAACCAAAAACCCTTCAGACAGAAACTCCACAGGATTAACCCAGTACAACTGCCCCTCGTTGAGAAGGAAATCAAGAAGATGTATGAGGCAGGAATCATAGTGCCTGTGATGTTTTCCGATTGGGTTACCAACCTTGTAGCTGTGAGGAAGAAGACAGGTGAGATTAGACTGTGCATCGATTTTAGGAATCTTAACAGAGCTTCACTTAAAGACAATTACCCCTTACCAAAGATGGAACACATCATGCAGAGGATATTTGGCTCAAAAATAATCTCCCTGTTAGATGGTTTTTTAGGTTATAACCAAGTGTTAGTACTCCCAGAGGATCAGCTCAAGACAACTTTCACTACTCCGTGGGGCACTTTTATGTACGTAAAAATGCCTTTCGGACTAATGAACACTGGTGCAACCTTCCAACAATCTATGGACATAGCCTTTTGGGAGGAAATAGAGCACTTCATTGTCATCTATCTTGATGACATAACAGTCTATTCCAAGACTGATGAAGAGCATCTTAAACATCTGAGAAGAGTGTTTAAGAAATTTATAAGGTTCGGTCTGTCTTTGAATCCAAAGAAAACTGTATTTTGCCTTCAAAAAGGTAAGCTTCTTGGCCATATTATATCAGAGAAAGGGATTAAAATAGACCTGAAAAGAGTTGAGGGAATACTACAGATTAGTCACCCGAGAAACATAAAATAACTGCAGTCCTTTATTGGAAAAATTAACTTCTTGCGGAGATTTATTCCCAACTTAGCGGAACTCCTACGAAATATGACGGAAATTCTTAAGAAAGGAGTGGGAGTTAAGTGGACTGTAGAAGCCAAAAAATATTTTGAGTTAGTTAAACTTGCACTTACCTGGGCACCAGTTTTAATCAGCCCTGACTTTTCAAAAGATTTCCTGATATTTTCCTTTGCCTCCGAGCATACAGTGGCTGCAATCCTGCTGCAAAAAAGTCAAGAGGGACAGGAACATCCTATTGCTTTCTTTAGCAAGGCAATGAGGGATGCACTCTTGAAATATAACATAATAGAAAAACAGGATTACGCTTTGGTAAAGGCCTTAAAATATTTCAGGGTGTATATCCTGCATTCTCACACCATTGACTACGTGCCAAACATAGTGGTAAAAGACATTTTGTCCCAAGACCTGGATGGAAAGAGGGGCAAATGGATTGATGTAATATTATAGTATGACCTGGAAATAAAACCCACAAAACTGATCAAAGGTCAGGGCTTAGCTCAACTAATGGTTGAATCTAACCTGCAAGCCCTTGACATAAACATGGTAGATGCCCTGGATGAACATGAGGGATTACCCGACCCTACAGTTGAAGAACAATTTCAAAACTCTCCTTGGTATTCTGACATCCTGTATGTGCTTATAAATCTAAATGCCTCTCCTGATATATCAAAGACTAAGGCCAAATTTCTGAAGTTGAAGGCTAGAAACTATTGCATTTTAAATGAATGCTTATACTGGAAAAATGCAAATGGTTTGCTGCTTAAATGTCTGCCCGAAACTGAAGTAGAGAGGGTAAAACATGAGTTCCATGCAGGAGAGTGTGGAGGCCATCTAAACTGGAAAGCCACTACTAAGAAAATACTCAGAGCTGGCTATTACTGGCCTACACTCTTCAATGACATCCACAAAATGATAATTTCCTACCATAAGTGCCAGATCTTTGAGGGCAAAAGAAAGCTCCTCCCTTTACCATTGCAACCTATTACTGTTGAGGCTCCCTTTCAACAGTGGGGCCTAGATTTCATAGGGTAAATACACCCTGCTTCTTCTGCACAACACAAATGGATTCTCACAACCACAAACTATTTCACAAAATGGATAGAGTCCATCCCTTCTAGGAATGCCACAGATTCTGTTATCATTAAATTCCTAGAAGACCACATCTTATCTAGATTTGGCTGCCCTAGGAAGATAATCACTGATAATGCTGTTGCTTTTGGATCCAAGAAAATGATTGATTTTTGTCACAGGTATCAGATTTCACTTGGTAATTCAACTGCTTATTACCCACAAGGTAATGGACTAGCAGAATCATCAAATAAAAGCCTAGTGACCATCATCAAAAATCTACTTGAAGAAAACAAAAATTCATGGCATAACAAGTTAGTGCATGCTTTGTGGGCTGATAGGCTAACAACAAAGAAATCCATTGGAATGTCACCATATCAGCTTGTTTATGGAACAGAGGTAGTGTTTCCCACCAGCCTAGGGGTACCAGTGATTAAACTAGTCCAAGAGATTTAGTCAGAAGAGGACAGCATGGTGAGGAGGATAAATCAAACAATACATCTCCAACAGACAAGAGAAGACGTCTATAACAGAGCTCTGAAAGTACAAGAAAATATAAAAAGGTTGTTTGACAAGAGAACAAAAGCTTGTGACTTCAAAATTGGGGACAAGGTTTTTAAGTGGGACTCTAGGAGAGAGGACAAAGAAAAACATGGTAAATTTGACAGTTTGTGGCAGGGTCCATACATCATCCAATCCACCATTGGTCCAAATGCCTTTTTTCTGCAAGAGCCAAATGGTACAGATCTGTTTGGGGGTCTTGTCAATGGCAGGATGCTCAAGCATTACTACTGCTGATTTCCATTTTACAGTTTTCTTTTCCATTGTAAATACCATTGCTATGTTTTTTTTTCAAAGAAAAAGAGAAAATGTTTCAAAAAAGAGAGAAAGAGAGGTTCAGACATGCTCAAAACGTGAACCTCAGAAGTTCCAAAATAAGGGCTCAAACAAGATTAAAACCTGAGCCAAAGAAAGTAAAGAAGCTGGTTCTAATATGCTCAAAACCTGAACCAGCAAAGAAAGGAGAGGAATCAGCTCTAACAAGCCCAAAACCAGAGCTGAAGTGAAGAATAAAGTGACTCTAACAAGCTCAAAACTTGAGTCACAAAGAAAAGAAGGATGCTTCAAAGTTTCAAAATTTCAAACCTTTAAAAAAAAAAAATTCAAGTTTCTGAAATTTTAGTTCATGTGCAGTTGTCTTTATGCCATGGATCCACAGCAAACCAGACTGTCTAATCCTAGTTTGACTATCTTTAAATTTCTGTTGTAGAATGTAGAGAAATAAATCTGCTATACAGTTTAATCCTTGTAGATATTATTTTAGGTAGAGAAGTTATGAGACCAACTGTTTAATCTGGTCTCATGGAGGAATAAGGGTAGAATTATATTAGTTTGTTTCTGCTTTCAATAAAAAAAATGATGGAGAAGGTCTCCAAATTCAAATGCCCCTTGAAAAAAAAAAATTAGGACTATAGGATGGGTAGGTAGATTGTCTGGGGAATGTTTTCTACTGACTTAGTATCCACCATGTTGTAGCAGCTAAATCAACGGAGAAAATATGGTTCAAAGATCAGGCATCTGGCCTACTTCCCAAAGAATATTTCTGAAGTTCTTGTCATCTTCAAGAAGATGCCATCCCCATGTGGAGCCACTGTTAGCCACCTATAAATTTTTGTCAAGCAAACAGGTGGCTAAATATTTTTCTGAGCCTCCAAGAGATACATTTCCTCCGAAAATCTATCATGTTTGAAGCCTCTATGTACCCTTTGCCTTTGAAAATATCTTCACTGCTGTTTCGATCAAGAAATCCTCACTATCTTTGAAACAATTATGCTCAGAAAGCCTCCATCTGCGCCCTTTTACCCCTGCAAAATTCCCCTTTTTTAACCCTTTGTTTCCCGTCTCAAAATTCCTCTTTAACCCCCAAAACCCCTTCCTAAGTCTTCTAAACCATCAATTCCCTTTTAAAAACCACATGAACCCCTTCATTTGATTTTAAAATCCCTTTTTCCCTCTACCGGAACCCCTTTTAAAACCTCAAAAGCCCTGTTTTTAGGCCAAAAACCCATTTTTTTTACCATATAGCAGGCCTAAGCCCTTTTCGGCTAAGCCCCAACCCCCTCTCCACATATAATCAGGTGCTAAGACCAAGCACTAAGCCCCACAGAGCTAATCACAATTGGAAGTTTGATCGGAGCGCGTTCCCTTTGTTAATAGAAAAGTCCCGATGCGAGAAAGGTTTTGGTCTGTTGGCCACAGGTGCAATATCCACCGTAGATCTGTAAAGATCTAACGATCCTCGTAAAACTCATCGCGCCCCCCTCATCCCTTTTTCAACCTCCAATTAAGATCTCCACCATTGATCCTTAAGTAATCCAACGGCCATCACACCACTGCTCCAATTGCCAATCGCAAATTTTTAAATGTGCCACTTTTCGTCTCCCCAATTGGCCGACTCCCAATTGAATCCTGGCCGTTGAATCCACAAGAACCAACGACTAGGATTTTATCTCTCACCACCCCATGTTTCCCTATTGGCCATCCTCGATCCAATCGCGACCGTCGATCTTCCGCTGATCCAACGATCCACATGTAATCGCAAGTTCAAACCATCGGAGTTTTTGGCCCCTGCCACCCTCCGGTGCAATTAGATCGTAGCCGTCCATCCCATTTGATCTGACGGTCCTCCTTTCCCCTGCCCATTCATTTGATCCTTTGCCTCCGCTTCCTCTTTTAATCTCCACCATCCATCCCCATGGATCCAACGGTCAGGATTCCTCCCGCCCATTCATTATGCTATGTTCCCCTTTGAAACATTAGCGTTTTTATCATTGATCCTGACCATCCATTGTGCTAATCTGACGGCCCACACTCAAACTGCCTTTCACCTATCCCCACCTTACCAACTGTGCACATTCCCATATCGCGCTCCATCTCCCACCATCGGATCTTGTCGCCCCACATCCAACGGTCAGGAAGCATATCGCGCAACTTTGGCATCCGAGCTTTAATAGTTTGAAATCACGCGATATGGGCGATTTTATTTTTCCACGTGTCGTCCAGCAAGCGATATCGCATTTTTTTGGGCAAAATTCAAAACCACTCCATTGCAACGCGAAAATAGTTGTTCTCTCCTAGAAACCACTTCCCCTCTTCTGCCTCCGAAATTTCTTCCATGCAGTCTCGAACGTTGATCTATATAGATCTACGGTCTTCACTCCATCGCATTATTCATTCATATTTCTCCATCAGGCTTCCACAGAGTTCATCAGAGTAATCTCCACCATTGATCTCCTCCTAAGATCCAATGTTCCACAACCAATCACCCTCCGCCCATGCCGGTCCCACCATTCAAAGCCCAGTTTCACTGCATTTTCATACTTTTCCTTTGTATTTCACTAAAGGTCAAAACTTTATGTTTTACATTAAAAATAATTTCCTCCACCCAACATTAGAACTTTGGTGTTATAAACATTGAAGTTGATTTTCTCTGCCTAACCTTCCAAAAGCGATCCCCATGGTAAATCTCGATCGTTGATCATCATCAGTCTATCTAATCTGACGGTTCAAAATCATTTCTTCACCAAACTTCCATCAGACCATTTTCTCGCCATTACGTAGCAATTTTCACCATTTTCTCCACTACAGCCACTGTTTCCACTACTGCGCTGCCATCTCCTCAGCCCTCCACAGCATCCACCTCCACTCCCGCATGGATTTCTTAACATGTTTGTGTTTTTTTGTACGGTTACAAACGGTGAGAACCATGCTTTTCTACACCGTCACTGTTAGTGACACAGTAGCGCAGAGGAATCTTTTTAAGAGCCAGAGATTGCAGGGAAGACTCCTGAGGGGGTTTAAATGCATATTTTATCCAAATCATGGGTATTAACTCCGTTTAAAACGTCCAGCACCATAAGCCCTGCAAATACACAGATAAAGACAGTCAAAGAAGCGGCAAAGAGTATCAGTGAAGAATTTTAGAGGTTTAATGCCCATTGTTGAATATTTTAAGCTTTAATTCAATGTTTAAAGGGAAAAATATGCAGATTGAAGACCTTGTGATTCACACAGAAGGCCTAATAAGGCCTAAAGCATATGAACAGACCACATCAGTGTTTCACATCAACAGAAGGTTCCCTCCCGAGAAATGACAAAGTACCCATACTATTTTTTATTCTACATCGTGTTCCTGAGAAGATCTCCGCCCTGACAGAAAGTCCTAATGTTGCCAGATAATTTGTTACACAATATGCAGGCCTAAAAGTCATTTAACTGCCTTACTAGTCCCAGAGTACTATAGAGTACTGCAGCCAAAAATTACATTAAAGAACATACCTATGAAATTACTATCAACTTGTCGAAGACCACTCTTTCACCCAAAGAGTACTGAAGATCAATACATAGATATTAAGACAGAATGGGCCTCGAGCCCTCTTCTTCTACCTATGTTTTAATGTTTCATTAAAATTTCTATCTACCTCCTCTACCTCTCTTTAGCTATAAAACTCATGAAAAAACACATTGTAAAGGTTGTTGATCGGATAACTATAGATTGTAAGATGTTTCTCTTGAGATATAGTTCTGTGTTCAAAGTTGTAAAATAGGCTGAGGAGATTATTTCAGATTGAATATCAAGCTGTTGGAAAATGTTGTATATGACTGGTGTTGCTCTTTAATATGACAAGAAATTTCTTTGGATCCTGATTTAAAGCAGCGGTGATGTGTTCTACCTTTGTCTCTGTTTACCTTCTGTAATTCATCATATTTCATTTCTCTGATAAGAATCAGAAATCTGGCTTAGGATATACCCTTGTATGGTACCCTAATGCTTCCTGTTCTTCTTATCTTGGATGTTTTCTATTGATTGTGCTATCTGAGAACAAATTTGGTGTAATTTAACGAGTGTAGTAGTTGTTATTCACTGCTAACTGATGTATGAATTTATGAGTCTGTTCTTAGATGTTCTTGTCTAGTTTTAATTGAAATAATTGGGATACTGGGAGATTAGAACTGATTTATGTCTCACTAGAGTCCTTTTCTAACTGTTAAACCTTTCTAAGTTCCCTTGAGATGAATTTCAAAGCATTGAATGTTCAAAGCCTTTCTCTGATCTCAGGCTTCACCTTTGCGTTTAAATCTTTAATGTTTCCCTTATCTGAAGAGTTAGCCTCTTTAGGAGTTTGGTCATAGGTGTTCAAGGCATGCTCTATCCCTAGATTTTCTTCCTAAGTGGTCACCTTGGAGGTTTCCTTGTCATTCACCTTCATTCCTTATCATTTCATACCATACTATCATCTTTGAGATCATCTGTTTTAGATGACTAGCCCATTTGAAAGCCTTGAATACTGAATAGCAAGTAAACCCTTTTATGACTCCATGGTCTCGAGTGCTCTCTGAATTATCTCTCCTTTGCCTAGAATCCTCTTTTCTCACCCTTTGTCTTATATTGAACCCTTATTTCATGTTTCCCAACAACCAAACAAACAAACAAACAAAACAAAACAACAACCTTGTGCCTTATAACTAGCCTAATACCATAAAACTAAACTTCAAAGACATATATTTCTTTTCCTTGTAGAGAGATCCCTCTCTGGACCCAAGAGGGCTAGATCTTGAGGTCCCAAAGAAGTTTGATGTTGTCTTATCTTTTGGTATTGCCAAACCTGCCAAAACATAGGAACCCCAATAGGATGTGCAGCTTCAAATTTACATGAATAATTTACATGAGATGGTGAGCATACTAGGAAATATGCATAATCTCAACTCTAAGTTCTATGACATTCATCAACTCTTCATGTTCCTTGAAACATGAAATAATATGTAAAAAGGATTTGCGGATAGATTTTAGAGAACTTTATCTTTGTATACGATTTAAGGTTCCCATAAGCTGGATTGAATCTAACCTAGAATGTTATCTCAAAGCTTGTATAAGACAATGAAAAATAAAATGTTATTCTATATCTGTAACAACTTGTTGCAGAATGAAAATTCCCTCCTTGGACCATAAAAAACGTTGACATATAAGAAATGATTGCATATTTTTTTGTACCCAAAAGATACCATGAAAGATACAATTGCAACCGGGCCCAAAGAAATTTAGTTACCCTGTATAAGCTATGCTACCAGCTTATTCTTCTACTTCAGAGATCATTTGTAGGGATGGATAATGAAATAAATGACAGCACACTCTTTATACCTACGATGCTAAAAAAACAGAAAATAACACTATATATATATATATATATATATGAATAACTAGGAATCTGATTATCCCAATAATGACGTCATATAAGGTATTGAAACATTGAGAGAGAGATATAAAAATATCAACACATTTATCCACCCTTCTCATAAGTTAAATCAAAATAGGAAATAGCACAATGCATCCTAGAAACCTCATTTATCATATTCATTTGAAGTTCGTTTAGTAAATGGCAAAGGACTGAACTACTCTAGAATCATATTTAAATAACAAAAGATAGAAAAATTCAACCTATATCTACATTAAAAGGACTTCTTATTGATACATAACCTCCAAGTTCACAATGTAGTCCAGTATACAAGAAAAATCTATTTAAAGAATCATAAATTATCATAAATTGAAATGGAAAAGGAAACGAGACAGGAAGAAGGCTGACTTGTTTTTGTGCATGTAATATTCCTAAATTAGCATGCAACTAATTGGAATATTAAAATCTAAGTTTTCTTTCTTGTTCGATGAATAAGTGGGTAGGGAGACCCATAAATCTATTTATTAGGAATAAAACCACTTCTCATGTGAAAGTGGATCATATTTTCAACTTAATAAAGCAACCTAAGGTGTGAACAGGGGATAGAGCATGTGGACTAGGTCAACTTTGACCAAATCAACAACGATGTCATGGAGGATTGGCATTCAATGAGGGAAAACGCAGTTTTAGATGCAGACACATTGCATGGAAGTAGTGTCATTAATGGATGGGGCTTAGGGTTTGGAAGCTCATTTCTTATAAAATGAGGAGGATGGCAGCCATATTAGGGAGGTTATGATATGTTATGTTTTTTATTATATGGTCTATTTAGACATATAAGCTTTATTCAGTTGTTTAGCTAAGATTGAAGTGTTGTTCAGCACCGGGTGTTCCTGATCGGGAATCCCACCTCTATCCTTGGGAGGCCTCTTGGAAGAGATTTGCACTGCATTTCCACATTCACGTTTTAGACCAAGCTTCATCCTTGTGGTACAGTGCAGTTTTAGTTCATATCTACATTATTTTAGTGAGTTGTTGCAGGGGAAAGTTCAGTGCTCCATTTGGAGAGTTTTCTTTCCATTGAAGGGATCAACCCTTCATTGAGACAATTCTTTTGGAGGAGTTCTTTCAGATCTACATCAGATTCAGCCACCTCCTTTTATGTGCTTCAGTTGCAGTGCATCTTCATCCCTAGGGCTTTAGATCCACCATTTATATTTTTTTTATTTCCAGAAACCCTTCCCGGGTTGTCTAGGAAAAGTGTATGGAAGAATAGATATCCATTTTTGGCCTTGTATGAGCATGATATTTTCAAATACATTTATTTATATGTCCCATATGTAGTATTAGTCACTAAAACTGTGTTGTGCTTGTTAGTCATTATTATTTTTCACTATCTGTAGATGACTATAGATTGGTTCTAGATTTCTGAAAACAAACTTCCTTTAAAATTGTGAGTTTCAGAAATCTCACTGCCTTCATTATCCTTATAGAAACTTTTTCACTATTCCATCATCTTGCCATCCCATGGTCACCCTGCCACTCCTAAAAACTCCCTATGGGCTTCTACCTATCATTTTCAGCCTCCTGCCCTGCCTATTGCCTCATTGCCTCATTTTTTCCCTATCAATAAACTCTACTTTCCCTCTAGGGTCTCCTATAGCCTACTCATTCCCATGTTCCCCAAGTTCCTCAAGCATTGATGGTCTCGAAACTATCTCTGTAGGCTCTTTAGATAAATCAAGTACATTGGATTTTGGATCTTCAATACAACACTTTTGACAATACTTCATTTTTCACTTGAAGCCTCCAAGCCAATTTTCAGTCAAGATCAGGTCAAAGAACCCTCCCACTAGGTCAATTAGGGTTTCACATGCTTTAAGTTCATCATTGGTGTTTCAAAAATTTCTTTTCTTTGTTAGAATATAGCTCAGATGTAATGGAATGTTGAGACATGGTTATTCAAGGAAGACCTAAAATTTTCCAAAGAAGACTATCTTATCAGTTCAAAGTCTGCAAGAGGTAAATGCAAAGAGCTTAGCACTTCTACAAAAGTGCTGAAGGATTTGTCAGGAGAAGGTGTTGATGAGGTAGATTGTCTACTTCTGAATGAAGACAAGTTGCAGCAAGGAAGAGAGGAAACACCTGTTCTTGTAGATAATTAGGGTTTTTGAGCTTGATGGTTCAGTATAGTGCCAAACAGTGATCAATTGCATAAATGACCTGGAGAAGGCACACAAAATCAAACATGAAGAAAGTTTATCAGAGACTATTGATGAGATAGGGAAAAAGGTGAGGTAAACTGGACAGAAATGAATGAACTTGAAAGGGCTATAGAGAACTTAGAAGACAACACTGATGATTGTTGTAAAACACTCCAGACACCTAGGGTTTTGATGAAAATTATCAGAGAAGGTTAAATGATGATTTTAACTCCATGGTGGAAGCAAAAGGATTTTGAAGATGTCACTATGATTAGATCCCAAACTTGTAAAAAATGAGCTTGCCATGTCTAAATGAGCAAATGATGAGTTGAACTCCAATGTGGGAACAAAAGATTTTTTTGAAGATGCTGCTTTATGTTTGAATCCCAAAGTTTCCAAAGTAATTTTTTCATGCCTAATTGAGCAAAAGAAGAATTGAATTCAATGTTTTCTGTCACCTACAAGAAAAAAGTCAAAGAACATTAGTGAGAAAGTGAAAAAGACTTAAAAGATTAGGAAGTGGGTTTGCAAAAGTTTAATTAAAATTCCCAAGTCTATAAAAGCTCATATTGCATTTCAAAAGCCTCATTGCTGCATTTCAAAAGATCAAGAATGCTCAGGAGTGAAGAATTTGGGAGTTTCAAGTCAAATTTGGACAAATTTGCCTAGATTTGTGTGCTCAGACTGGCACTGCGTGCCTGGGATCGGGCGCTGCGCCCTTGGAAAAAATCCTCCATAACAATTACACTGGCGCTCCATGCCTGGAAGTGACCGCTGTGCACTGGGAAGGTGATGCACCCTTACCTGACAGGACCCAGAAAAATTTGCAAAGGCATTGCGCGCTCAGCCTTGGTGTTGCGCCCTTAGCTTAGGCATTGCGCCCTTGGCCAGGAGGCTTTCTAAACAATTTTACCACCCAAATCACCTCAAAATACTTCCAAGTTTCTTCCAAGGTCCTCCAAGGAACTGATAAATGGTAAGTGGATGCCCTAACCACATTTTCAAGCTATTTGATGATTCTTAGTTAATGGTAATGAAACCCTTAGAAGAAAACCTAAATTTCACGTTTACAATCACTATTTGAACCTCATTCCATCTGTATATAAAGAGTATCAATCAAAAAAAGGGGTAATTACATATTTGGAGGGTTGAAATTGAATTTTTTAGCCTGTCACTCATTCTCATACACCTAAGTTGTCCTTACACTCATCCCATTCATAACACTCAGTCCCTTCACTTGCAAAATTTTTGAGAATTATCGTGAAGTATTTTACATGTGAGGGAAGTTTCTCCCAGCTTTAATCCTACCACATCAGGTTGCTTATGCATTTTACTAGAGTGAGGATGATGCACATACCCTATTACCTCTACAGAAGCATTGAAAAAATTTCCTATATTTTACAAAAGAGAGACTATCCTCAGCAGATGCAAAGCCTTTTCCATCACTCACTTATTAAAATGGTTGTTATGCACCAACTACAGTAGAAAGGCATTCCATGGGAGACCTTCATTTCCAATGAGGTGTTTACTTCTCCACAAGCCCATCATCAGAAAAATACACCTTCATCCTCTCATCCTCCCATTCCTACTCCTCCATCACCTCATGATGACTCTTCCACCTCACCATCCACTCACAGTCCTTCACATCATGATGATCCTCCTTCATCACCTTTTCATAATCCCTCACCATCATCTCATGGTACTAGTGCATCAAAAAGTGAAGAAAGCAGTGAGGCAGATGGCAATGAGGTAGAAAACAGTGAGGAAAAGAGAAATGTGGCGAAAAGAAGTGAGGAATATGGTAGTGCATCAAGCAGTGAGGAAGATGGTAGTGCATCAAACAGTGAGGCATATGGTAGTGCATCAAACAATGAGGCAGATGGCAGTGATGATGACAGTGAAACAAATGGCACTGAACTTAGTAACATTGAGCCTTTTCCTTTGACCTACCAGAGGGGAAATAGGCATGTGTTTTCTACCCTTAAGAGAAAAGGGGCCATGCATTCTACATCAACCAAGCAGCTTGACAAAGGTAAGGAAAAGGTCATTGATGAATAAGAAGAAGATAAACATGAGACTGAACAAGAATTTCAGCTAATTCACCTTGACAGTGATGATGAGAATGAGAAAAGGATCAAAAACATGCTACTCAAGAGGAAATATGCCGATATAAGGGTTCTACAAGCCAATATTAGTAGGGCCAAGAATGTGACCAAGTTCTTTGAGGTGGAAAACCAATAGTTAGAGGCAGAGAAAGCCATCAATGAGGTCAAAGCTATCAGAGCTCAGAAAGAGGCTATAAAAGCCAATGCTAAGCTAGATGAGGTCTTGGACACTCGTGATGACATTGAAGAAGAGGAATAAAAGCTTCCTAGGAGGAGGCCAGGGACAATTGGTTTGAAGAAAGCCTTAGCCAAAGAAAAGAGCAAGAGACAACATTGGTAGAGCAGCTCACTCCAAATGAGCTGATTTCCATGGAAATAGACTATGATAGGGAATCTTGGCTAGAGAGGGAAAATTTACACTTAGAGGATCAGCTGGAGAAGACCAAGAGAGACCTTGACATGCAAAGAAGATGGCAAGGAATTATGCCCTGAGAAACAAGATTGCAAGGGCTAAGCTCAAAAGAGCCCTTGCAAAGATTGAAGCCCTAAAAGAGGCAAAGGACAAAGAAAAGCTTGAAATTCCTTTTGATGCATCCCTACAAGCATCCCAAACATGATCAACAAGGAAAATCCCAATTTTGGAAACTTTTTGCAAATTTTGAGCTTTTGGTTGTTTTTCGTGCAGAAAAAAGGCCGAGCGTGCAGCGCCAATAGCACTGCGCTCTTTTTTGGGGCACTCAATGGAGTAAAAATTTACATTTTCATGATCCTTAGGCCAAATACATCACCCTTAGAACGTTTCAAGTCATTTTTAGTAGAACTATTCCTCCAAAAGTGCCAAAAACAAGCAAAAAATCACCTTTCTGCATTATTTTCAGCACTGGCGATGTGCCCTAAGAAGCCTTTTGAGAATGGGTTTTTGACTAGGCAAATGGGCACAAAATTGAGAAATTAAGGCATATTTGGAAACTAGAGAGGACAGGCTTTCCAATGAGCTATCATGGAGCTTCTTTGGACACCGGGAAGGCCTCCAAATCGCAGCTGCAAAAAGAGACATTTTCCCAGTTTTGGCGTTGCGCCCTTGTACTTTGGCACAGCACCCTTGCCTGAAAGTCAAAAAAAAACACAAGGAGTTAATGAAAAATATATTTTTATGGCTTAATAGGAAAATTTCTCGAAATTTAGTTGAGGAGTTATTGTTAGGAGTTATTTTTTCATTTATTAAGTTAGGATATTTGTGCCTTGGGCCTTGCTTGGTCTCATAGGAAAAAATGATATTTATGATTAATTAATGGCTTCTAAAACCCTAGCTAGGGTTTTTATCCTCCTTTTAAAGTTAAATACTGCATGGAGGCCTCATTTTTCATGTCGGTTGATTGTTGAGATAAACTTCATATACTTTGTGTTGTAAGGAATTTTTGGCTTTGGAGCATCGTGAAGGTTTTTGGACTGAATATCAATGAGACAAGCACATTTGCAGGATTCATGAACATGGTTAATGGTGATTTTTTTCTGATTTTACACTTGTCTTCTTATGTTTCCATATTGTGCATCTTTCTCTTGCAATAGAATAGAAAATTTAGCTTGAGATATGTTGTTAGATGGCACCTTAAGGTTGTCTACTTCTATTGCTCTAATGTTTCCCTCTGCTAGGTTAGATTAGAGAATTCTTGATTACTCTCTAGTTCCACTCAGCTTGTTTGTCTTAAGAATGATTTAATGGAGCCAATGCCAAAGAAGTTTATTGTAAGCCCTGTCCTTTGGTATAACTTAAAACAATGTTTTTGAGATCTTTTCTTTGAAGTCTTGCTAATTAGAGTTTGGCTGAGGAATTTTATGGTTTGCCCTGTCCTTTAGTCCTTTAGTCAATAGTTGCTTTGAAGATCTTTCATAGTTTGATTAAGGATGTTAGGAGTTCCCTTCTCTTTAATCATCACTTGTTTGTTATCTTGCATGTTTTCTAAGTCTAAAGGTAAAAAGCTAGAGAATTAGGAGTTCCTTGCTCTCTAGGGTTTGCTGGATTGTTGTCTTAGGGTTGACTTGGTGAAATTTGATCAAAGAAGTTTATGGTATGCCCTGTATTTGGTTATTTATTTATGTATAGTGATCTTAAATGCCCTTCTTGTTTAAAGTATTTGTTAAAGGATTCTTAATTTCCCTTTAAACCTACTATGTTCACAATTTAATGTTCATTTCACCCACATAAGCTGCTTAGATCCATTTGGCCTTGTTAACTTTCCCTCTAAAACACGCTTGACCTATTGTTGTACTTTTCAAAACCTTTTGCAGAATCCATATCCTAATGGTCTGAATCTCTCTCACTCTATCTGTTCTTCTTGACAACCTACCCAACCAAACAAAACAAAACAAGAAAACCCTATCTTTTTAACTAGCCTAAAATCAAAACCCTAAAATCAATCAAGTTTACATCTTTTATACAAATATAGAGAGAGCCCTCTCTGAGTCCAGGAAGGCTAGGTCCTAAGACTCCAAAGTTGGTTTGATGTTACCCTTGTTCAATTTGGTCTTGCCAATCTGACAAATTACAGGGACCTAACATAATGGCGACTCCATTGGGGATCTGAGTAAATAACAGCTTAAATATTTCTTAAGAACTCACAAATCCACTGTCAAAACTTAGATAAATCAAGTGTTAGCCAAGAGTGGCATCTGGTTGATTCATCATACTAGCACCATGGTGACCATACTGGAGAACACTTATTGAAAATCTTAGTGTTACATAAAGAACTCAGAAAACCCAAAAACATCTTTAGATTGGTATTTAGTTGTTGATGGTGGACAACAAGTACATCCTCAAAACAATAAGCATCATCCACCTAGTAACTCCACTGGTCTTAAGTAGCCCTATTGACCCCACTATTTCTCACAGACTCCCCTGGGAATGTATCAATCAGTCATAACAGTGTAAAGACCAGTTACATATTGTGTGAACTTAGTACCCTTACAAATAGGTTTTTTTTTTCAAAAACTCTCATAAACTTTCAGCCTCTCTGTATTTTGGGTCTGAAATCTGTCTTCACAAAGAATCAGCACCAAATCACACCATGACCCAAACCTTCCTACCATATTTGATGACCCAGAAAGAATCTTATGGAAAACCTCTAGGAATGAAGACTCAACTATTGTTAGACCCATCCACAAAGCAAGTTTTGTCCCTGAAAACCTCATAGACTTGCAAGATACCCAATTTGAATTACACCATAGAAGAAACCTATTCAAAACTAAGTCTCAAAGTGGGATAGACCATAAAAACTTTGAGCCTACAGAATTGCAGTAGAGTCCTAGTAGAGAAGCCTCTCCTTCCACTCCTCCTGATTTTCATCTTCTCCAACACTTTGACTCCTTTCGATCCAAATCTGCTCAATCTCAGCTTGCTAGTCCAAGTACATCTGCCACCCCCATTCATACATCCATTGTGCAAACCACTCCATTTCATCCTCCACCTCCTCTCACAAACACCCCTCTTACAAACCCTCCTTGGATTCCATTACCTCCCATCATGGCACCATGGTATTCCCCTCTAGTACTACCACAACCTTTACTGACTATGCCACAGGACTACCAATCTAAAATCCCTCACTTCACTGGAGCTGATTCTACCACTACCCAACGACATGTAGATAGGATGAATGATGCTTTTGACTACCAAGAGATAGAAGAGGAAACCATAAAAATGAGAATGTTTTCCCAAATTTTAGGAGGAGAAGCAAAGAAATGGTTCAAAAACAAGTGGGAGACTAAGAAAAATCCTCTTCAAATCCTATCATAGTATGATAACCTTAGGAGGAATGTTGGGGAAAGTGTCTAAGACTATTGCACTAGGTTCAGTGGTGTATACAATGCACTCCCTCCCCACGCGAAACCCCCACAAGGCCTAGCCTTAGTAAAATTTCCGAATGGATTTGATCCAGACATGTCTTATCAATTAAGAGAAAGATATCCCCTAACCTTATAAGACATGCAAAGAGAAGCTGTAAGTGTAGAAGCCAACCTAATTTCTAAAAGGGCTAGATTAAGAGGAGAGAATAAGGTTACATACAAAGAGGAAACCATGGCCTCTACATCTGATGCTAAAATTGACAATCTAGTCAGGGTAATGGAAAGGATGATGGAGAAAATTAACTTGAGTGAAAGAACACCTCCTAGGGAAAACCAAGAAAATCCTCAAAATAGAAATAGAAACCAAAACTTCATAAGAGGCCCTCCTCAAATCAGACAAAGAGACAATTACCAACAAATCAGACCTCCTTTCCAAGAAAACTATGTAGATGAAGAAGAAAGAGAAACTGAGGAGCCAGAAGAAAATCATGTCAATCTAATAGACTCTAATAATGAGGATGATGTTTTCCTCATAGAAGAGGAACAAGGTTTGTTTTCCTCAAAACAAATTGCAAGAACATATGAGGATTCTGAAGAGTACAAGCTAGGATTTGAAAAATATATCATGGAGGTTCATAGGAAGTATGACCTCCGAAGTAGAAAAACTCAGGACACCCCTAAGAAGAAGAAACCAGAAATTTCTACTAAAAAGACACCTGAAAAAATTCTTAAAAAGATAGCAAAAAACACCAATATAATGGCTAAGACTCCTAATCAAAGCAAAGAAAAAACCATCCAACCAAATGGGAACCAAAGTTTCCCTAGTACATCATCTAGTGGCCCTGAAAAAACTGCTTTACCCGACATTCCTAATAAAAATCAGCAAACCAAAGTTGCTGAAAAGACCATGTATGATAAAAAAGATGTAAATATACCAAGAACACAAGCACCATTCAATATTGAGGGAGAAAATTCAAAAATCAAAATAGTCATACCTCTTTCTAAACTAGTGACTCAAGACGTATATAGATCCCAAGTTTTGAAAGCTTTAAACATAGGTAATGACACTGACACTCTAAATTTCACTGATGACAAACTAGAGTTGTTGTTTGGACCTAAGGTAGAGGGAAAATATCAATAAGGAGTTGTACCTCCATTCTATGTTAGTTTGAACATTCATGACAAAGTCCTACACAATGCCATGCTAGACTCCATTGCTTCACACAACCTCATGCCAAAGGTAGTGATGGAGAGATTAGGCCTTGAAATAACCAAACCTTAAAAAGACTTATACTCTTTTGATTCAAGTAGAGTCAAATGCCTAGGTCTGATCAAATATCTGTGTGTCAATCTGGCACAAATACCATCTAATAGCCTAGTCATGGACATTTTAGTGGCTAACATTCCCCTGAAGTATGGCATGATTTTATCTAGATCATGGGGATTCAAACTCCAAGGAAACCTCCAAATGCACATGACATACGCTACCATTCCAGTCTTTAACCAAACAATAAGATTGTACAAACAATCTCACATGAAATACATGGTAAGAAGTCAAGATAGGCCAAACAACACCCCTCTCTATTCTATCCATTCAGACCTTGACTCATTTATCTTGTACAATGAAGACGACATTAATGAACAAGTAAATGAAAAATAGGAATAACAAGACCTTTCAGGGCAGTCAAACCAAACAAAAAATGAAGAACATAACAGTCTATTGACAGGAAAATATGTCCGGCCAACAGCAGGGGATCTCCCCGGTAAAAGGTCCCAATTAGACCTTAAACCGTTTGGAATAGGGATCCCATCCCGGGTGTGGGTCTGGCTACCACTAATTTCTCCTTTCTTTGGGTTTGTCTTAAAATCTATAAAACAGTGGATACACACCTAATCAAATGATACAATACATATGATTGATGCATTGAATGTACCTATAACACTATGAGTAGCAAGAGGAAATAATAAAGCATGCAAACCGAAGAAAGTGTTGTTAACAATAATTCATTCGGGTCATGCTTGTAAACTGTTCTGACCACGAAAGAAACAATTCTTCATGGAAAGAACACCCTTCACTTCCTAAAAGTTTTAAATGATAACACAAATGCTAATAAACAAAGCCATCAACGTTCGTTAAGAAAGTGAAATGAACTCAACCACGACTAACATACTTAGCAAACTGTTATGCAATTGCGATATGAATTAAAGATACGGTTCCCTTAATCTAAAGACGTTCAGAAACCAAAAACATAATACTCAATAGCACTCATACATATGACAACACCAGATCCACAAAGGGATTTTTCAAAATTCTTGTATTCATGCTTAAATGTATAATCCTCTGGTAATACAATATCTCAGCTCGAGTCCCAAACAAAAGATCATTTACAAATTCCCGAAGGAAGCAGTTATAGGGCAAAGATTACCCTTTGGGGTCCCTGACTTTTCAGCTTCCCGACGGTTGGGCTGCCTTGCGACCTAGTCTTGGACCATCCGCAACCTGCGACCTCGGCAGACATGCGACCTGCGACCTCGGAAGATATGCGACCTGCGACCTCAGTAGATATGCAACCTACGACCTTGCGACCTAATCGCAGGGTCGCTGGGTTGCGCCGTTGGGAATTTAATGGGGGATGCGACTTAGCAACCTGGCGACCTCTGCAACTTGCGACCTTTGGGAATATGCGACCTGCAACCTCAAGAAATCTGCGACCTGCGACTTCAAGCATATTTGCAGATGTTATAGCAGTATTCCTCATCTCATATTCCTTGCTTTGAAAATCGGCCCTCTTGCTTGCTGGGAAAACTTGAGCTCATTGCGCAGACCAACAGCTTCCACCTGCAGTCACATAGCTTAGGTTACATGTCTTTATTTACGAATCATTATGTTAGGGGAATATTTAATTAATTGCAAGAATGAAAATAATAACTTAGACCCTTGTGTGGTCAAGACTTTGTCATCAGAGAGAATAGCATGCGTAGGTCGTCTCTGCACCTCTTCAATCACTATAATTTCTGTTGGTATGGCTATGGACTGAGTGCCAAATGTAGATCTGTAGTTTAACTTGTTTTGGCAGCTGTTACCATTTTATGGAACACCGCTTCTTCCATGACCACAGTGGTTACATTGCACTCAATTCCCGTTATAATGCAATGTACTTCAAACTGGGGTTTATTTGGCCAATGCAGGTGCCACCTGGAGTTCTCGACTCACCAGCTTTGAAGCTACTAGTGCCCTTGTTCTTATTATCAAAAATAAAATTGTTCTCTAAATCTTCCTTGGGCATTAGGGAGCAAAGGTTTTCGTGCAGCCCCTGCTCATGACCCTGTATTGAAACTGGGTAGCAACACCTTGGCTTCTTGATCTCGCATCAGGGACCTTCGGCAAGAGAAGTAAGATGCTCGTGAAATCTTCCCACGAGCTAGCTAGTTGACCCTTTTGATGTTCTTGGAAGCATGTTGATGCCACCCATCATGGTCCTCCCCCAGACACCATAGAGAGGCTCTCTCAATGTGCATGCACATAGCATGAGATTTATAGGTCGTTGGGTCACCATTATCACCAAGTCGCACCTTTTATTAGCTCCATGGATCTGCGACTCAGCAACTCAAAGGGTCGTGCGACTTCATTCTTCATAAGTCACAGGTCGCTACTATCACCAAGTCGAATCCTTTATTGGCTTCATGGATCTGCGACTCAGCGACTCAAAGGGTCACGCGACTTCACCTCCAGCTGGGCTGCGACTTCAAAAGGGTTGCAGGGTCGCAAATACCATCAAGTCGCAATCTACACTAGCCTCACAGGTTTGCGACTCAGCGACCTGGGTTGAACTACTACCTCGAAGCATGGCTATCTTCACCATGCAATCATCGTTCATCTTAGGCGCAATGTCTTCTCCTGCATTGAATCTTGCTTTCATTCAACAAATGGAGTGGCTTTTACGTATGGAGGAGTTTCTTAATCATGCGATTTGGTTGTAGTTGCAGGAAGGAGCGCACTCTGACAAATCCCTTGCCCTTCCAACACTAATTCGTCGATGGATCAATAATTTTAACCATGCATCGGAATTAATAATGGACTGTATCATATTAATTTTAACGATAACAACCTCTGTCTCCACGGTGGTAGATCAGGTTGTAAGCAGACGAACATCATCACCACGCTATATTTACATGATGTTAACAAAACCAGTCTTCCCCAGAGAATTTAATAATAGCATCTTCGATTTATTTCCAAGGTGGGACTCTTGCACTTGCAATAGAGAATTTCTTATCTGATGTATTGAGATATTTTCCACTCCGGAAATAACATTCCATAGTCGTTATTGCACTGGTTAAAATAAGCATTTCGCTTTACCTTGTGGATCTGTATCCTACGGCAATGACAAAGCCGACACATCTGAATCCACGCGCATGCATTCGGGATGGAATTATATTGCCACTTTTTCACGCTGTCACAGCTAAATCCATGCTGGATGATGACACTTACTGCCTGTCTCCACTAAAATGCTAATTAGTGACACGGTCCACGTGGTGTCATGCATGGTCGAGACCTTAATATGGGAGGTGACTGAATATTATCAATGAATTCTGGGGAGGCGCTGAATGTAATGCTCGACACTGGAAACTTTCCTCCGTGAGGTGGAAAATGATATTCTTTCACACGTGGCGGAGAGGCATCAATGAGCCGTTCCATACTAGAAATAGGCGAAGGGCAGGAAACAGCTGGTAAAGAGCGCAGTTGGTACTAACAAGAATGTTGAACCCGCTCCAAGTTTTAAACGTAAACTTTGACCATTATTATATCCACTCCAACATTTCACCATAGTTCGAAACTCCACCGTCGACGTGCTTGCATCCATTTGTACGTACCATAGTTATTATAACATGCTATTATAGGTTCGTTACGATGTTTGGCTCCAGGTTTAACGCAAATATTTTGACGACTATATACATATCTTCTCCAAGCGTTTACCATAAGTTGAAAACCCTCCAAGAAATATTTAAGCCCACTTGTAATGTGTTTTCATATAGTTCTGATCCGTGTTTAAATTTGACCACCTTATATATCTGCCTCATTAATTAAAACTTCAGCATAAAAGTATTTTTTGCTAGCTGTAATTTTCCTCGTATGCTTTTTCTTGGCGGTCTTATATGGTTTTGAAATCATATGCATTTTTGCTTTGGCATTAAATATACAACATAACCTTGGTCCATTGAATGTGCGCCCCTTATAATGTTTTCACATAGTTTTGGTCCACGATCTCCTATGGTTTTGACACCATATGATTTTTTTTCCTTGGTTTAATCACATCATATTTAAAACCATAACCTTGATCCACATATTTTCGCCCACCATGTAGCTCAGGGTTACGAGATATTGTTTCCCAAAGGTGTGGTTGATATTTGAAACTCTGTCGTTGCCTTGCCAACACCAACATGTGTGTTCTCGCACTACTGCTCGACACGAAAACACCCTGAATGAGATTGTCATTCTATGTAAATCTTCTGAGTCCACTTTGTTCACCCGGGCTATACTTCGGACCAGACTTGTCGGAGTGGTGAAATATGTTCCTTTGTGTGCACCCATCGACATTTAGATGGTATTGTGTAGGATCTCCAAAAAGGTGAGACACCCGCCATCTCAGAATATAGATACTTCATTCGGCTCATACGTAAGCCTAGATCATAGAAAATTCTTCTGGTTTATGTGAGATGGCGTCCGGTACAGACATTTCCAAACGAAGCGTTTTAAGTATCTGGTGCGCACTGGTGAAGAAAGCCTTTTGCATCAGTAACATAAAAGGTTCTTTCTCTGAGAAACATGTATCACACTATCCTCCTTTTAACAGTACTGATCACTTGCTCCTCCTCCTCCCCTACTCCGCAACTTTGGCCTTGTTATTGAGCTCAACTTTATTTCCCTCGATATCCTGACAAGATTGAGGAGTTTGTCACTCGTGGGGTCGACCTGTGTGGAACATTACAACATCACAATTACTCTTCGATAATGATGGCCCCAGATAAAACATATGAGACTAACAAGCTTAAGAGAGGTATTCAAACAACATGCTTAATGACCCACGGCGAGAGGGCCTTTAATCGTCAATACACAAAAAGGTTTCCATTCAATTGTATGCATGTTAATCTCATTACACGTGGTGCGACTACGGTAAGAGTGTTCGAGCGTATGTTGGATGATCCCTCCCTCATATGGCGTGATTACAGCAACAACATCTGATCATGATGGTGAGAAAGCTCATGAGGGGTTGGGGATAGGTCAGTGGGACGTCGCTGACTGCAGGTCGAGTGAAATACTTTAACGCTTAAGCGAGCAGAGGGGGAACCCGAAATTTTAAATATACCCCAAAATTTTGGGTGCTGTTGTAGCGGCTACAACAAATGGCGAACCACTGGTAGAATCCAGCATCTCTGTCAATATCACAACAATAGTTTTAGTCCAGATAGTGATGCAAGGGAATATTGAGCAAGTTTCGCGGGTACCCTTTGTATTACTTTGGCCCTTTACAGGTATGCCTAATCCTTGTGCCTCAGCTAGGTCTCACTAATTAGAAACACATCCAAGAGAAAGCTCACAGACACCAGTAGCATGTTGATGATGTGAAGAGTAAGGCAGGGGGTTTATTATTTTCAGGATTTTTTTTTTTTTTTTTAAGTAAGTTTCTGGTGTTGCTCCGCTGCCAGCAGGCCTGGACAGTACCCCGGCGGAATCACTTCAAGAAATCACAAATGTTGCTCCGCTGCCAGCGAGCCTGGTCAGTACCCCGACGGAGTCATTGCATTACCTCTCTGCGCAGGAAGCCTTTCTCGATCCTTTACCCTTACTTGTTTCATGTTCTTGTAGCACTTATTTTCATGTGCTCATGGCACTTATTTTTCATGGGCGGATGAGGGATCCTGACTTATTTTACGAGCAAGAGAGGTTTTTTCTTGTCTTATAGAAACTAAAAGATATCCTGATTTGGGTTTTCCTTTGTGCCAAACCTTCACATCCCATCTACCACAATAGGCGAAGCACACAAAACAGATCATTAAGACGTCCGAGACTATGATGGACACAAGGCTTAGGCTTACGGGTATAGGCCATTCAAACTCATTAGGCCTCCCACAAGCAACCAGCTTGTATCTCCCTGGCTAAATAAGTTTAGACTCGTAGGCATCTTGTTGAGAATGCAACTTTGATGACTTATCCTGAGGGAAAGCTGCCTCTTGAGATAGCCACCGCAACCTCACACAAACAATGGGGTTACTGTTTCAGCCATCAGGGCAGAACAAGTCCGCAAGGTGGGAGGGTTTCAATGAGGGCTCATGAAATGATAGGCAGTATGTGGAATATTTTCAATGCTATATCACCAATCTGCGGAAATGATGTGAGGAAGACAGTGTACGACGCAATGTGATAGGTGAGGCTGAAGATGCAATGCAACGCCATGTGCAAGAACGATCAACCATTTGTAGGTGGAAAAGAGGCACGATACAAGCAGTAATTATTTATGCAGCAACAAGAAAACTGAAAAGAAATGAGTGCAAAACAATTGTAACATGATGATGCCTAGGGTATTAATCGTAAGTAAAAATAGTACACACACTTTTTAATTATGAAGTAAAAGTTTGGCAAGTAAACCTAATTTACTTTGAACCAAAAATTTTATTAACAGGTCCTAGCTAGCCTACACCTAAACCCTAGTTTAACCCATGAGGTGGTCAAGTAATGTAAAATCAGCTTTCCAGTGCAGCCACCGCATTAGTTCCCCTCCTGCAATAACAATAATTCTCAGGATCAGAGCTAGCATCCAAAAAAGTGCAGTAACAACAAAACTTACCTGAAGAGCAGGTGCAACGGCAAACAGATCATGCGTACTTACCAAAGAACATGCC
This sequence comes from Pinus albicaulis, assembly GCA_034641835.2. NCBI lineage: Eukaryota > Viridiplantae > Streptophyta > Pinopsida > Pinales > Pinaceae > Pinus > Pinus albicaulis. The sequence continues at coordinate 779,219,679 of CM076572.1, forward strand.
AGAATAGATGGTGCAAGTTGAATTCCACTCTCATCCTGATACATAGCAATATGTTCTTGAAAATCAACATTTATAAATGACACACATCTATTCATGCACAAGCCTAGGTCTGATGGGCACTGGGTGAGCCATTGCCTGTTTGCGAGTATATCCATCGGGTAAGATCCGTCAAACCAAACGAAAACATCATCATGGTGTGGAGAATGATCAGTTTTATGGAATGGAAACAATAAGCATGTGCCAGGTGAATTATAGGTGCTTGTGCATCTAAGTGCAGAAACCCTAGTTTTGAAAACCCTAGATGGAGTTGCTTGAGGGGTATTGTCAGGATCGGAAGGGCTAGGGGTAATGGCCGGTAGAAGTGAAAGTGCTTCAATTTCTTGATGGGTAATTGAATCTTCCCAAAGAAAATCATCAAATTCTGGTGTCTCCATATGGTCGGCAAAGAGATGTGAGTGACAATCCTCAGCGATATGATCGAATATGTTTTCAAATAAGCAGGGATCGATGTAACTATTGATTTGATCAAGTTGGGTACCTGGCATGTTGGGCTCCCGGGAGTTGCCGACAGGGACGGATCAATAAAGAGGACATCTTGAAGTTGCCCAGATAGGAAATCGCTCCTATGGTTGTATAAATATTTCGAGTGAGACAGATCAGATTTAAAAGATTCATCGATTTTGGACTGTGATTGCGAAACACCACCTGCGTGCTTATTATTGTCGCCAATACAAGTATAAGGAAATTTTGAATGTCTCAAATAAATTACTGGTGTGGCGGGATCGTGAAATAAATCGGGGAATAATGAATGAACAGATTGAGTCGCAGGGGCGTTAACCATACAAGGCTTTTCAACACAAGCATCCGTGTCATTTAGAGAAAACAATGATCTGGCAAGCCTTGTGAGGGAATCAACTTTATGCGGGGTAGGAGTCGATTCATAATCATTATGCGAATCAGATTTAGGTTTGTGTCCAGGGAGACACTGAGTGGGCTCGAGGTAGGTTTCATGAACCGAGAGAGGTAGCGAGCCACTATGGTTTTCGAGCTCTGATTCAACATGGGGCGTGAAAGATTCAAAGGTAGTACGATAGGCTTTATCCCCATGCACCCATCTATCATTGCTCAGAAATTTTGAGGTCACAAATCCACTACCCGACAACTCAGGAGGAGGGGCGAGAATATCACAAATGGAAACACTCTCCTCGGAGGCCTGAATGTGGTATGGGCTGGGGAATATGGACAAGGAAGCATTAGGGACAAAGTCTGAACAACCGTTGACTTGCGGGTCGACATAGGGAACACTAGGCTCAGGCTGGGTTGCTAACTGAAATTGTTCAAGGGAAACGAGAATCACATAGATGAAATATTCACTTAACAACTTCCAATCGACATCCTTTTTAGGGAACTCAAAAAAATAATGAACAAATCTGATAGAGAATTCATCTAGAGGTTCCTGAGGTTCCATTCTGATGTCATTCAGCTTTATCAATACACTTTGAAAATCGTACCTATGACAAGCTTGTTGTAATTCACTGGCGAGTTGTTCAAATGAATGGATGGAAGCTTCCGACAATGTGCGGCACCATTGCTTAGCGCGGCCTTCGAAAGTGAGGAAGAAAAGCAAACAAATCAAACCTTCATTTTCAATTTCGTAGCACTCACCAAAGTCACAGAAATCTGAAAGATGTCGGGTTATGGACACTCCATTTTCACCATCAAATTTTAACTGGGACAAGTGGTACATAATTTCATCGGGGATGAAGTATCGAGGCTCATAAAACTCCGACAAACATCTCGAGAGAATGATTTGGGAATGAGCCATTACAGATATGAGATTAAATGCAGGCTCTAAGGGCTCAGCTTGTCATTTGGCCCTCCTTCTAGCGCCAATTCTGTTGACGGGAAAATATGCCCGGCCAACAGTAGGGGATCTCCCCGGTAAAAGGTCCCAATTATACCTTAAACCATTTGGAATAGGGATCATGTCCGGGGTGTAGGTCTGGCTACCACTAATTTCTCCTTTCTTTGGGTCTCATTTAAACTCTATAAAACAGTGGATACACACCTAATCAAATGATACAAGACATATGATTGATGCATTGAATGTACCTATAACACTATGAGTAGCAAGAGGAAATAATAAAGCATGCAGACCGAAGGAAGTGTTGTTAACAATACTTCATTCGGGTCATGCTTGTAAACTGTTATGACCACGAAAGAAACAATTCCTCATGGCAAGAACACCCTTCACTTCCTAAAAGTTTTAAATGATAACACAAATGCTAATAAACAAAGCCATTAGCGTTCATTAAGAAAGTGAAATGAACTCAACCACGATTAACATACTCAGCAAACTGTTATGCAATTTTTATATGAATTAAAGATACAGTTCCCTTAATCTAAAGACGTTCAGAAACTAAAAACATAATACTCAATAGTGCTCATACATATGACAACACCAGATCCACAAAGGGATTTTTCAAAATTCTTGTATTCATGCTTAAATGTATAATCCTCTGGTAATACAATATCTCAGCTTGAGTCCCAAACAAAAGATCATTTACAAATTCCCGAAGGAAGCATTTATAGGGCAAAGCTTGCCCTTTGGGGTCCCTGACTTTTCAGCTTCCCGATGGTTGGGCTGCCTTGCGACCCAGTCTTGCACGATCTGCAACCTGCGACCTCGGAAGACATGCGACCTGCGACCTCAGCAGATATGTGACCTGCGACCTCAGTAAATATGCGACCTACGACCTTGCGACCTAACCGCAGGGTCGTTGGGTCGCGCCGTCGGGCATTTAATGGGGGATGCGACTTAGCGACCTGGCGACCTCTGCGACTTGCGACCTTTGGGAATATGCAACCTGCAACCTCAAGAAATCTGTGACCTGTGACTTCAGGCAGATTTGCATATGTTATAGCAATATTCTTCATCTCATATTCCTTGCTTTGAAAACCGACCCTCTTTCTTGCTAGGAAAACTTGAGCTTGTTGCGCAGACCAACAGCTTCCACCTGCAGTCACATAGCTTAGGTTACATGTCTTTATTTACGAATCGTGATGTTAGGGGAATATTTAATTAATTTCAAGAATGAAAATAATAACTTAGACCCTTGTGTGGTCAAGACTTTTTCATCAGAGAGAATGGCATGTGTAGGTCGTCTCTGCGCCTCTTCAATCAATACAATTTCCATTGATATGGCTATGGACTGAGTGCCAAATGCAGATCTGTAGTTTAACTTGTTTTGGCAGTTGTTACCATTTTATGGAACACTGCTTCTTCCATGACCACAGTGGTTTAGGGTTAACATTGCACTCAATTCCCGTTATAATGCAACGTACTTCAAACTGGGGTTTATTTGGCCAACGCAGGTGCCACCTGGAGTTCTCGACTCACAAGCTTTGAAGCTACTGGTGCCCTTGTTCTTATTATCAAAAATAAAACTGTTCTCTAAATCTTCCTTGGGCATTAGGGAGCAAAGGTTTTCATGCAGCCCCTACTCATGACCCTGTATTGAAACTGGGCAGCAACACCTTGGCTTCTTGATCTCACATCAGGGACCTTCGGCAAGAGAAGTAAGATACTCGTGAAATCTTCCCACGAGCTAGCCAGTTGACCCTTTTGATTTTCTTGGAAGCATGTTGATGCCACCCATCATGGTCCTCCCCCAGACACCATAGGGAGGCTCTCTCGATGTGCACGCACATAGCATGATATTTATAGGTCGCCGGGTCGCCACTATCACCAAGTCGCACATTTTATTAGCTCCATGGATCTGCGACTCAGCGACTCAAAGGGTCACGCGACTTCATTCTTCACAAGTCGCAGGTCGCTACTATCACCAAGTCACATCCTTTATTGGCTTCATGGATCTACGACTTAGCAACTCAAAGGGTCGCACGACTTCATCTCCAGCTGGGCTGCGACTTCAAAAGGGTCGTAGGGTCACAAATACCATCAAGTCGCAATCTGCACTAGCCTCACAGGTTTGTGACTCAGCGACCTGGGTTGAACTGCGACCTCGAAGCATGGTTGTCTTCACCGTGCAATCATCGTTCAGCTTAGGTGCAATGTCTTCTCCTGCATTGAATCTTTCTTTCATTCAACAAATGGAGTGGCTTTTATGTATGGAGGATTTGCTCAATCGTGTGATCTGGTTGTAGTTGTAGGAAGGAACGCACTCCGACAAATCCCTTGCCCTTCCAACACTAATTCGTCGATGGATCAATAATTTTAACCATGCATCGGAATTAATAACGGACTGTATCATATTACTTTTAACGATAACAGCCTCTATCTCCGCAGTGGTAGATCAGGTTGTAAGCAGAAGAACATCATCTCCATGCTATATTTACATGATGTTAACAAAACCAGTCTTCCCCAGAGAATTTAATAACAGCATCTTCGATTTATTTCCAAGGTGGGACTCTTGCGCTTGCAATAGAGCATTTCTCATCTGCTGTATTCAGAGATTTGCCACTTCGAAAATAATGTTCCATAGTCGTTATTGCACTGGTTAAAATAAGCGTTTCGCTTTTCCTTGCGGATCTGTATCCTACGGCAATGACAAAGCCAACACAACTGAATCCACACGCATGCATTCGGGATGGGATTATATTGCCACTTTTTCATGCTGTCATAGCTAACTCCACGCTGGATGATGACTCTTACTACCTGTCTCCACTAAAACGTTGGTCAATGACACGGTCCACGTGGTGTCATGCATGGTCGAAACCTTAATATGGGAAGTGACTGAATATTATCAATGCATTCTGGGGAGGCGCTGAATGTAAAGCTCGGCACTGGAAACTTTCCTCCGTGAGGTGGAAAACGATATCCTTTCACACGTGGAGGAGAGGCATCAACGAGCCGTTCCATACTGGAAACAGGCGAAGGGCAGGAAACAGCTGGTAAAGAGCGTAGTTGGTGCTGACAAGAACGTTGAACCCGCTCCAAGTTTTAAACGTAAACTTTGACCATTATTATATCCGCTCCAACGTTTCACCATAGTTCAAAACTCCATCGTCGATGTGCTTGCATCCATTTGTACGCACCATAGTTATTATAACATGTTATTATAGGTTCATTACAATGTTTGGCTCCAGGTTTAACGCAAATCTTTTGACGACTATATACATATCTTCTCCAAGCGTTTACCGTAAGTTGAAAACCCACCAAGAAATATTTAAGCCCACTTGTAATGTGTTTTCATATAGTTCTGATCCGCGTTTAAATTTGTCCACCTTATATATCTGCCTCATTAATTAAAACTTCGGCATAAAAGTATTTGGTGCTAGCTGTAATGTTCCTCGTATGCTTTTTCTTGGCGGTCTTATATGGTTTTGAAATCATATTTGTTTGCGCTTTGGAATTAAATATACAACATAACCTTGGTCCATTGAATGTGCGCCCCTTATAATGTTTTCACATATTTTGTGTCCACGATCTCCTATGGTTTTGAAACCATATGATTTCTTTGCCTTGGTTTAATCACATCATATTTAAAACCATAACCTTGATCCACATATTTGCGCCCACCATGTAGCTCGGGGTTACGAGATATTGTTTCCCAAAGGTGTGGTTGATATTTGAAACTCTACCGTTGGCTTGCCAACACCAACATGTGTGTTCTTGCAATGCTGCTCGACACGAAAACACCCTAAATGAGATTTTCATTCTATGTAAATCTTCTGAGTCCACTTTGTTCACCCGGGCTATACTTCAGGCCAGACTTGTCGGAGTGGTGAAATATGTTCCTTTGTGTGCACCCATCGACATTTAGATGGTATTGTGTAGGATCTCCACAAACTTCCTTTAAGGTGAGACACCTGCCATCTCAGAATATAGATACTTCATTCGGCTCATACGTAAGCCTAGATCATAGCAAATTCTTCTGGTTTATGTGAGATGGCGTCCAGTACGGACATTTCCAAATGAAGCATTTTAAGTATCTGGTGCACACTGGTGAAGAAATCCTTTTGCATCAGTGACATAAAAGGTTCTTTCTCTGATCAACATGTATCACACCATCCTCCTTTTAACAGTACTGATCACTTGCTCCTCCTCCTCCCCTGCTCCGCAACTTTGGCCTTGTTATTGAGCTCAACTTTATTTCCCTCGATGTCGTGACAAGATTGAGGAGTTTGTCACCCGTGGGGTCGACCTGTGTGGAACATTACAACATCACAATTACTCTTCGATAATGATGGCCCCAGATAAAACATATGAGACTAACAAGCTTAAGAGAGGTATTCAAACAACATGCTTAATGACCCACGGCAAGAGGGCCTTTAATCATCAATACACAAAAAGGTTTCCATTCAATTGTATGCATGGCAATCTCATTACACGTGGCGTGACTGCGGTAAGATTTTTCGAGCGTATGCTGGATGATCCTTCCCTCATATGGCGTGATTGCAGCAACAGCATCTGATCATGATGGTGAGAAAGCTCATGAGGGGTTGGGGATAGGTCGATGGGACATCGCTGACTGCAGGTCGGGTGAAATACTTTAACGCTTAAGCGAGCAAAGGGGGAACCCAAAATTTTAAATATACCCCAAAATTTTGGGTGCTGTTGTATCGGCTACAACACAGTCAAAACCCATGCAGCCATAAACAACAACATAATGGTGAATCTGAACTTGAAACACTTTGGAACAGGAGCTTTGATGGCTCTTGTGGAAAAGATGGTTTAGGGGCAGGTGTTTGGATACACAACACCAATGAAGGTCCCTCTTATAAACTGGATTTTCAATGTACAAACAATATTTCAGAGTATGAAGCTCTTCTCTTAGGATTACATTTGTTGAAAAACATAGGAGCTAAGAAGATTTATGTTCAAGGAGATTCCGAGCTAATCATTAGGAAAATAAAAGTAGAATATTTAGCCAAGAATCCTAGGCTAAGAGAATATAGGAATGTTGCCTTAGAACTCCTGAATACATTTGAGAAATATGAACTTACCTCTATCCCAAGGGCTCAAAACAGCCTTGCCAATGAACTAGCCTTTGCTGCCAACACTTGCGAAGTACCTCATGCCAATCAACAATGTTGAAGATTGCAACAAGAAACAGTGAAGGAGGCATCCTGAAACATCATCCTTGATCCCAGTTGGAAAATAATCACCTAAACTAGGTGGGGCCCACACAGGCTATTTTTAGGTGTATGTCTATTTTTAGACATGGTGAGCATATTCTATAAGTTGCAGGATGCTATTTGTAGATGGTTGGTCAAATGTGAAAAATATATGAAATTATATTTTTAGAATATTGGGCGAAGTCTATTTATAGATCGTCAATCTAAAAATAGATGCATGTCGATTATTATTAGCTCTTAATAATAATCAGACTCTAAACAACAACTTATTCTCTTGGAGCACTTCAGTTCAGTGCACAGATGTGGCACATCAGTGGACTAAGGGAATTACACAATTCCCAAGGGTTTACTGGAGCTAATGCATGAAGGACTCAGTTAGAAATCAAGTGGCAGGTTTATAACACAGTTGGAAGAAGTAGTTATGGAGTTGTATTTAGTTTAACTCGGTTAGACTCAGCTGAGCTAGTTGTATCTAGTCTAACTGAATTGATACACTAGTGAGAGTGTAGTGAATTAATTAGTTAATTAATTCACAAATAATAACTCAATAATCAACTAAACAATACAACAGCTAACTACAGTGCATGTCAGATCCAGTGGATACCCAGTGCAGAGATAGGTGAAAGGGTGAGATGGACTATCCGTTGTGACTACTAGTGATGCATTGATTGCATATACATATACATTGGAGATGCCAATGATAATAACGCAGTCAAGGAGAGTGGGATTGCATCGAATTGGTCTTTTTAATCAGCTTGGATTGCGCAGTGGAGGTAGGCTAGTAGGAGGGCAAAGATTGGTGCATGGATTTGCAGATTTCTTCTATGCTAGTGTGTGACGATTATATTGTACTGAGAGCTTGATGTACTAATATTTCTATGAGATTTTTACACGATCTCCATGATACATAATATATGATAGTTGGGGTTTTTAGCTTCAGGATTTCCCGTTAAACAACTGTGTTATGTGCAATTGTTTTTATTACTTCATGTGTTTTGCAATTGTTGATTAAATTTCTGCAAGAATTATAGTGGAAAGATTCTGTATTTAGAAAGAAGATAAATATTTTTAGATCAGGAGGATCCGGATATATACATGCTTATTGTATATAATTTCTACATGGTATCAGAGCAGTGTTATAAATTTTCCACATGGTATGAGAGCAGGAATTTTTGGGCGTGCGAGTTTGTAGAGAATATCTGAAATTTTTGGTGAAATATTTTCAGAAACAAATAGCATATTTGGATTCCTTGCGAAAAAATACCCAAATTGAAAAAAAAAAATCGGTCGAATCGGAGCTTGGATGAGGGAGATATCATCGATTTAAAATCAGCTCTTTTGTTAGAAAATTTTGCGACGGCGGGACAATTGCAATGTGCACGAGCCAAGAATCTACATGCACTGAGGTACAAGATGCATGCAAAGCTTTGAGGAGAAAATCAGAGGTTAGTGACTTGGTGGTTGAGAGGGAGCCTCTCAACATGCAACGTGAGAAGCGAAAATAAGAAGACGTAGACGACCATAGTAGTGGTTTTCGGGAAGAATCTCTACAGACTTGAAGTAGATGGGATGTCTACGGAGCTTCCTACTGTTGGGAAGTGCAAGAAAGACATGCAATTGATGCTTGAGAGGGAGCAAGATTTGCATGCAGGTAAGAGTGAACCTCGGGATGTGGAGCAGCCACAAGATGAGGATCATGGAGTGGGAGCAACCACTCATGTAGAGAAATTTCGTGCCAGATGGGCAGAGGGAGTGCATGCAGCTATACCACCAGGTAAGAGGTGGGGCACCATGCATGGATAATCCAAGAAGAAATTTCTGGGCAGGATTCATGGAGATGGTGTGGATCTCTGTAGATTGAACACGACGCTATGAGGTGCCTGAAGACGACGATGGCATGATCGGTACCGGATTGATGCGGGTAGATCAAGTGACGAGTGTCGGATGCGGAGCGCGGTTCGAGTTGACCAACGAGTGCATAGTGCATGGGTGCGAGAGTTCAATAGCGCAGTGCAAGAGTTCAACAGCGCAGTGGTTCCTGATGACATGTGCAATTGGCCAAGCAGAAGTCGAAGACTTTGATGATAGATGCATCAGACTGATTGAGTTTGTTTGGAGCCTATTCAGTTTCAGAAAAGTTGCAGAGCAAATGCATGGAGTTGCATGGCGCTTGTGAAGGTTGCAGGGCGAATGCATGGAGTTGCATGTCGCATGCAAAGACAGTCCTTTCTTGTTGAGAGGGAGTGTTGAAGATGGCAACAAGAAACAGTGAAGGAGGCATCCTGAAACATCTTTCCTGATCCTAGTTGGAAAGTGATCACCTAAACTAGGTGGAGGCCACACAGGTGATTTTTGTCGCAAAGTCTATTTTTAGACTATGTCTATTTTTAGACATATGGAGCATATTCTATAAGTTGCGGGATGTTATTTATGGATGGTTGGTCAAGTTGGAAAAATAGATGGATTTCTATTTTTAAGTGTTAGGCGAAGTCTATTTGTCGGTGTTATTAGCTCTTAATAATAATAAGACTCTAAATAACAACTTATTCTCTTGGAGCACTTCAGTTCAGTGAAAATATGTGGCACATCAGCTGACAGAAGGAATTACGCTATTCCTAAGGGTTTACTGGAGCTAATGCATGGAGGACTCGGTTAGAACTCAAGCGGCAGAGTTATGACACAGCTGGAAGAAGTAGTTATGGAGTTGTATTCAGTTTAACTCAGTTAGACTCAGTTGAGCTAGTTGTATCCAGTCTAACTGATTGATACACTAGTGAGAGTGGAGTGAATTAATTAGTTAATTAATTCACAAATAATAACTCATTAATCAACTAAACAATACAACAATTAACTACAGTGCATGTTAGATCCAATGGAGACCTAGTGTAGAGATAGGTGAAAGGGAAAGATGGACTATCTGTTGTGACCATAGTGATGCATGAATTGCATCTACATATACATTGGAGATTCCAATGATAATAACGCATTCAAGGAGAGTGGGATTGCATCGAATTGGTCTTTGTAATCATCTTGGATTGCGTAGTGGAGGTAGGTTAGCAGGAGGGTAGAGATTGGTGCATGGATTTGCAGATTTCTTCTATGTTAGTGTGTGATGATTGTATTGTACTGAGAGCTTGGTGTACTAAGCTTTGTATGATATTGTTACATGATCTCCATGATACATAATATGATAGTTGGGGTTTTAGCTTTAGGCTTTCCCGTTAAACAACTGTGTTATGTGTGTTTTTATTGCTTCATGTGTTTTGCAATTGTTGATTAAATTTCTGCAAGAATTATAGTGGAAGGATTTTGTATTTAGCAAGAAGATAAATAATTTTAGATCAGGAGAGTCTCGATATATACATGCATATTGTATATAATTTCTACATATGCATGCTTAGTGCATATGGGATCGGTGCATGGATTTGCAAGATTGGGCCTTATTAGTGTATGACGATTGTACTGTACTGAGGGCTTACGATAAGCTTTGTATGCTTGTATGAGATTATCATATGATCTCCATGTTACATAATATATAGTTGGGGTTTTTAGCTTCAGGCTTTCCCTGTTAAAAACTGTGTTATGTGTGATTGAATATTTTTGTTTATGCTTCACATGTGTGTGCAATTAATTTTTCCGCAAAAGATTAACAAGTGGAATAGATTCAGTATCTTGCATAAAGTTAAATAGTGTGAGATCAGGTGGATCTTGGACATATGCATGCTTAGTGCATATAATTTCTACATGGTATCGGAGCATTGTTGATTGAAGATTGCAATTTTGAAGTGAGTTTGTGCTGGTGGACAATTCGAATTTGCTACAGAAGATTCTTGGTGCAGAAATCAAGTATACATTGAAATGTCTTTCAACGGATTGAGATTGGAGTGTGCCCTTTATGGGAGCTCGAATTACATAGCCTAGAAGGATAGGATGGAGGCGGTGCTAGAGGATAATGGGCTGAAGGATTTCATCGATAGCGATGTTCCTAAGCTTGGATCTAGTGATGTTGCATTACTTGATGCATGGAAAAAGAAGATTGCAAAGACGAGGAGGATTCTGTTGGAAGGTGTGAAGGAGCATATTGTGTCCAGCCTTCATGAGAAATCCACTCCATTCTTAATGTGGAAGGCTTTGACAGATTTTTTCCAAAGCAGAAGTGACCAGAGGAAGTTGGCGCTTAAAGACAAGCTCAGAAAAATAAAAATGGAGAAAGGTGACAGTATTCCAAAATACCTCACGAAGTTTGTCCACTACAAGGATGAGCTGGGAAGTGTGGGGGTTACAGTTGATGAATAATACTTGGTGAGCTTGGCTCTCCTTGGGCTTCCAAAGAGTTGGCATAGCTACGAAGACTCTGTCAATGGATGGGAGAAACAACCAGGATGGGAGGGACTTTGGTCGGAACTTGTGCAGGAGGAGATAAGGCGGGGTACCAGGGATGGATCTTCAAGATGAAGAGAATTGCGCTTTGGCTGCCAAAGAAAGGAAAGGGAAGGGGAAGAAATATTCTTCAAAATCTGGTGCTAAAGGCAAGAAGTAGGACTTTTCCAAAGTGAAGTGTTTTCACTGTCGCAAGCATGGACATTTCGCCAATAACTGTCCATGAAGAAGAAGAATAAGCAGGTTGCTAGATCTGCAGTTGGAGAGGCCTTAGCCTCACAATGTGAGCTGGATTTTTCCTTGATCGCGTGCTTGGTTTCAAGCTACATGGGATCGGTGTGGTATCTTGACAGTGGTGCTTCTTTCCATATGACGGGAGACAAAGAGTTGTTTAGTGACTTGGAGGAGAAGGACCTCTAGATGCATATAGAGATGGGCAACGATGGTCAGTACAGTGCGACTGGCATTGGGACCATTACCTTTTAGAGGGAGTCCGGTAATCCATTCTTGTTGAAGAATGTCATGCATGTTCCAGGTCTGAAGAAGAACTTGGTCTCGGTCACAATGTTGGAAGACAGGGGTTATGATGTTGTTTTCGGTGAGGGAAAAGCTTTCCTTCGAAATATAACAATGGGTCAAACCAAGAAGATAGGGGTTTGAATTAAGAATATCTACAAGCCGGAGGTAGATGGCTGCGCTGCAATGGTGGGCAAAGCAGAAGAAGTGGTGAGCCGGGATGAGGGCGAATTATGGCACAGGAGATTGGGCCATCTTCACCATGGCGCTTTGAAGATTTTGCAGCAAACTTCTACTGGAATTCCCAAGGGTACTCTTGCGTAGTCATATCAGTGCAAAGGATGTACAATGGGTAAGTTTATGAAGACCACCTTTCATGAGAAGGATAATCGTGCTTCAGTGATCCTAGAGATAATTCACACAGACGTGTGTGGACCATTCTCGGTTGCTTCAACAACAAAACACAGGTATTATGTGATATTTGTTGATGATTATTCTCGTAGATGCTAGATCTTCTTCATGTAGAAGAAGAGTGAAATGTTCTCAAAGTTCTCTGAGTTCAAGGCATTGGTGGAGAAGGAGTCGGGGAAGCAAGTGAAAGCTCTACGGAGTGATAATGGTGGTGAATACATCTCGGGCGAATTCAAAGACTTCTGTAGCAAAGAAGGAATTCAAAGAGAACTCATAGCGCCTCATAACCCACAGCAGAATGGGGTTGCAGAGAGAAAGAACATAACAATTGTGGGTGTTGCACGAGCGATGCTGCATGACTAAGGCCTACCGATGCACTTGTGAGTGGAAGCATGCAACATTGCACTTTATGTGCAAAACCGTTGTCCTCATAGAGTACTTGGCATGAGTACACCCGAGGAAGCTTTTACTGGTAAGAACCCTGATATTTCTCATTTGAAGATTTTTGGCTCACCTGTTTACATTCATGTGACGAAGGACGCCAGGAAGAAGCTGGAGCCAACTGCAAAAGTTGGGATATTTTTGGGGTACACAGAAACACCCCATAACTATCATGTGTATTTTCCAAACAGTCGGATGACTATGATGCGACGGGATATAAAATTCAATGAGGTGAAAGCCATGAACTTTTCACTTGAGAGGGAGCTACACTTGCATGAGGAGGAGGAACTTCTTGTTCCCAAAGATGAGCCTCTAGATGTGGATCAACCACAGGAGGAGATTCATGGAGTGGAGGATTCCACTCATGCAGAACCAAACATCAGACAAGGCAGAAAGCATACCATAGAAGCTGAGAGACTGAAGCTTGATGCAGCACAGAATGTAGGAGTCCCTACATCACAGCGCAGACAGAGATAGTCACCTGACCAATATACTGGATACATGGCTCTTATGAGCAAGTGTATCGTGACAAAGCCATCTTCTTTTGAAGAAGCAGTGTAGGAGCCCACATGGGTAGATGCCATGGTGGAGGAGTATGACTCCATTGTCAGAAAAAGTGCTTGGGAGATTGTTCCAAGGCTGGTGGGAAAATTAGTTGTAGGATCAAGATGGATCTACAAGGTAAAGAAAGCTGTTGATGGGAATGTTGAGAAGTATAAGGCAAGATTTGTTGCCCGAGGCTTCTCACATATTGATGGGATTGACTATGAAGAAACCTTTGCACCTGTTGCATGGTATTCTTCCATACGGACCATCCTTTCTCTCTCAGCGTAGATGGGTTGGCACATTCATTAGGTGGATGTGAAGACTGTGTTCCTCAATGGGATCATTGAGGAAGAGGTGTACATTGAGCAGCCTGAAGGATTTGAGATCTTCAGCAGCGAGTCGCATGTGTGCAGGCTCAAAAGAGCGTTGTATGGGCTGAAACAAGCACCCTGTGCTTGGTACACTCGGATCAACAGCTATTTCACTAGACTTGGCTTCACCAAGAGTGAGGCGAATGCAAACCTGTACCAGATTGTGGTTGAGGGTAAGCTTTTAATCATTGTAATTTATGTTAATGATTTAATACTAACAGGTGATGAGAATTTGATACACTCATGCAAGGCTAATCTTGCAAAGGAGTTTGAGATGAAGGATTTGGGCCTCCTTCATTATTTCCTTGGATTGGAAATATGGCAGCTGGAAGGTGAACTGTTTGTGTCTCAAGGCAAGTATGCCCGAGAGATACTAGAGAAGTTTCAAATGAAAGGTTGCAAGCCTATCGACACTCCTCTTCCAAGAAATTGGAAGAAAGAGGATGCTACATCGGCAGAGGTAGTGGATGCCACTGTTTATCGACAGTTGGTGGGTTCGCTCATGTATTTAGTCAATACAAGACTAGACATTTGCTATGAGGTGAACCAGCTTTCACAAGTGATGGTTAAGCCTACCAAGCTCTTTTGGAAGGTAGGAAAGCATGTCCTGAGATATCTCAGGGGCACATCTGAGTATGGTTTATGGTACAGATAGACGGATGAGGTGAAGTTGCATGGCTTTACGGATGCAGATTGGGCAGGAAGCCCAATAGATAGAAAGATCACATTAGGAGGGATTTTCAGTATCAAATCTACGGCAGTTTCTTGGTATAGCAGGAAACAAAGATCCGTGGCACTCAGTTTAGCGGAAGAGGAATACATGGCAACAAGTTTAGCTGCATGTGAGGCTATCTGGATGAGTAAGATTCTGGTTGGTTTGTTTGGTTCACATTTAGATCCCATGGTGATTCATTGTGATAATCAAAGTTGCATTAAACTCTCAGTTAATCCTGTGTTTCATGATAGATCTAAACATATTGATATCCGATATCATCATATTAGATATTGTGTGCAGCGAAAGATCATGTTGCTTCAGTACATTCCTACGGAGGATTAGGATGCAGATATTCTGATGAAGGCACTCACTAGGAGCAAATTCGAATACCATAGAGGCAGATCGGGGTGAAGGATAATCCCTATATTTTTGAGAGGGAGTGTTGAGATTCAACAAGATGATGAGCTTAGTGAAAAGAGTCGCCTTCACTAAGTGGGCCTGCAGGCTATTTTTGGCGCAAGTCTATTTTTAGACTATGTCTATTTTTAGACATGTCGATCACATTTCAGAAGTTGCAGGATCCTATTTGTGGATGATTGATCAAGTTGGAAAAATAGATGAAATTCTGTTTTTAGAATATTGGGTGAAGTCTATTTATAGATCGTCAATCTAAAAATAGATGCATGTCGATTATTATTAGCTCTTAATAATAATCAGACTCTAAACAACAACTTATTCTCTTGGAGCACTTCAGTTCAGTGCACAGATGTGGCACAGCAGCTGATAGAAGGAATTACGCTATTCCTAAGGGTTTACTGGAGCTATTGCGTGGAGGACTCAGTTAGAACTCAAGTGGCATAGTTATGACACAGTTGGAAGAAGTAGTTATGGAGTTGTATTCAGTTTAACTCAGTTAGACTCAATTGAGATAGTTGTATCTAGTCTAACTAATTGATACACTAGTGAGAGTGGAGTGAATTAATTAGTTAATTAATTCACAAATAATAACTCATTAATCAACTGAAAAATACAGCCATTAACTACAGTGCATGGTAGTTTCAGTGGAGACCAGTGGAGAGCTAGGTGAAAGGGCAAGATAGACTATCTGTTGTGACTATAGTGATGCATTGATTGCATCACACACTCAGTGGAGATGCCAATGAGGATTTCATAGTCAAGGATGTAGTAATTAGAATTCATTCAGAGCTATTCTTCAGTAGAGATTGCGTAGTGGAGGCAGGCCAGCAGGTGGTAAATATTGGTGCATGGATTTGCAAGATTGGGCCTGATTAGTGTATGACGATTGTACTGTACTAAGGGCTTGTGATAATATTTGTATGCTTGTATGATATTTTCATATGATCTCCATGTTACATAATATATAGTTGGGGATTTTAGCTTCAAGCTTTCCCTGTTAAAAACTGTGTTATGTGCGATTTAATATTTTTGTTTATGCTTCACATGTGTGTGCAATTAATTTTTCCAGAAAATATTAACAAGTGGAATAGATTCATTATCTTGCATAAAGTTAAATAGTGTGAGATCAGGTGGATCTTGGACATATGCATGCTTAGTGCATATAATTTCTTCAAAGCTTTGAGTGCATGTCTCTCCTGACCTACACGGTAAAATTCAAAAGCAGACCTACAGTACCTGACAACATAGATTATTAGTAAGTGTTTGAAGGAGACAAACATATTGAATATTTTCTGCAATCCAAGAATGGATTTAAAATGCCAAAACTAGACTCGGATCATGAACAAGACTGCCCTAATGAAGAACAAACACACAAAATAGAGCCATTTCCTACTACTAATATAAACCTGCTAGAACACCTTCATGAGGCAGAATTTTGTAGGGATCCAGATCAAAATGACCTTGAGATATTACAATGAAAATATAATCTATTACCAAAGGGTCTTGTCCCCTTAGAAGAGCTGTTTGATTTCAATGATGTTGCTAGGAAGCCAAAAATGGAATCCACCGAGACTAATGTAGAAGAATGCAACATAAGCAGTGTAGAAGAACCCAAAATGATAAAGTTGTCCAAAACTCTGCCACCTCACATAAAACAGAAATACATTGAGCTGCTCAAAGAATTTAAGGATGTGTTTGCATGGGGTTATGAGGAATTGAAGTCCTATGATACAATCATCATTCATCATAAAATCCCTCTAGAGGAAAACCAGAAACCATTCAAGAAGAAATTGAGAAGAATAAACCCTGTCCTGGTGCCTCTAGTTGAGAAGGAAATAAAGAAATTGTCTGATGCTGGAATCATAGTCCCACCCAGGTACTCACAATGGGTTTCAAACCTTGTGTCAGTAAGAAAGAAAACCGAGGATATTAGGCTACGCATAGACTTTAGAAACTTTAAAAAAACCTCCCTAAAAGACAACTACCCTTTACCTAAGATGGATCGTATACTGAAGAGGGTAGTCGGCTATAAAATAATATCATTGCTTTATGGCTTTTCAGGGTATAACGAGGTGCTAGTACACCCAGATGATCAGAAAAAAACCACTTTCACTACATCTTGGGGCACCTTCATGTATGTCAAAATTCCTTTTGGGTTAATGAATGTCGGGGCTACTTTTCAAAGATCCATGGACATTACTTTTTCTAAAGACATAGGTTACTTCATTGTGATATACCTTGATGACATTACTGTATATTCTAAAACTGATGAAGAACACCTAGTTCACCTAAGAAAGGCCTTTGAAAAGTGTAGAAAGTATGGTCTATCTTTAAATCCTAAGAGAACTCTGTTTTGTCTTCAAAAAGGAAAACTCTCAGGCCACATCATATCTGAAGAAGGGATTAAGATAGACCCAAAAAGGATTGATGGTATATTGCATATCAGCCACCCTAGGAACATTAAAGAGCTGCAATATTTCATTGGAAAGATCAACTTCCTAAGAAGGTTCATACCAAACCTTGTAGAACTCCTAAGAAGCATTACAAACATGCTGAAAAGAGAAATAGGAGTTAAGTGGACCACAGAAGCCAAACAATCCTTTGAACTGGTAAAATAAGCACTTACCCAAACTCTAGTTCTAATCAGTCGTGACTTTACCAAGGACTTCTTCATCTTCTCATTTGCATCAGAACACACTATTGTTGCAATATTGCTACAAAAGAACATAATGGGACAAGAACAACCCATATCTTTCTTCAACAAGGCACTACGAGATGCCCCTCTAAAATATAACATTATGGAGAAACAAGCCTTTGCCTTAATCAAAGCCTTAAAGGATTTTGAAGTTTACATCTTGCATTCACATGTCATTGCTTTTTTTCCACATACAGTTTTCAAGGACATATTGAATCAAGATCCTGATGGTAAAAGGGGCAAGTGGATTGTTGTCATCTTATAATATGATCTAGAAATTGGGCACACTAAACTGATCAAAGGACAAGGACTTGCCAAACTCATGGCTAAAGAAAAATTTCGAGCACTAGACATAAACATGATACATTCTTTGGATGAACAAGAGGAACTGGAAACTCCACCCATTGAAGAAGAAGTTTTGAACTCACTCTGGTATGCTAATATATTATATGTGCTTTCTAATCTAAATGGTCCTCCTGCTTTGTCCAAAACAAAAGCTAGATTCTTGAAACTAAAGGTTGTAAATTTCTGCATTCTAGATAAAGCTTTGTATTGGAAAAATTATGTTGGTATCTTGCTAAAATGTTTGCTTGAATATGATGCAGATAGAATCATGCATGAGTTTCATGAAGGAGAGTGTGGAGGTCATCTCTATTGGAAAACCGCTGCCAAGAAAATCCTTAGAGCTGGTTTCTATTGGCCCAATATTTTCCCTGATATCCACAAGCTAGTAATGACTTGCTATAAATGCCAAATCTTTGATGGAAAGAGAAAAATACTACCTTTACCCTTGCATCCTATCAGTGTTGAAACTCCTTTTCAACAATGGGGTTTAGATTTCATTGGAGAAATCCATCCTGCCTCATCTGCTCAACACAAGTGGATCCTCACTGCCACTAACTATTTCACCAAATGGATAGAATCCATTCCTTCAAGGAGTGCCACTGACTCAATCATCATCAAATTCCTTGAAACCAATATCTTGTCCAGATTTGGATGTCCAAGAAAAATCATCACCGATAATGCTGCTGCATTTAAATCCAAGAGAATGGTGGAATTTTGCTACAAGTATCACATCACACTAGGGAATTCTATAGCTTATTACCCTCAAGGTAATGGGTTGGCTGAGTCCTCTAACCATTTTTTTATGAATATCATGAAGAATTTTTTGGAAGAGAACAAAAATTCATGGAATAGAAAATTAGTGCATGCACTATGGGCTGACAGATTAACAAACAAAAAATCAATTAACATGTCTCCCTATCAACTATTGTATGGAATGGATGCATTTTTTCCAACATCCTTGGGAGTCCCAGTGATGAAGCTTCTCCAAGAGGTAAAATCAAAGGAGAATCATATACAAAGGAGGCTAAACCAAACCTTTCAATTGTAGTAATAAAGGGAAGAAGTATACAACAGAACACAAGCAGTGCAAGGGAACATCAAGAAGATCTTTGACAGAAGGACCAAGGCAAATGATTTCTAGATTGGAGACAAAGTGCTAAAATGGGATTCAAGGAGAGAGGAAAAATGAAAGCATGGAAAATTTGAAAATCTATGGAAGGTTCCATACATCATCCATTCAGTTAGAGGCAACAATGGATTCTTCCTACAAGAACTGGATGGAACAGAGCTATTTAGAGGTCATGTCAATGGCAGGATGCTCAAGCACTATTTTTGTTAGAAATTCCTAGTTTGAATCTTCATTCATTATACATAACATTTCTTGATGAAAGATCAAAAAAACGAAACACAAAAACAAATAAAATAAGAAAAAGAGGGCAGGTAAAAAGAAGAGGTGCAACCCCATACCAAAAAAGAATATGTCTGAAACTTTGCAAGTCTAAATGCCACTACTTTGAGAAAGAAAAGTCTTGTTCAGTCATATAGCCTAACCATGATTGATCATGTTTTAATTTCTGTTGATAGGTTAGTGAAATAATATTTTCCAAACCATATAAACTTGGCTTATCAAGTATACTAGGTTAGGAAAAGATGCTGGTTCCCAAAGCTTAAATATGAACCAAAGAGAAATGAGAGGGATAGGTAACAAACTCCCAAATTATGAGCCCTCAAGTTTCTAGTTTTCACATGTACAAAACTAAATTCTATTTGCATCTTGTCCAAAATGCCACAGCTCATGACAAACCAAATAACTCAACCTTGATTTGGTCATGTTTTAAATTTCATGTTAGTAGATTATACAATGAAGATTTGTCAAACTGTTTAACCTTGACAGATTTAAAAGAGCTCATCAGCCTAATATTATCTCTTGGAAGTGATAAGGGTAGAGGTAGATAGTTTTATGCTTTCAAAAGAAAAATTATGTCAAGGGTTTTTCAATCCAAGTGCACCCAGAAGAAGAAAAAATGTTAGGAAAGGTATGACGGGTAGGTAGAAGTGATATTGAAACAATCATGTTTTTTTCAGATTTGAGATCAAATCTTCAAAAGAACATCAGCAAGTGAAGAAAGAGGGATCTACCAAGTACAAGTAAGGTATTGGTCTTCAAATCTCATAGATTTGAACTCTAAGGTTCTGGACACCTCCCAAAAGGAGCTGCCCTCCCCAAGTGGAGCCACTGTTAGTCATTAGTATTTTTCACTATCTGTAGATGACTATAGATTAGTTCTAGATTTCTGAAAACAACCTTCCCTGAAAATTGTGAGTTTCATAAATATCACTGCCTTCATTATCCTTATAGAAAAATTTTCAATATTCCATCAGCTTTCCATCCCATGGTCACCCTGCCACTCCTTATGGGCTTCTACCTATCATTTTCAGTCTCCTGCCCTGCTTATAGCCTCATTTCCTCATTTTTTCCCTATCAATAAACTCTAATTTCCCTCTAGGGTTTCCTATAGCCTACTCATTCCCATGTTCCCCAGGTTCCTCAAGCAGTGATGGTCTCAAAACTATCTCTATAGGCTCTTTAGATAAATCAAGTACATTGGATTTTGGATCTTCAATATAGTACTTTTGACAACACTCTATTTTTCACTTGAAGCCTCCAAGCCAATTTTCAATCAAGATTAGGTCAAAGAACCCTCCCACTAGGTCAATTAGGGTTTCACATGCTTTAAGGTCATCATTGGTGTTTCAAACACTGTTTTTATTTGTTAGAATCTGGCTCAAATGTAATGGAATGTTGAGACATGGTTGTTATTCAAGGAATACCTAAAAGTTTCCAAAGAAGACTACCTTATCAATGCAAATTATACAAGAGGTAAATGAAAATATTTTAACACTTCTGTAGGAGTGCTGAAGGATTTTTCAGTAGAGGGTGTTGATGAGGTAGATTGTCTACTCCTGATTGAAGACAACTTGCAGCAAGGAAGAGAGGAAACACTTGTTCTTGTAAATAATTATGGTTTTTGGGCTTGATGGTCCAGTAGAGTACCAAACAGTGATCAATTGTAGAAATTACCTGGAGAAGGCACACAAAACCAAACATGAAGAAATTCTATCAGAGACTATTGATGAGATAGGTAAAAAGGTGAGGTAAACTAGACAGAAATGAATGAACTTGAAAGGGCTATAGATAACTTAGAAGACAACACTGATGATTGTTGTAAAACACTCCAGAAACCTAGGGTTTTGATGAAAATGATCAGATAAGGTGAAATGATGAGTTTAAATCCATGGTGGAAGCAAAAGGATTTTGAATATGTCACTGTGATCAAATCCCAAACTTGTAAAAAATGAGCTTGCCATTTCTAAATGAGTAAATTATGAGTTGAACTCCAAGGTGGGAACAAAAGAGGTTTTTGAAGATGCTCCTTTATTTTTGAATCCAAAAGTTGCCAAAGTAAATTTGTCATGCCTAATTGAGCAAAAGAATAATTGACTTCAATGTTTTCTGTCACCTACAAAAAAAAAATCAAAGAACATTAGTGAGAAAGTGAAAAAGACTTAAAATATTAGGAAGTGGGTTTGCAAAAGTTTAATTAAAATTCCCAAGTCTATAAAAGCTCATATTTTATTTCAAAAGCCTCATTGTTGCATTTCAAAAGATCAATAAAGCTCAGGAGTGAAGAATTTTGGAGTTTCAAGTCAATTTTGGACAAATTTTCCTGGCATTGCGCGCCTGGGATCGGGTGCTACGCCCTTGGAAAAAATACTCCATACAAATTACACTGGCATTGCATGCCTAGAAGTTAGCATTGATCATTGGGGAAGTCGCTACGCCCTTACCCTATAGAACCCAACAAAAATTTGCAAAGGCGTTGCGCCTGTTAGTGTCAGCCTTTGCAGCCTTCCTCCAGTGATCAAACATGCTCTTTCAAAGTGATTTTAAAGTGTCAAAGTCAAATTTTGTCATTTCAAAGAGTCTTCAAGCAAAATTTGATCACTAGGCATTAGGTCTAGGGTTGGTTTTCACTCTTTTCAAATTTGTCCAAATGTCAGTCCATGTCACCATTCAGCTGAGTGTACCATCATTCAGAGGGTTTTCATCATAATGTCAAGTTCCATTGGGTCATTTTACATCTCGTTCATGCTTCAGTTGTGCCTAGGTAAGGTCCATTTCCCTCTCCTAGGGTTTTGGAGGTAATTTCTCTTGGATGGTCAAATCGTCGGAAAAACTTGTATCCTGATGTTCACACACCTTCCCCTATCCTTAATATACCTTATTAAACACTTCCCATCACTGAGATCCCTCAAATTCCTCATTTTCCCACAAACCCTAGTTTCTTGCCAAAACTTGGCAATTTTCTAGGCTAGGCCTGTGTTTCGCCCTTTTGGACCCCTTCCCCTCACTCAATCTCTATGATTCTACTTTCCCCTACTTCCTAACATCCCTCCCTACTTCCAAAAATTTTCCCAAGAATTTAGAAGCCCCTTATCCCCTTCGTTTCGCTTCATTTCGACAAAATCCCTTGTTTCACCCATCGGGATAAGTTTCACTCAAAAGCTGTTTCAGAGCAATCAAAGATTAATTTGGGAAAACTGAGAGAGGTTTTTGTCCACAACATTCCAAGGAAGAAAAACCTCCTTCAATTTTTACACAGGTATCATGGTTTTAGAGAAATGTCAAAAATACCGTTGCCTCAAGAGAATTGAATGCACCTCTGAAGTGACCTTGGGAAAATCAAGTTTTCTCCTAGCGTGGTTGGCCAAATGACTTGCATGATGAGTCAAATAATAACTAGAGAGAAATACCTTTCCAATGAGCTATCATGAGCTCAATTTGGAGTTGAGGAAGACCTTCAAAAGTTGATTTCAACAGCGCTCTGCCTTGAGGCAGCCTCATTCTGCTCATTTTGAATAGTGTTGGGAGATTTGATTTTTGACAGGGTAAATGGAATCCAAATTGCATAATTCCACTTGTGTTGGAAATTAGACTCCAATAGCTTTCCAACGAGCTATCACACGCCTGATTTGGACACCGGGAAGGCCTCCAAAATCTTTCTGCAAAATGCACTATGAGGCAAGAGCGACCCACTTGAGGGGAGCGACCCACTTGGGCAATTTTCACAGTGTAAAAATGAATGGGAGCGACCCACCTGGGCAGAGCGACCCACTTGCCAGAAGAGTTCAGAAAATTGTGTTTTTGCGCCCAGTTTCGATTCGAATCAACTCCAGTTGCTTGCAAACAAGTTTTTATCATTGCTCAGTAGTTTTTAATGTGTTGGTGGTATCTTTAAGTCTTCAAACATTTGAATGGAAGAGCAAAACCCTACATACATGGCTGATTTGTTCTTTAGGGTTTCAAAATATGTATGGATGGTTTTATGAGCATTTTTACCACCTTATATCATTGATATATATCCACCTTGGCATGTATGTTCAAAGCCCATTGTTTTCACACCCATTATACCACCGTGGTCATCATTATTGCTTTACCATTGTCAAGGCTTGTGTTCCATGGTGATTATGGTCATATTATATCCCATTGCCCATTGATAACACGTTTTCATAACTTTGTTTTCACTGCCCAATCTTAAAAACACTCTCATAACTCTGTTGCATTGCCCATTGACATTTATAACTCTGTTGTAATTGTTCATAGACAAACACATTCATATGATGCCATGCTCCCTTTGACAAGATTGGTTCAATATTCTGAAGGTTGTCTGCTCCCTTTGGTCAAAATTTCACTTGCATTTAAAACAGAGACTGTGCTTCTATCTCAATCCACCTAAAACAGAGCTATTATCATTGTTTGTTTCCTTATGGTGCTTTGACAGTGGGGGATATTTGTTGGGTGTTTGAAACATACATTATAAATTTCCCTTCACTGCATCTATATCAGTATACATATTGCACATATCTTGTTCAAAGCCATGTCAGAGACAGAGTCAGAGTATGAGCAGGAGTCGAACAGTGACTCAATCGTTGAGGTTGATGCACTGAGATGGAGCATAGCAGTGCACCAGTAGTGGTAACATATCAGAGAAGCCACAGAGCTTTGTTTCAACATCACGACGAGTACTATCTCCACCCGGGGTGGAAGGGGTCTCGTTGACTTCATCAGCAACGCGAGTACTATCTCCACGTGAGGTGGAAGGGGTCTCGCCTTCTTCATCAGCGTAGGTACATTCATAGGATCATGATGGAGACAAAGACGCCAAGGTCCCATTTCTCATTTTCAACAGGTTGAACATACACATTGCTACATCATGACTGACAACAACACATCATACAACCGAGACAGTGTTTTCACCACAGGAGCTGCATGCACCAGGAGAGCACTAAAATGGCGGAAAAGGCCTGATCCACTCCGGATTTTGGTCGAGGCTTCATTAACTGAGCAAGATACATGATGGAGGACCTCTGCTCCAAATTTGGGCAAATTCGGAGAAAATTTTGTCATTTTCAAATTTTTGGGTCAAAAAACAGGTTTTGCAGTTACGTGGGTCGCGCGCTCATGCGCTCACTTTTTTTTGGGACACTTGCTGGAGGAGATTTTTACATTTTTGGATTTTTCATGGTTAGTTATGCATCCTCTGAAGTCAACTTAGCATTTCATCGAAATCTGGATGGTCAAAAAACTCAAAAACACCATGAAAACCACCTTGCTGCCACCTTTTGCACCAGCAGGGAGTACCTCTGGGATAATGAGGCTTTGGAGGGTCAAATGAGCTCCAAATTCATAAATTCCACTTGGGTTGGAAATTAGACATCCAGGGCTTTCCAACGAGCTATCATGAGCTCAATTTGGATGCCGGGAAGTACCTCAAATTCAGCCTGGAACATGAGCGACCCACACGGCTCAGGAGCGACCCACTTGAAATTTTTCCTGAATCTTCAGCTGCCAGCTCAGTTTTTCGCCTAGTATGGACCAGTTTTGCTTATGGATAGAATTTTTGGGTTTTTATGATGTAAATTCATGTTTTTCATGTAACTTTGGCTTATTTTTATCTCTTCTAGAAGATTCACTCTCAAATGAGTAAAAAATCATGTAATGGATCAGTTTCCACTCTTTTAGAGGCAAGTTGTTAGCTGCCTAGATTGTAGTTCCATGATTAGAATTGGTTGAAACTGATCCCTGAAGAGGAAATTCGACCCCTAGAGGTGGGGAAAGGTGTTAGAGTGATCTATATATTGTAATTTCTCAATCATTTTCAGAGGTTGGAGAGGTTGGACTCTTGGGATACTTTTGATACCATTGTACATATTTTTCATATTTTGGCTAAGGAAAGATCAGGGGTTTTGCGGCACTTGTTGGGATCCTTGTGGTGTTCTTTTCTTGATGGTGTTTCTTCTTTGTTTACTGTAAGTTTCTTCATGTTTAATGTATGCCATCCTTTCATTATGCTTCTGAACTAAATTGAATGAGTGAATAAGGTTGAATCCATTGTTTACAGTGCTTGGCCTTTGAATTCAGTTAGTTCTATATGTTTTCAGCTGTTTGGAGAGGATCCAAGTTCTTCTTTGCCCTCTTCAGCTCCTCGTCGGTCTAATCTATCCATATATCCAATTCAAAACATCAAAATCATCACCTACCTCGCCCCAGCTTGAACTCTGCAAAGGTCTGACCTTATCCCCGGACCCAAAATTTGTTTTCCCATTACTCCAGCGAAAACCCAAAAAATCAAAAATCAAACATACCTATCTCTTTACTAGCCTAAAATCAGTTCTTATTGTAAGTCATCTCGCATCCTATTGCTTATTTCTCGAGATTGACGGAGAGAGCCCTCTCCTGTCCTCGTAGGGCTAGCTACGAGGCTGAGCGTGGTTTGATGTAGCCTTGAGTTTTACTTCATTTCAGCCTGAGGTAGATTTGAGTGCTAACAGCGCCCTCATCTTAGGCATTGCACCCTTGGCCAGGAGGGCTTTCTAAGCAACTTTACCACCCAAATCACCACAAACTTCTTCCAAGTTTCATCCAAGGTCCTCCAAGGCACTGATAAATGGTAAGTGGATGCCCTAACCACATTCTCAAGCTATTTGATGGTTCTTAGTTAATGGTAATGAAACCCTAAGAAGAAACCCTAAATTTCACACTTGCAATCACTGTTTGAACCTCATTCCATCTGCCTATAAATAGTATCAGTCAAAACAAGGGGTAATTACATAGCTGGAGGGTTTTCATTGAATTTTTTAACCTCTCACTCATTCTCATACACCTAATTTGTCCTTACACTCATCCCATTCATAACACTCGGTCCCTTCACTTGCAAAAATATTGGCATTCCATTTCCCTCCTTCATCTCAACTTGACATCAGCCCAAGAGTGTTTCAAAACAGAGTTTTAAACATGTCATCAGAGGGAGAGGACAGTGGTAGTGGTGGAAAAACTCAAATTACAAGGAGGCATGAGCACAAATGTGGAAAGATAAATAAATTTTAACCCCTCAACGCAAGGGAGCTAATGGCATTTCCCCTTACTGTTTCATGTTTCAAACATGTAGGTTGCTATGAATTTTGTGAAAAGGTGCAGTAGGTGCAAAACCACCCTGAGCTAATCAGAGTCTTTATCATTAACTTGCATGAAAAACAAGTTAACCTTGTAATGGTCACCTTTGAGCTATCTGCAGATGCTATTGCCAATGCCACTAGGATACCAAGTGTGGGTGAGAAATGGTTCAAGTAGGAAAATATAGACATGAGCTACTTTGAACCCCACCTAAAGCCTAGGTATAAAGACCACAACAAATCCATCTTTCCTTTCTCTCACCTACTTTATAGATATGCACCTATGATTAGAATTATCATGAAGTATTTTACATGTGAGGGAAGGTTCTCTTGGCTTTACTCCTACCACATCAGGTTGCTTATGCATTTTACTAGAGTGAGGATGTTGCACATACCCTATTACCTCTATAGAAGCATTAATAAAATGTCCTATACTGTACAAAAGAGAGACTATCCTCAGCAGATGCAAAGCCTCTTCCATCACTCACTTGTTAAAATGGTTGTTATGCACCAACTACAGCAGAAAGGCATTCCATGGGAGACCTTCATTTCCAATGAGATGTTTACTTCTCCATAAGCCCATCATCAGTAAAATACACTTTCATCCTCTCATCCTCCCATTCCTACTCCTCCATCACTTCATGATGACTCTTCCACCTCACGATCCACTCACAATCCTTCACATCATGACGATCCTCCATCACCTTTTAACAATCCCTCACCATCATCTCATGGTACTAGTGCATAAAAAAGTGAAGAAAGTAGTGAGGCAAATGGCAATGAGGCAGAAAGCAGTGAGGAAGATGGTAGTGCATCAAGAAGTGAGGAAGATGGTAGTACATCAAACAGTGAGGCAGATGGTAGTGCATCAAATAGTGAGGTAGATGGCAGTGATGATGACAGTAAGACAAATGGAACTGAACTTAGTAACATTGAGCCTTTTCCTTTGACCTACCAGATGGGAAATAGGTATGTGTTTGTTGCCCTTAAGAGGCAAGGGGCCATGCCTTTTACATCAACCAAGCATCTTGACAAAGGTAAGGAAAATGTCATTGATGAAGAAGAAGAAGACAAACATGAGACTGAACAAGAATTTCTGCTAATTCACCTTGACAGTGATGATGAGAATGAGAAGAGGATCACAAACATGCTGCTCAAGATAAAAGATGCCCAGATTAAGGATTTACAAGCCAATATTGTTAGGGCCAAGAATGTGATCAACTTCTTTGAGGTGGAAAACCAAAAGTTAGAGGCAGAGAAAGCCATTTATGAGGTCAGAGCTATTAGAGCTTAGAAAGAGGCTAGAAAATCCAAGTCTAAGCTAGATGAGGTCTTGGACACTCATGATGACATTGAAGAAGATGAAGAAAAACTTCCTAGGAGGAGGCCAAGGACAATTGGTTTGAAGAAAGACTTAGCCAAAGAAAGAGAGCAAGAGACAGCATTGGTAGAGAAGCTCACTCCAAGTGAGTTGCTTGCCATGGAAATAGACTATTATAGGGAATCTTGGCTAGAGAGGGGAAATGTACACTTAGAGGATCAGCTGGAGAAGCCCAAGAGAGACCTTGACATGAAAAAGAATATGGCAAGGCATTATGCCTTGAGAAACAAGATTACAAGGGCCAAGCTCAAAAGAGCCCTTGCAAAAATTCAAGCCCTAAATCAGGAAAAGGACAAATAAAAGCTTGAAATTCTTGTTGGTGCATCCCTACAAGCATCCCAAACATGATCAGCAAAGGAGGAAATATTTACATTTTCATGATCCTTAGGCCAAGAAGATCACCCTCGAAAAGTTTCAAGTCATTTGGAGTAGAACTGGTCCTCCAAAAGTGCCAAAAACAAGCAAAAAATCACATTTCTGCCCTATTTTCAGCATTGGCGCTGCGCCCTAAGCAATATTGGGAGAATGGCTTTTTGACTAGGAAAATGGGCACCAAATTGAAAAATAAAGGCATATTTGGAAACATAGGATAGGCTTTCCAATGAGCTATCATGGAGCTCATTTTGACACCAATAAGGCCTCCAAATCTCAGTTGCAAAAAGAGAATTTTTCCCAGTTTTGGCATTGCACCCTTGTACCTTGGCATTGCACCATTGCCTGAAATTCAAAAAAACACACAAGTATTTAATGAAAAATATATTTTGATGGCTTAATAGGCAAGTATCTCAAAATTTAGTTGAGGATTTATTTTTGCATTTATTAAGTTAGGATATTTTTGCCTTGGGCCTTGCATGGTCTCATAGGACAAAATGACATTTATGAGTAACTAATGGCTTTTAAAACCCTAGCTAGGGTTTTGATCCTCCTTTGCAAGTTAAATACTGCATGGAAGCCTCATTGTTCATGTTGGTTGATTGTTGAGATAAAATTCATAGACTTTGAGTTGTAAGGAGTTTTTGGCTTTGGAGCATTGTGAAGGTTTTTGGACTGAATATCAATGAGACAAGCACATTTGCAGGATTCATGAACATGGTTAATGGTGATTTTTTTCTGATTTTACACTTGTATTCTTATGTTTCCATATTGTGAATCTTTCTCTTGCAATAGAATAGAAAATTTAGCTTAAGATATGTTGTTAGATGGCACCTTAAGGCTATCTACTTCTATTGCTCTAATGTTTTCCTCTGCTAGGTCAGATTAGAGAATTATTGATTGCTCTCTAGTTCTACTCAGCTTGTTTGTCTTAGGAATGATTTAACGTAGCCAATGCCAAAGAAGTTTATGGTTATCCCTGTCCTTTGGTATAACTTAAAACATTGTTTTTGAGGTCTTTTCTTTGAAGTATTTCTAATTAGGGTTTGGCTAAGGAAGTTTATGGTTTTCCCTGTCCTTTAGTCCATCTTAAATAGTTTCTTTAAAGCTATTTCATAGTTTTATTAAGGATTTTAGGAGTTCCCTACTCTTTAATCATCACTTTTTTGTGATCTTTCATGTTTTCTAAGTCTGAAGGTAAAAAGCTAGAGAATCAGGAGTTCCTTGCTCTCTAGGGATTGATGGATTGTTGTCTTAGGGTTTACTTGGTGAAATTTGATCAAAGAAGTTTATGGTATGCCCTGTCTTTGGTTATTTATTTATGCATAGTGATCTTAAAGGCCCTTCTTGTTTAAAGTATTTGTTAAAAGATTCTTAACTGCCCTTTAAACCTACTATGTTCACAACTTAATGTTCATTTCACCCACATAAGCTGCTTAGATCCATTTGGCCTTGACCTATTGTTGTACTTTTCAAAACATTTTGCAGACTCCAAAGCCCAATGGTCTAAATATCTCTCACTCTATCTATTCTTCTTGACAACCTACCCAACCAAACAAAACAAAACAAACAAACCCTATCCTTATAACTAGCCTAAAATCAAAACCCTACAATCAATCAAGTTTACATATTTTATACAAATATAGAGAGAACCCTCTCTGAGTCCAGGAAGGCTAGGTCCTAAGACTCCAAAGTTGGTTTGATGTTACCCTTGTTCAATTTGGTCGTGCCAATCTGACAAGTTATAGGGACCTAACAGTGCTTGCTTCAATATTTTGTGTAGCGTTGCATTACATGTTTTGGGTGCATTTTGGCATTGGTGGCTTCTTATGCCTATCTTGAGGGGCTTGATCCCCAAGATCTTGTATTTATTTATTGTTGTTATAAATAATACCATGGATCTATCATTTGGATCACATGTAATGTGTTGATACTTGCTGCTATTTTTATATTCATGCACTATATTCTTTCTTTTCCCATTTGGGAATATTACAATAGTATCAGAGCATAATCTTGGCTCAGCCTATGAAGACATTGCATCAATGTTGTCAGAAGAAGAAGAAGATTCTCACGCAAAAGAGAAGACTTACAGAAGAGACAAAGGCAAGTATCCATTATTTGGAGAAACGGAGGGAAACAATTTTTCAGAACTTCTTCTCCAAACTATGCATCAACTTAAAAGAGAAATCAAGGGAATAAGGAGGGAAAGACATGAATATCCCTCAAGAATATTTGCACATGAATAAAGCTCTATTTCTTCATATTATGTGTGTGAGCATTCAGCCACACAATCAAATCTACAATGTTGTACCATGCCTACATTCTTGGCAAGAGAAGAATAATAAGGAGAAACACCAAAGGAGGAGACTCTTGGTGACTATCTGCAAGAATATGAATCTCAGTCTAGAAGATTCAAGGAGCATCTAAGATTCCAAGGGTTTTGTCAAATCAAAGAAGATAGAAGACCTAGTAACTACAATAAAAGAAGAGGGTGCATGTAGCACACTTTGGGTAGATTCTTTCTACCTACTTTTGATGGGTCACCCAAGAGCACAGCCAAGGCTTCGGTAAGGAAGCTAGACACATATTTCCAACTGCATCAAGTTTCAGAAGAGGAATCCATTATAGTAGCAACATTTCATCTTGATGGTAAGGCTTATGCCTAGTGGTTATTTGAATCTTCTTCATTGAATAATGCAAATATATCTACTTATGCAAAGTTCACTAGGAGGTTAGTGAAAATATTTGATTTGAAACAATCTAAAATTTCCTTGGGAGAACAAACCAAGCCAAATAAATCAGAAGGATCCATGAAACCAACTCCATTTCATAACATTGTTGAGGGAGTTAAATATCTGCAACATGCTTTTCCTATGGAAAAATCCCCACTTCAACAAGAACTTTCTTCTCAAGAAGAAGACTTGAGGATTCATCCTTCAAGAGGAGATCAAGACAAAGGATCTCTTAATGATGAGGTATTCTCCATTGATGAGGAGAAGGGAGAGGAAGAGCTGGAAAGATCCTCTAGCGCTGTGACAACAAGAGGAGATATACTTCTATTTATAGATGGAGATGAAGCAATTGCTTAAACTAGAGGAGCTCTTGTATCTTTGCAATAAGTTCCAAAGGATCTTACATATAAATATCATGAGCAACATGTGTCCATATTGATAGGAAATTAGACAAAACAATGGAGGAAGTGTGTTCCAGAAGTGAATGCAGTCTTTGGGGCACACACTATGATAGATCATACCTTTGTGATCAAGACTCTTGACACCAATGAGATGTTGGGTGTACATGGGTTGATTACATCTGATGAAGACACCTTAGACTATGAGATCTTGCAGAAGGTAGGAGAAGATGAGAAGGAGGGCCAGCACCAAATGATTGAGAGAATATACACATTTCTGGAGATTTATGCATAGAAGTAGGAGCATGATTTCGCAGTGAGAGTAGGGACAAATCAGTCCACTCACATATATAGCCTGCTCTATGCCTCGAGGTTTCATTACATGGAGGCATTCCACCAGGGAGACCCCCTAATTGGAGGAAAATCAAAGAGTTATGACAACATGTTGCACCACTCATAGATCCAAGAGAAGTGGGAGCATTGGGAGATCATTTTAAAGTGCTGAGAGTCTTGGGTGGACTCAAGGAGAAGGTAGAAATTTTCCCAACATCATCATTACCTACTCTCATTTCAGATTCTGCGTTGAGAAAGGAGAAGCAAGGGGAGGACAGCAGCCTTCCAATATGTCACTTTGGCATAGGAGATGTCAAAGAGGAGGACAAATACATGACAAATGCTTTCTATGACAGATCATCAATGTTGTCACTTTAGAGGATAGATCCATACTTATAATCCTAGCTATTGGTGGATTATTCCAAGGATCTTTTCACTTGTATGATACTTGATGACCAGCTACAAGAGGAGGGATATTCAGTCAAAGATGAGGTCATCTACTATCATGGTAGGATCTTCTTGTCTAGAGCTTCCAAGCTCAAGGATAATTTACTACAAAGAGTACATGAAGATTTTCTCTTCAGCCACACTTATTCCATGAAGTCATACAACACTATCATGGAGGAGTTTACTTGGGAAGGCCTCGAAGAGGAGGTATATCATCATTTGAGGAGATTCATGGACCATGTGGAGATGGTAGAGATACATAAGTCTATGGAGGAGTTATCACAAACACCTCTTTACACTTTTGGAATGAGAGGGGATATACCTATGGACCACTCCATTTTTATGTGCAGAGATTATGGTAAGGAACATATTTATGTGCATGATGTTTTACTTCATGATTATTTGCACTCCTTTACCATGTATATGCAGGCCATTGCTCCAAGCAGGAGAATTATTCCTTACAAACTTCATGGCCAAATTTGGGCCATAAACATTGCTGAACATGGCCACTCCCTAGGAGGATATAGGGAGATGATATATCATTCCAGCTGTGCAACAAAGGTACCAAAAATTTCTCACCTTTTCAGAACTTGTGAGAAAACTATGGCAACAAGTAAGTGGTGAGGAAACCACTTACCATATCATGATCTGAGGCAGTCAGGAGATATACTGCTCTGGTTCCACATGTGGGACTATGATCCACCCCCATTATTGCATTTTGTTTTTTAAGTGTCACTGGTTTTGATCCTATATATTGATGATGTACCTATTCTTTTTATAGGAATAATTGGAGGGAGGATGGAAGGATTGGATGTGCCCTTTGGGAAAGAGATTCTCCATGGTTCTTATGTTTCATATTTCTGGGAGAGAATTGGAACATCCATGATTGTTACATTGGGTCTCTTGTTTCCTTATGGGATGAGTCAATTGGGTAACTCAAGCACTTGGGAGGTGCCTCTCATGAGTAGATGAGAGGAGTTTTTCTATGAATTACCATTCTGTAGGGTGATTCATTTTATATGGATGATAGCTTGGAGGATGGAGCTTCACATGGGGATGAAGGTTCCCTATATTTTTCAGATCTATCCTTGCAGTTTCTTGAGGACAAGAAACATTTGGGAGGGGAGGATTGTAATATTCCTATCTTAGCATGCAACTAATTGGAATATTAAAATCTAAGGTTGCTTTCTTGTTTGATGAATAAGTGGGTAGGGAGACCCATAAATATCTTTATTAGGAATAAAACCACTTCTCATGTGAAATTGGATCACCTTTTCAACTTAATAAAGCACCCTAAGGTGTGAACAGGGGCTAGAGCATGTGGACTGGGTCAACTTTGACCAAATCAACTGTGTTGTCATGGAGGAGTGGCATTCAATGAGGGACAACGCAGTTTTAGATGGAGACACATTGCATCAAAGTAGTGTCATTAATGGATGGGGCTTAGGGTTTAGAAGCTCATTTCTTATAAAAGGAGGAGGATGGCAGCCATGTTAGGGAGGTTATCATATGTTATGGTTTTGATTATATGGTTTGTTTGGACATATAAGCTTTCTTCAATTGTTTATCTAAGATTGCAGTGTTTTTTAGCACCGGGTGTTCCTTATTTGGAATCCCACCTCTATCCTTGAGAGGCCCCTTGGAAGAGCTTTGCACTACATTTCCACATTCAGGTTTTACACCAAGCTTCATTCTTGTGGTACAGCATAGTTTCTGTTGAGATATGTGCTGAGTAGTAGGGTGCAGCAGTGGAAGATCTTGTTGGGTGTTTTCTTAGCTAGTTTTGCAGTGGAGGAAGGTTTCCTTCCATTGGGAGGCCAGTAAAGAAACCCCTTGGACTTATTTGGCATATTTTGCATCAGGCCAAGTTGATTTTATCCCCTACAGTGCACTTCCAGTTCAGATCTGTGTTATTTTAGTGATTTTTTGGAGGGGGCAAGTTCAGTGCTCCATTTGGAGTGTTTGCTTTCCATTGAAGGGATCAACCCTTCATTGAGAGGGTTCTTTTGGAGGAGTTCTTTCAGATCTACATCAGATTCAGCCACCTCCTTTTATGTGCTTCAATTTCAGTGCATCTTCAACCCTAGGGCTTTAGATCCACCATTTATATTTTGTGTATTTCCAGAAACCCTTCCTTGGTTGTCTAGGAAAAGTGTATGGGAGCATAGATCTCCATTTTTGGCCTTGTATGAGCATGATATTTTCAGATCCATTTATTTATATGTCCCAACTGTAGTATTAGTCTCTAAAACCTCGTTGTGCTTGTTTTAGTATTTTTTGTAGCAGTGCATTACATGTTTTGGGTGCATTTTGCCATTAGAGGCTTCGTTTGCCTATCTTGAGGGGCTTGATCCCCAAGATCTTGTACTTATTTATTGTTGTTATACATAATACCATGGATAAATCATTTGGCTCACATTTAATGTGTTGATACTTGCTGCTATTTTTATATTCATGCACTATATTACTGCTTTTTCCATTTGGGAATATTACAGTGCACCTTCAAGTTGTGAATCCATCTCTCGATTTCCAATACCCTCCAAAAGGCCATCCTTTCTTTTTCCAATGCGTGCATTTTGAATAATAACTAGTGGTGGCCATAAAATAATATCTTGATTGTTTTCCATTGTTTCAGGTGCTAATAATAATTGATATGATATGATTCTTCATTATCTGGTGGAGAGGCATAGCTCTATCCCATCAAAACACATAATGCTTTATAAAGTCCCAAGTGTTATGATCGCAGCATAGGATTAGGAGCATTGTATGCCAAGCATAATAAGGTTGTGAGTATCCACAAAATCCTTAAATTGATTGCAAGACACAACTGGACCAAGTTAGACAGGTGTCAAATAATCATCTGACTAAAATTAAAATAAAATAAAAAAAGATAAAAAGTTAGAATTTTAATTCCCATGTACCAAAAGCAATCTCGTAATGCATTGAGATTACACATTCTAAAAAATGTTGAGATATTCCAAAAAAATTTCCCTAATCATTATGTGTATAGGAGTGGATTAATTTTAAACAAGCCATGGACTAAGGCCTTTGCGGGTTGAAAACATGGTTGATGACAACTAAAAGATTTAAATATCCACAAATGACAATAGCAGACATCCATAAATAAAAATAGCATGTGTGTGAAGCAGCATATATCCCCGTATAAATGAGAGAAATCAATCCCAGTTACAGCTTCCTTCCTGTTAGTGTCAAATCCTCAAATGTAAATCCATATATATTATGCATCCCAACAAAACACTTCAAAGTTTGTTCCATATAAATTGAGAAAATATGTATACAGTATAATATTTCAAATTAGGGAAAGGATTGAGTTATCCATGGAAAAATTATAATATGTTTTTCCATAACAAAGCAATCTGGCTCATGCATACATCTTCAACTTTTGAAGAATTCTTAATATTTTAGACACATTATGTGTGTAATCTATAGAAATCAAAAGGTCAAAGAAGTTTACTATAAATTAAACAATTAAAAAACCAACACAAACAAAAAAAAAAAGCTTTAGAAAATATGGAATGCCCCTTTCAGTCATACAAATGCACCCACTCAATACAAGCTTCTTGGTAAGAACATTTCAAAGACCAATTGTTCATAACAGTCATCAGTTTCAATTACAACTTGAGTGTTTCAATTACAACTTGAATGGCTCAAACAATTTCATAACACTGATCCTCCTAATTTCTTCAGAAAGGTTGAATAAAAATATTGCATTAAACATATTCATTTCTCTAAAATGAAAAAATCAGTATTGATTGCATCTACCATCAAACAACCAATGAGAAAATAGAGTGATACAACACAGTTCCTTGTCATTTTCTGAATTAAAATGTTTCAATATGGTGACCTACTTTTAAACAAGTTTCCCAGAATATTTTTACATTTTAATTTGTGTTTCTCTCCTTTACATTGGTCTCCTACCTCCTCAGATATACAGGGCACCTTTTGGATTTCAGATACTAGATTCTAAGTGGGTCACAAAAGATCGAAAGTTGCTAGCAGTTATTCAATAAAATGCAATATGGTGTTTGAGTCAAGGAGGAAGTAAATAACAGAGCTCCATGATTAAAAAGAACCATCCAAGATAATTCTACTCTGAAACCTATGATAAATGCATGTCCAATGCCTAATACTAATAATCTATGCAATTTGAGTAAAAACGATAACGCCAGTAAAGAAAAAAAATGATTGCAGATTTCTAAGTACCCAAAAAAACTTCCAATTTTTATTTCTTTTACAGAAACCACTCGTTGTTTGTCAGGAGAAACTCCTAAGACGTGTGCCCTCGGGGATTTCCATTGGTTTACCATTAGACCCCAACGCAATCAACAATAAAAGGTAAGGCTTAAGGTGAACAAGGGATGGACCTTAGTCTAGGGTCATGAGCTCTATGTGGCATAAGTTCACCCCAACCTTTCGGTGATCACATGACTACTAAAGGTGCCAAATGAAACCTAGTCAAGGTATTGGGTAAAATACCATAAAGAGACATAAAAATTACATTCAAATATTTCAAAAAATGGGGAAAAGCAGGGGATAATGAAAGAGGGTATACCAAGCGGGGGCATGGAAGCGACCCTGCCTATAGTTTCTCTACCTCTTATGTCCCAGCCTGCAGGACACAACCCCATTATCTTCATCCTCCTCATAATACGTAGTGTTCAAAGCTACAACATTCCTTAGAATTGAACTTGGATATATTGCTTCTCTCGCCATCAATGTTACATTTCTGACATCATTAGTGTCCACACTAAATGTGAGCATAAAATCATCCAGCTTGCGCACATGGTCGTGAAATCGTTCCATAATAGCCCATAGCAACTGGTTCTCCAAGTTCCCTCATCGGGCCACCTGATTATAAAGCACCTCAGATCCCATAAAAGCATGGATACGGTTCACACCTTGCTCTGATGAGGCCAAAGAAACGGAAGGGTTGAGTCATGGAAAATGCGTTCAGCATTCAGGGTGAGTTGGGTTCCGCAGGGTGTTGGGCAGTTCGGCAAGGTCAAGTCGGGTTCAACCCGAGTCTGCATGCGGAATAGTGACAGCATGTTCAGAACAGTGATTCGGGCGGCTCCTGAAGAGTTTATTTTTTGCAGGCAAGAATAGGGAGGCTGGGGTGAAGGGTGAAATTTTTTTGTGGTAGGAATTGGAATTAAAATTAAAAATTAAATGTAAATAATAATATTTAAAAAAAAACATTATATATAGTATCAAATTAAAATTGAATATAAATAAATAAGATATTAAGGTGTATATAGATTATTTAATATGTAAAAATTACAACTTTCCACACACACGACCCGATCTGACACGAACCCAACCCAAATGCATTTCCTTGGCTGCCCTCACACGACATGACCAGACCCGCCCGAACTAAGGCACAAGGGAGCAAATGGAAAATGGGACGCACGAACATGCACATTAAGGGACACGGGTGGTCACAACTTAGAATTTTGTATATGGCCTCCCTCACATGACCTGACCTGAATGTGTTTCCTTGGGTGCCCACACATGGTACGACCCGACCCACCTGAATGAAGGCACAGAGGAGAAAATGGCAAACAGGTTGCACGAACGTGCACAAGGCACATGGGCGGTCACTACTTACCATTTTTTGTACGGCTACCCTCACACAATCCGACTTGACCCAACCCAAACGTGTTTCCTTGGGCACCCTCACATGGCACAACCTGACTCGCCCAAACGAAGGCACAAGGGAGCTAACGGCAAACGGGTCACACGAACGTGCACAAGGCACATGGGCAATCACAACTTAGCATTTTTTATACATCCACCCTCACACGACCCGACCTGAACGCATTTTTTTGGGTGCCCTCACACGGAACGACCCAACCCGACCCGACCCAAACGCACCCTCACATGACCTGACCCAACCCGACTCGCCTGAACAAAGGCACAAGGGAGAAAACAGAAAATGGGTCACATGAACATGCACAAAACACATGGGCGGTCACAACTTAGAATTTTTTATACGACCTCCTTCACATGACCTGACCCAAACATGTTTCCTTTGGTGCCCTCACACGACACAACCAGAACCGACCCAACCCGAACATGTTTCCTTGGGCATCCTCACACGACCCAACCCGCCCGAACGAAGGTACAAGGGATCAAATGGTAAATGGGTCACACAAACATGCACAAGATACACGGGTGTTCAAAACTTAGAATTTTTTATACGGCCTCCCGTACATGACCCTACCTGAACACATTTCCTTGGGTTCCCTCACACGGCAAAACCCAACCCGACCCGACCTGACTCGACCCGACCCAACCCACCCTAAACATGTTTCCTTGGGCACCCTCACATGACCCAACCCGACCCGAACACATTTCCTTGGGTGCCCTCACATGAACCTACCCAACCCGCCCGAACGAAGGCACAAGCAAGAGAAAGGAAAACAGGTCACACGAACATGTGCCACAAGGCACATGGGTGGTCGCAAATTAGCATTTTTTATACAGCCTCCCTCACACAACCTGCTCCGACCCAACCCAAATCGAACGCGTTTCCTTACATACCTTCACACGGCACAACTTGAACTTCCCGAACGAAGGCACAAGGGATAAAATGGCAAACGGGTCGCACAAACGTGCACAAGGAACACGAGCGGTCACAACTTAGTATTTTTTATACGAACACCCTCACATGACCCACCCAAACGCACTTCATTGGGTGCTGTCGCATGACCCAACCTGACCCACCCGAACGTGTTTCCCTTGGTGCCCTCACACGACCCGACCTGACCTGACCCTACCCGACCTGAACTGACCCACCCAACGCATTTCCTTGGATGCCCTCACATGACAAGACCGACTTGACCCACCCAAACGCATTTCCTTGTGCACCCTCACACGACACAACCTGACCCGACCCACCCGAATGTGTTTCCTTGGGCGCCCTCACACGACCCAACACGACCTGACCCGAATACAATGACAGGGCTGTAGTTGGTATTGAAGCTTGGAAATTATATTGGTTGGTCTCAGTGAAAAATTGGAAGGGGAAATACATTGGTCAGGGTCGAAGTTGCATAACAAGACATGGAAAATTGGGAATAATGTCAAGGGAATATTTTTTATACCTTGTACAGGTTGAGGCGTACGAAAGAAGAGCACCCACGGATCTGTGTTAAACTTGAAGCCTTGGAGGAGAATGTTGGAGTAGAGCTTCTTCGACTTGGTTGGGAAATGGGGCAAGATGGAGCTACAGATTGTGATGAAGAAGAAGAAGTCAAGACATGTGAAGAAGAGGATGTTGCAGATGTGTCAATGATAGAGGAATAACTTGATGAACACATTGGATCAGGATCGTGCACTTTGAAGACATTGATGATGGAGGACACTTATAGGGGTTAGGGGTTAGGGGTTAATTGGGTTAAGGTTTAGGGGGTTAAATGGGTTAGGGTTTTAGGGTTTTAGGGGGTTAAATGGGTTAGGGGTTGGTAATTAGGGTTTAAGGGGTTAGGGGTTAAGGGTTTAGAGGTTTAGGGGGTTAAATGAGTTAGGGGTTAAGGGGTTTATGGGGTTAAATGGGTTAGGGGTTAGGGTTTTAGGGGTTAGGGGTTAAGGGTTTAGAGGTTTAGGGTTTATGGGTTAAATGTGTTAGGGGTTTAGAGTTTTAGGGGGTTAAATGTGTTAGGGGTCAGGAATTGTGGCTAAGGATTCAAGATCCATGGAAAAATATAAAGTCATCAAAAAACTTAATGGTTTGGAAGAATTTTCTAAAATACCTTTCCTAATAGATAAACCCCATTGGATATAGGATTCCAAAGTTGTATTTGTAGCAAGTACTTCATCTTGAAATGTGGAGGGAACTTAACACAAAGTGGAAGGCAAAAAACTATTGATTAAAAATTAAGAATAATTATGGAAAACCCTCAAAAGGAATATTTGGGGATAGAGGGAAAAAGAAGTATGACTATGAAATGGAGCCTTAGAATAATAGGGAGGATCAAATATAGTTTACCCATGAAAATTCTAGTTCCAACAAAGTGAGAGGGCTATGAGGTGCCAATAAGAAGCTAGCCCACAAAAGAGTGCTTATCATTTACAAAGCAGATATAATAATAATCTTGGAGCCTGCTACCCACCAAATTGTAGAGTAGCTCTAGAGGAGTCCTCAAGATACCAATTAGGAAAAATTTATTTAAAAGAAAAAAAACAATTGATGCACCACAAAAACTAATTGCCATCAATATATCAAGAAATAAATTAAAATTTGTCATTACAAAGCTTACCTTGAGTCTATCATATTCCCATTTTTGTTGTACTAAATTGCCATATCATAAACTCACATCAAGGAATATTCAATGTATGTCAACGTACTCCATTTTTCAATGGCCAATATGCTTATAATGTTAGATGGAGCAGACTGCACAAAACTGGGATTGTAGATCCTTGCATTGATAAATATGGTTTCTTGGCTTAAAATGCAGTCTAAGTAATGGTTCATTTTCTTCATAATTTGTTATGAAATGTTGGAGGTGTTTTATTTTATATATTATATTCAGCTACCTAGTGCCCCAACATGACTTGATAAGAATGTAGACTTGTTTTCTTCTGGTTTGAGTTGTTTTTGGAAGGCACTGACATTGGTTGTTTCATAAAGGAAAGCAACAATGACTTGACCTGACCCACCCAAACGCGTTTCCTTAGGTGCCCTCACATGACCCGACCCAACCCGCACGAACGCGTTTCCTTGGGCAACCTCACACGACCCGACTCGAACCGACCCAACCCGCCCCAATGCATTTCTTTGGGCGCCCTCACATGAGTACCTGACCAGACCCAACCCGCCCAAACATGTTTCATCGGGCACCCTCACACGGCACGACCTGACCTGACCCTACCCAACCAAACCCGCATGAACGTGCTTTCATGGGTTCCCTCACATGACAAGACTCGACCCGACCCGACCCGACTCGACCCGACCAGACTTGAACTTGTTTCCTTCAGCACCCTCACACGACTCGACATGACCCGACCCAGAAGCGTTCCTTGGGTGCCCTCACACGACCCGACCTAACCTGACCCGCTTGAATGTTTTTTCTTGGGTGCCCTCACAGTACCGCATGACCCAACCTGAACCCATTTCCTTGGGCGCCATCACACGAACCGACCTGACTCGACCCGCCCAAATGTCGAAGGAACGAGGGAGTAAACAGAAAATGGGTCGCATGAACGTGCACAAGGCACATGGGTGGTCACAACTAATCATTTTTTATATGGCCTCCCTCACACGATCCGACCCGAACGTGTTTCCTATGGCGCCCTCACACGACACGACTGGACCCGCCTGAACGAAGGCATGAGGGACCAAACGGAAAATGGATCGCACAAATGTGCACAAGGAACATGGGCAGTCACAACTTAGCATTTTTGATACGGACACCCTCACATGACCCGACTCGACCTGACCTAACCCACTTGAATTCATTTCCCTAGGTATCCTCACATGACCCAACCCGACCCGACCCGCCCGAACGTGTTTCCATGGGCGCCCTCACACGACCTGACCTCACCCGCCCTGACCCACTTGACGTGTTTCCTTGGGTGCCCTAACACGACACGACCCAACCTGACCCACTCGAACGCGTTTCCTTAGGTTCCCTCACACGACCCGACCTGACCCGCATGAACACGTTTCCTTGGGCACCCTCACATGACTCGACTCGAACCAACCCAACCCACCCGAATACATTTCCTTAGGCGCCCTCACACAACGTGACCCAACCCAACCCACCCAAACACGTTTCGTTGGGCACCCTCACATGGAAATACCTGACCCATCCCGCCTAAACACGTTTGCCTGGGTGCCCTCACACGACACGACCCGACCTGACCCACCTGAACACGTTTCCTTGGGCATCCTCACACGACACGACTCGACTCGACCAGCCCGAATGTGTTTCCTTGAGCAGCCTCACACGGCATGACCCAACCGACCGAACACGCTTCCTTGGGTTCCCTCACATGACCCAACCCAGACGCATTCCTTTGGTGCCCTCACATGACCCGACCCGCCTGAACGTGTTTCCTTGGGTGCCGTCATGGTACGGCATGACCTGACCCAACCTGTCCCGAACGCATTTCCTTGGGCATCATCACACGACCCAACCCAACCCGACTCGCTCGAACGTCAAAGGCACGAGGGAGAAAATGGCACACGGGAGGTCACAACTTAGCATTTTTTATACAGCCTCCCTCACACGATCTGACCCGAGTGCATTTCCTATGGCGCCCTCACACAGCACGACCCGACCCGCCCGAACGAAGACACGAGGGACCAAGCGAAAATGGATTGCACAAACATGCATAAGGCACACAGGCGGTCACAACTTAGCATTTTTGATATAGCCACCCTCACTCGACCTGACCCAACCCGCCCAAACACACGTGGGCGCCCTCACATGACCCAACCTAACCCACCCCGACCCACCCAAACATGTTTCCTTGGGTGCCCTCACACGGCACGACCCAACCTGACCTGCCCAAACACGTTTCCTTAGGTGCCCTCACATGAATC
This sequence comes from Pinus albicaulis, assembly GCA_034641835.2. Classification (NCBI taxonomy): domain Eukaryota; kingdom Viridiplantae; phylum Streptophyta; class Pinopsida; order Pinales; family Pinaceae; genus Pinus; species Pinus albicaulis. The sequence continues at coordinate 779,262,364 of CM076572.1, forward strand.
GAACCGACTTGCATGAACGCATTTCCTTGGGCGCCCTCACATGACTTGACCTGACCCAACCCACCCAATACGTTTCCTCGGGTTCCCTCACGCGACACGACCCAACCTGGCTTGACCTTCCCAAGTGCATTTCTTTGGGTGCCTTCACACGATAGGACCTGACCCAACCCGCCCGAACACGTTTCCTTGGGCAGCCTCACACGGCATGACCTGACCCGACCTGACCCGACTCGACCGACCCAAACGCGTTTCCTTGGGCACCCTCACATGACACAACACAACCTAGCCAGGACGCGTTCCTTGGGCGCCCTCACATGACCCAACCCGACCCAACCCACCCGAGCATGTTTTCTTAGGGGCCCACATAGTACCGCATGACCCGACCCAACCTGACTCACCCGAATGTAGAAGGCACGAGGGAGAAAACAACAAATGGGTCACACGAACATGCACAAGGCACACGGGTGGTCACAACTTAGAATTTTTGATACAGCCTCCCTCATACAATCTGACCCGAATGTGTTTCCTATGGTGCCCTCACACAGCATGACCCGACCCGAACGCATTTCCTATGGTGCCCTCACACGGCACAAACCGACCCGCCCAAACGAAGACACGAGGGAGAAAATGGAATACAAATCGCCCAAACGTGCACAAAGCACACGGGTGGTCACAACCTAGAATTTTTTATATGGCCACCCTTACACGATCGAAAACGACCCGACCTAACTCTATATTCCCGAACGCATTTTCCTAGGTTCCCTCACACAATCTAACCCACCCGAACGTGTTTCCTTGTGCGCCCTCACACAACCAGGCCCGACCCACCTCGACCCGCCCGAACACATTTCCTTGGGCACCCTCACAGGGGATGACCCAACCTACACAAACACATTTCCTTGGGCGCCTTCACACAACCTAACCTGGCCCGCCCAAACATGTTTCCATGGGTGCCCTCACACTACCTGACCTGACCGGACCCGCCTGAATGCATTTCCTCAGGTGCCCTCACAGGGCACGAGCTGACCCAGCCCGACCCGCCCAAACGCATTTCCTTGAGCGCCCTCACACAACTCGACCTAACCCGACCCGCCCAGACGCATTTCCTTGGGCACCCTCACATGACCTGACCTGACACGACCCGACCTAACCCTCACATGGCATGACCCAACCCAACGACATCGATATTCTGGAATTTGTAAAGTTGCATTGTTATTCCGACGCTTTGGGTAGTGATGACGTTGTTATTCTGACATTTCCAATTGTTCATCGTTATTCCCACGTTTCCAATTTTTCGTCATTATTCCGACGTTTCCAATTTTTCGTCGTTATTCCGACGTTTCCAAGTTTTTGTCGTTATTTTGATGTTTGTAGTTTTGTCGCTATTCTGACGTTTTTAAGGTAGTGTCACAAGAGCGACGCTTTTTGGCAGGATTAAAAAAATTGATAAAAAATGGAAACTTTCTGACAATACGTCAAAACTGTCAGAAGTAAAGTGTCAGAAAATTGATCATATGTACTAGTGGTTGGAGCTAGGATCCCCCGTGAACTAAAGACTCCGCGGATCAAGGTGTGGAGCATGCAGTGTGAAGTATATTTTTGGTCTTAGGGGCTTTGGGGTGGGTCAAAGCCCCTTAATTATGTAACGGGATGGGACTTTTAGTGAACGTTGGACTTGGTCCATGGTTTGGGACCATGGTATTGTAAAAGCCAAATCTATATAAGGAGTCTAGATAGAATTCATAGGAAGGTTATGAATGAAATATCTTTTGTGATGCATTTGGATGTCAGACTAAGTTAAACTATGTGTTTTGGGTTATAAGAAAAGGCTCGTGTAGTTGTGTGCATGGAGACCTTAGGAAAGACTGTTGTTGTGTGCACAAGCCCTTGCAGTTGTGTGCGTAGGGTGGAAAGTGCATATATGAGATAGATCTAGATGTTAATGAATGATTTGTTGATAAAATCTAAGTTATAATGATATGTTTGATTTTTACTTACTATTTATGAATGTCTATGCTAAATAAGGGTTTTGTTCTGAAACTGAATAACGTAGTATGTTTTATGGTTACTTATTGTTTTTAATGCTTAATTAAGTAAGATCACGCAATATGTGGGTAATTTTAATAGTTGTGTTGAACGATGCTTGTGTTACTGATAGATCTTACCTACCGAGCTCTGATAAGAAGGAAAATCCCTAAATCCACAGCCCAGTGTCCCTATGGATGCAGAAACCTAGTTCTAGCATCCCCCTATCTTACTTAAGGTGAGACTTCGGTCTGTGCAAGAAAATCGTTGACAAAAGGGCCGATAATAGTGATTTTTTTTTACTATGCAGCCACTTTGAACCTGGATCTAGGCCCCATAAGGCCAATAAATGGTTCATTGGTGGGACCAGGATCTAACTAAGGGATAGATGGATGTGGCATCCGTCTAAATAAGAGATTGAACATTGGGTAGATCTATAAGAACTTGAGTTTGTTGCAAAAGAAAGCATAAATTCATGTATCTCTACTGAACATTATTTACAGAAGTATATCTATACATATCAGTATGATCTCTTCTTTGCATCATTTTCAAGCGAGATGCACGAGTGGATCTCAAGGCTAGCTATGCAAACAGGGTATTTTAATAATAGACCTACTGTGTGGACCCCAAATCTGATTGAGAAACTAAAAAAGACTGATAATGAGATCGTGAAGGCTTTTGATTACTATATTGATAGCATCCTTGGGGGATTCATTACCGAGTTCATGACCTAGACCGTTGTGTCCTATATTGAAGCCAAGTGAAAAAAAAATTTCAAAGGCCCGCGAGGTAAGTACCTGAATTCACTGAAGTTCTAGATTAATATCTTATTGTGTGAAAAGGTTATCATTGTGATTGCGCTTATATTGATGGTTGAAAAAAGTGAACCTCGTGCTACATGAAGCAGTAAGCGATTCAGAATAGTTTGGGGTACATACATTGAAACTGAATACAAACCACTATTTTAATTTGAGAAAGGAGAAAGCAAACCCGCTACTCTTCAAAGTCTATCATTGAGATCTAAAAGTCCGCAAAGTGCTAAGGAAATTCACCAACCTTCCACCCCCATCATCACTCCATCTCGTTATGTTTCTCCACCTCCACCTCCCCCCATGGCATAGCCACCAAAGATGTATGTGCTCAAGGCAACAGATGATCCTAAAGGGTTTCGGTTTGTAGTAGAAGTGATATGGATTTCGTGGAATGTTACAGATGAATATATGAAGAAATCTCAGTTTGTTATTGTGCTGCAAGATCGAGCATTTCCCTGGTACATAAATTTTGTTACAATGAATGCAAATGCTTCATTGGCTAAAATAAAGACCTCGTTAAACGTTGAATTCAAGAAACCGAAGTCGCAATCCTAATGTATCACTGAGATCAAATGGATTAAGCAGCTAACTACTGAGACTGTGTGGGAGGTAGATCAGAGGTTTAAGACATTGTTAAGCCATATTATCTTTAATATCTTGGACGAATAGTATAAATAGTGGTTTATTGTTGCGTTATTGTCGCATATTAGATTCCCATTATCATAACAGAAGATTGAAACTCAAGTTGAATCACTGGAGATTGTGATGAAGTTGAGGGCTTCACCAATAGTTGATGCAATCATTGGGGTGCAACAAATTCAGAATCAGTTGGAAAGTCTGCACATGGAGCTCCAGGATCTAAAGAAGGGAAAGAAGGTTCACCCAGAGATGAGAATGGAGGTCTGGTGTATCAAATGCAAGGATGAGGTTCACTACAAGGGGAAGTGTTGTGTTTTTAGAGACTATATGGGTGCTTGGATGACAAATTCGTTAAAACCTGGATTGAGTGGAAGGCCAAGTGCAAGGCATAATGTATGGTGTAGTATCTGCGAAGTTGCAGGCCAACATTCCACCGATTTTTTTCACTTATTACAAAAGTTGGTCAGATCACCGAAGAAACTATTTTGAAACTTATGTATTTTGATTGGGAACGATGATCTAATGTTGCAGAATAGACTGGGTGCATATTGAATGCAAGTAAAAGGTTTCAAAGCCATGGGTTCACCAACTGCGTGAAGGGGTTTTCAAGGCAGAGGGCGCATCCAAGGAGGAAGCACTGGTGGAGGGAGAGGACAGATCATTTGTTACAACTTGGACACTTTGCTTGATATTTCTAGAATGATATTGCTGTGTCGTATAAGTGTTGTCAGGAATTTGGTCATGAAATAGAATAATGTCTCGTTTTGTTAGCTAAAATGCAAGATAAGCACAACCAGAAGCCTGCGCAGAACATACAAATGATGAGGGATGAACCACGCCAGGGAAATAATGGCATGGTCGAGACTTGTTCTTAAGAAAATCACAAATATCCTCGTCTTATGCAAGCCTAAGGTTTGGAAATGTTCCCTTATTCAAGCCATGGTAGAGTGAAGATAAATCTTTGTGTAGCATAAGAGGGAAAGCCTTAAACTTATAACGAAAATCTGGAAAAACATTTTCCTTGAATCAATCCAAACCCAAGTCATGGAGACTCTTCATTAGTGTAGCTTGATATTCATTTAATGTGATTGGATGAGAAAGTGAAGACATGGCCCAAACGTAGAAACCTAAAAGGTTTACCCAAAGGATTGTGTTGCTTAGTGATGGGATCGATCGGTATGATGTCAGCCAAGATGAGTAAAGTAGCACTAGGCAGAGGCTCTAGAATAAAGTTTCAGGATGACGTGGGCGAGATGATGTGTCTCCAATAGTCATTCCATTGGTCAGAGGAGATGCCCACTTGCCAGGAAATTCCAAAAGTTTCCACCTAGAGGTTCAAGAGGAGTGGCATAGAAAGGGGTAGCGAGGTGGTTAGTGGGACAACATAGGTATGACCGTGTGGGGAGTTTTGTTAGCCTGGTTACTTCCCCATTGGTTGGGGAGCAACCCTATCACACATGTAAGCCCGACATTTAACAATGGGTCACTCATAGGAAATAATCAACATGGGAGAAGTGGGCTAACGTACGATCAATGTATGGTAGGGTCCACACTAAGGATGAAAACTTATTGGTGGTGAAATGGCCCCACATTATAGGTCATCCCGATGTATTGGACTTGGATGTATCGAGAAGTGAAGCAAGGAAAGCATCGGGAAGTCAAGTTCAGGGTGACGTGGGAGGTTACAATGGCAATCATTTGTTGGATTGACATGGACCAATAGGATGAAGACGGTGCAGAACCACTATCCTCGTAAGCCTTGAAAGGATAACCGAGAGGATAACAAGGAATGCGCTTGGGAATCGTCGAGAGGGGTAAGCAGGATAGTGTGTCCAGTGGGACCCACCTAAGAAGCATAAGGGTTCTATGTCTAGAGGCATTGGGTTGATGCAGAGAGCGGAAGATGTTGCATTTAACAAATATTTCTAGAGGCATCGGGATGTAGAGAGCGTAGGTTGTTTCATTTGACATATATATATATATTTGTGTGTGTGTGTGTGTGTGTGTGTTGATGTAGAGGGAAGAGGATTTTGCATTCGACATATGTGTGTGTGTGTGTGTGTGTGTGTGTGTGTATGTTGATGTAGAGGGAAGAGGATTTTGCATTCGACATATGTGTGTGTGTGTGTGTGTGTTGTATCTACATCTACATTTGTGTGTGTGTGTGTGTGTATATAATAATGTACAGTAAAAGCCTTGGTTGTGAGGCCCTTATGATGAGTTGGGAAGTCCAAGTGGAGTTCGGAGGAGGAAAAAATAATAATAAATATGCTATACCCCATTCCTCTAACATTATTTGAGTGGTTGGGTACATTACACATTCCAAATGGAAAAGAACCTAAATTGGGGCTCTGACGGGGTGGTCTCCCTAATGTTAATGAGATCACTTTTTTCCATCAATGGGATGGTAAGAGTTAGCTTTCCCAAAACATCTTAACATATTTGCATAGATTCCCATCCTGACTCCCCTTCTCTCTACTTAATATCTCGGAACTCTATTATACATTATTTCTTTTCCTGGGGTATTTTAAATATTTGATAAACTTATACCTTAATGCATCCACAATTTGATTTGGAATACTTAACATGACTTATGTATACCATTTAAGAGCTCGAAGTTGAAATTTGCAACAAGAAAAAGTGAAATTGGCATCTAGAAAATGGAATTCAGAAATGGCTACCATGGCAGATTTTGATTTAATTATTTCCTAATTAAATTAGAGGAAATGTGTGTCAAATTTATTTATCCCCTAAATAAATTGGACAATAAATTGTAATCTTATCTCATAATCACTTGTAATAGTTAACTGAGTGTGATAGACTCAGTTATCTCATGAAATTCGAGTTGAGGGTGGTTGGTGAGGCATTTAGAGTGATTCTATTTGTTTTAGAGTCCTAGTTGCATTTAGTGTATTATTTTAATGCATGAGAAATCAGTTAACTCAATTAAGTGAGTTAAAGTCAATCTAACTAGTTGTAACTCATTATTGCACTAGTGAGAGTTAAAGTGAATTAAATAAGAGTTAATTCACATGCAGTGATATGTCAAGTGACTAATGATTTGCTATTAATAGCTTCATGCATATCATTTATGATGAAGACCCAGTTGAGACAGAGGTTAAAGGGAAGTTATCTATCAGTTGTATTATTAGAAAATTTCCTGGGTGCAATTATATGCACCATAGGATGCCCATGATGTATTTCATAGTCAAGGAAGGCTAATTATCCTATTTAATAGTGATTAATTTCCTAGGGATTGCGTAAGCAAGACAGGATGAGCAAAGGCTGAAAATTGGCTAAGTACTAGCCCAATTTTGTCCAGATCAATATGAGACAGTCAGGATAGTGCAGCAGACTCTTGTGAGAAGGGTACATTGTATTGTTTCATGATTCCTTGGTTCATTATACAATAGATATAGAGGGTTTTTGAGCAGCAATATTTCCCGAGGAAAAATATCTGTGTTGTGTGATTATTTTACTTCTTTCTCTTACTTGGTGTGATTGTATGATCATGTTTAATTTCTACAAATTAATTGTTGAAGGATTCATTATATTTCTCTATTTTATTACATGATCAGATTGAATCCATTGGTATACATATTGTTTGTATAATTTCTACATGGTATCAGAGCGCCAAAAATCACTATAGTGGAGAACAAATTTATTTTGTGCTGAAAAGCATTTGAATTTGCAAAATATTCTTTGGTGTGACAGGTGGATCAAGATGGATTTCAATGGATTAAGATTGGAATATGCACTTGAGGGTAGTTCTAATTATATCTCATGGAAATACAGAATGGAGGCAGCTCTGGAGGACAAAATATTGAAATAATTCATTAATAATGATATTCCCAAGCCCGCAGCAGCAGACGTCGCTCTTCTTGATGCTTGGAAAAAGAAGGTAGCAAGGGCAAGGAGGATATTATTAAAGGGAGTTCGAGATCAAATTTTCTCGAGTCTCCATGGAAAGGTGACTCCATATGGTATGTGGAAGGCCTTGACAGATTTGTTTTAGAATAGAAGTGACCAAAGGAAGTTGGTGTTGAATGACAAGCTCAAGAAAATCAAGAAGGAGGACGGCGAGATGGTACCAACATACTTGGCGAAGTTCACTCAATGTAGAGATGAGCTTGGAAGTGTTGGTGTGACCGTAGTAGATGATGACTTGGTGATCCTAACACTTCTAGGCCTTCCCAAGAGCTGGCATAGTTACCAAGACGGTGAATGGGAGGGATAAGTTACCAGATTGGGAGCAACTTTGGTCAGATTTGGTATAAGAATAATTCAGGCAGAATACCGGGGATGGATCCTCATCCAAGACTAATGAAGAGGAAGATTTTTCCCTGGCCGATAAGGAAAATAAATCCCAAGGCGAAGCAGGCAAGATAGACTTGTCTAATATTAGATGTTTTCATTGTCATGAGCATGGGAACTATGCTACAAATTGTCCACAGAAGAAGGCAAGAAAGAAGGAGCCTACAGTTGTAGCAGGTGAAGCATTGGCTTCATAGTTCGAGCTTGATTTTACTCTCATTTCACGCATGGCCAAGAGTGTAATGGGATTCATGTGGTATTTAGACAGCAATGCCTTGTTCCATATGATGGGGAATAGAGATCTCTTCAGTGACTTGGAGGAGAAGAACCTCTAGCATAGCATAGATTTTGGAGATGATGAGAGGTATAGCACTACCGACATAGGTACAGTTACCTTTCAGAGGGAGAATTGCTCCAATATTAGACTAGAATATGTTTTGTATGTTCCAGGCCTAAGGAAGAATCTTGTCTCTGTAGCAATATTGGAAGACCGTGGTTATTAAGTGATGTTTAGAAAAGAAAAAAATTTCCTTAAACACATAGCCATGGGACAAGTGAATTAGATCGGTTCCGAAGTCAAGAACTTGTACACTCTCGAGGTTAAGGATGCATGCAAGGCTTTGAGAAGAAAATCAGTGGTTAGTGACTTGGTGGTTGAGAGGGAGCAATTATCCCTCAACATGTAGCCTCAGAAGCAGTCTCATAAATTTTTGGAGAAGCCACAATTGGAGAAGAAGAGAGGAGACCAAGTGGAATAGTCCACTCAAGTAGATACCTCCAAGAAGGGGAAATTTTGAGCCAGATGGGCAGTGGGAGTACATGCATCTATACCTCCAGGTGTGCGGTGGAGCGATGTGTAGAATTAATCCCAAGAAGAAATTTGGGTACGATTCATCGAGATGGTGTATCTCATGGATAGAACCTGGCTATGGTGATCCCACAATACAGCAGTAGCAGGAAGGATCAGTTAGATTGATGCAGTCAGATGTCAGGAGGACAGAAATCAAAGTGACAAGTGTCATATACTGGAGCGCAGATCAGAGTTAGCAGCAGTGCAGAGTGCATGGATTCATATTTCAGTAGCGCAGAGAGTCCAGCAGGCATGTGCATTAGGATCCAGCAGTCATAAGACTCCGATGATAGATGCATTATATTGATTAAGTTGTTTGGAAGCTATTTAGTTTTAGAAGTGTTGCATTCAGAACATTCCAAAGGTACCAGATCGAGACAGATCAATTCCTTTCTTGTTGAGAGAGGGTGTTGAAATTTGCAACAAGAAACAGTGAAATTGGCATCCAAAAATGGCTACCATGGAGGCTTTTGATTTAATTATTTCTTAACTAAATTAGAAGAAATGTGTGTCAAATTTATTTATCCCTTAAATAAATTGGACAATAAATTGTAATATTATCTCATAATCACTTGTAATAGTTAACTAGGTGTGATAGACTCAGTTAGCTCATGAAATTTGAGTTGAGGGTGGTTAGTGAGGCATGTAGAGTGATTCTATTTGTTTTAGAGTCCAAGTTGCAGTTAGTGTATTAGTTTAACTCATGAGAAATCAGTTAACTCAATTAAGTGAGTTAAAGTCAGTCTAACTACTTGTAATTCATTATTGCACTAGTGAGAGGTCATGTGAATTAAATAATATTTAATTCACATGTAGTGATCTGTCAAGTGACTGGTGATTTACTATGAATAGTTGCATGCATGTCATTTCTGACGAAGACCTAGTTGAGACAGAGGTTAAAGGGAAGTTATCTATTAGTTTTATTATTAACAAATTGCCCAGGCACAATTATATACACCATAAGATTCCCATGATGTATTTCACAGTCAAGGAAGGCTAATTATCCTACTTAATAGGGATTAATTGACTAGGGATTGCGTAAGCAAGTCAGGTTAAGCAGAGGATGAAAATTGGCTAAGTGACTAGCTCAATTTTGTCCAGATCAGTGTGAGATAGTCAGGATAGTGCAACAGACTCTTGTGAGAAGAGTGCATTGTATTGTTCCATGATTCCTTGGTTCATTATACAATAGAGATAGACGAGTTTTGAGCAGCAAGATTTCCCCAAGAAAAAATTATGTTTTGTGTGATTGATTTGCTTCTTTCTCTTACTTGGTGTGATTGTGTGATCGTGTTTAATTTCCATAAATTAATTGTAGAAGGATTCAGTATCTTGCTCTAGTATATTGCATGATCAGATTGAATCCATTGGTATACATATTGTTTGTATAATTTATACATTCAACCCCTTAATGTGGCTTGAAATTCATCTAGCTTGGTCACATCTGGTGTCCCTCTAGATCTCCATATGGCCTCACACAAATACCAGTGTTGCTCTATGTCTTCATCACCCCGACCATGAAACTCATGGTAGCGAGTGAAGGAACCAGTTATGTTTCCATCCAGTGGGACAAAATTAGAAGAAACAAAAACGAATCCTTGCAAACCAGGTTGGGAAATATTTCCCAAATATTTCTTACTACTACTAGAATAACTTCTAACTATTTTTACCTTGTGAAACTTCAAAGTTTCAATGAGTTTAGGAAGGAACCTTACTGGATTAAAATAGAGCACTAGGGGAATGGATGGAGCAGGATTGGTTGTGTTTCTAACTTGCGGAACATGGGTTTCAAGGAAGATATTTTCTTCATGAAATAGCCTTAGCATCACGAAATGCATCTCCTCATCTGCAAGAATACTAGGATCAGTTTCTATAATCTTTGGGCTTGGTGTCAGGGTTTCACCTAATTCCTAGAAAGCATTATCACCTTGACTATATTATCCTTTTTCACTTCCTCTATCTCCTCTTCCTCTGCCATAGCTCATGTCTCCTCTAAATTCTCCCTTCCAACTCAGGGTTGGCCAACACTTCTCCTATCTGCTTCAACACCCTTCATATTCTCTGAATTGATCGCATATTTCACTCCCTCCATTCATCATACATACTCACCATTCTCATTTCCCTAAAATCTCATGCATTATGCATCACTTCCCCCTCCATCAAAACTCTTTCTCAACTTCTATGACTGGTCATCATCTTCCCCAAGATCCACCCCCCGGTACGAGGGTTTTAATATGTCATGTTAGATGGAGGAAACAATAGAATTTTTTCTTCTAATAGAAAAAACTTAATCCACAACGAGATCTATTTTAGCAGGTGTCCCCTTAATCCAAATCTAAAAATTTCTTCCACTTTGTAAAATGACTTGCAAACTTAATGATGTATCCCTCCAAAGTAGATCACACCCAAAAATCATCGGCTCCGGTAATTTCGTGACCCAACTAATGTAAGGCAGCTAGGTTGAATGTAATCCAAGACCAGTGAATTCAACCAGCACTTTGATCTCTCAAATATTCCTGCAAATTGCGTAAACATGGGCATAGCTTCTAAGGGAACTCAGACTAGAAGATCTTGTATTGTTCACAGGAAAGTTCAGCAAAAAGGATCTCGTCATGAACCCAGTTTTTATTCTTTTTCCATAGTTGTGTCTATTGAAAAATAAAGGATTCACACTTATCTACCCACCATTCCCGAATGCTACTCTTGAGGATCCTAGATGCCATTATCTAAAACCTGAAATATATTTCATGTCCCAACAACAAAAGGTCCATTTCTTAGAGAAAATATTTCTTAGAGATAAACGTTTTGCTTCTAGTGGCCAACAAACATTTTTTACATAGTCTAGCCCAACGTCAACATTTTTTATCTTCCCTAAGGAAGAAAGTCTCACCAGAAGCGTAGTCGAGATGTAGGTGTGATGGTTTTGTTTTATATGGAGAATGGATGCATTTTATCAGTTAAATATATACCAATACCCTTTGACCATTGTAGAATAATAAATAAACCTTTGTGCAGGAAATGTGTTGACATGCGAGGATTTGACAGACCCGAGATTTGGTGTGTAGTTCAGCCAACAAACCCACTCAACACCGAAACTTTTGACGTCACCCACAAAGTGGATGAAGTTTCATATGAGGTGCTACGAAGGATTGTTGGAGCCAAGTTTCTGCATTCATATGTGATTTTTTTGGTTCTATGACACTAGGATTTCAGCTTACCATGCAAGGTTTCAAACACCTAACGAATAGACAACTAACAACCATTTTGAGATCATGTGTTACACAAAACTTCATAGGTTATTAGAATAACTAGTTATCTTATTGTTTACTACCCACAACATTATTACTACCAAATTATCTCATTCCTCACATTAGCACTGCAATTGTATTAGAATAACTTTCCATTCAACATGCATAAGAGTATTAAGACAAAAATATAACAGCGTTATCAACTCCCTCTACTATACAAGATAATAATAAATATTGAATAAAAATTGTAAAATTATACATCCAATAACCAGACAATGAAAATAATCACACAACACATGTATACATCAATATATGGGGAAATCCACTGATATTTTCATTACTTAAGGGAACATGTGCAATGTGCTACAATAGAAGTCACTTAAGTTCGGCTCACCAACCTTACTACATCCACCTGTAGCACAATACATCGGCAATTACAATGTATAAACATTTTCAACTCTAATACAGACTATTTCATCTACCCATATGCTACACAAAATCTACAGACACACAAAAACAAATAACAACAATTTATCTTTCATCTTGCTAACCCTCGAACTGAGACAGACGAGCCTTATTATTGGTCTTTCGTAGCTTCTCGTTCCTCCTAGGCCTACTTCTCCTCCCTTTTTGTTGTCCTCCATGTTGGATAATGGCTTGGATATTCTCTCACATATTCCCTCCAGTTGTTCCATGTTGTTGAACTTCCTAAAAATGCCCACTGAAAATATTTTTTACCAACTCATTACCACTCCGTGGAATTCTTTCCCTTTACAAATACCTTTAGATTCCTCTTCCATGGTGACCCTCCTCTCCTTTTCCAGTCATCCCAAAATCCTTACTACCAATATTTACTCACATGTTTCCTCGCCTGCTTGACATTGTGGTCTTCCTCTTGTATTTCCTCCATATGCCACGAACCCCTTTCCTATGTCGTCCCTTTTGTTGCGCTAGACACTTTTCTTTTATGCCACTCTCCTCGGTGTAGTCCCATGCACTAATACCAAAACAAATTCAAAAAAATTGGGTCTTCAATAGGCCCCCTACACAAAATTACAACTCATCCCAAGCCACCCAATCCTTCTCCTATCTCTATGGGTTCGGAATAGGAATTTTCATTGAGGTTAGAATTCTAATCAAGCATTTTAAAAGGGTAGTCAGATAGTCTAGTTGTTGATGAGCTCCATCATTAGAGTTATTTGGAGGGGTTAATAGTCACCTATTTTCCTTCTTAGATCTCTTTTTCTTTCATTTTTCTTATTATTTGGTTTTATGATGCTAGTATAGGTGCTGATTTAGGCTAACATACTCTGAGTGCCTAATATAAGGTTGAGTGAAGAAAATCATGAATTATTAATCATTTTTATAAGGATTTTATCATAAAGACTTGAAGGAGACATCAAAGAGAAATTATAGGAGGATTTTCCACCCTCAAAGGCAGCTAAAGGATCCCAAATATTCTCTCCAACAATTCAAATTTCAAAAGCAGCCAAAGGATCCCCAAGGATTCTCTCCAGAAATTCAAATTCCAGAGGCATCCAAGCAACTCAAAGAGGAGTGCACCCAATCCTTGTTAATTGAGAGTCAAGTGGAATCAATCACCATTTTATAGGGAGATGTTTGTAGCTTACCTGTAGAATAAATAGAGCAGAGCTAGAGCTAGGAAGAGTTAATCTATTCTAGTCTCGATTCCATTCAGAACTATTGTTGTGAGCTATTAAGCTTTTTTTTTATTCAGTGATCAAACTTTCAGAGATGTATGTAGTTATTATTTTATGAAATGAGCAGACTGGTTTCATTCGACTGATTTAAGTTTTAGAGGGCTAGGCTCATGGGTTAGGGCCCAATCCATGTGCCTTAGCTTCTATGTTAGTACTATCTTTTCCTTTCTGTCATTCAGCTAGTTTTTCTTCTGCCATTTAAGTTAGATCTACTTCTAATAAGTTTCATTGTTGTCTACTTTTTGTTTTGTTGTAGTTTTTATTGCTTATGCGTAGTAAAATAGAGGAAAACCCCAAAAACTATGGTCAAGTCTCCCCCCTCTCATCTCTGTCAATAGAGTTCGAGTAGGACAGACCTTCCCACAGGCCAAAATAGCTTTCTATTTGATTTTTGGGAAGCATTTGTGTTACCAAGTCCAAGCCTTTATTTCATTTTTTCATCTCGCATTTTTGTTTTTTTCCCGTGCATGAATCTGTAGGTGTGTCTCACTTATGAGCACTACCCTTACGCCTCCACTCCACTCCTTTTATTCTCATCTTAACATTGTACTTAAATTTTCTTTTCCTAACGCACTTAAGCCCTTCAAAGCCTTATTTCTCTATTTTTTCTCTGTTCACAGCCTCCTTACCCTTTTTATGCAAAACATGTGAAAAAACATTCAAAACCACCGAAAACCTGACCTCTACCTTTGCTCCTCAAGTCTCCTGTCACCATACATCGCACTTCGCAAATCACAACATTTGGTTTTTACCTTTAACGCTTAGCTTCGTTCTTTGCGATTGCGATATTGTGAAATCGCACTTCACACAGTTTACCTTTTACCTTTAACGCTTACCACCGTTCTTTGCAATTGCGATATTGCAAAATCACACTTCGCATTGTTTATCTTTTCCCCTTAACACTTACCGCTGGTTCTTGCAATTCCGATATTGTGATCACGCCCCACTGTTGGCTCCACCACCATGTCGCCCATCACAAATCACACTTCACACCATTCATATTTTACCTTTAAACACTTACCGCTCGTTCTTGCGATTGCGATATTGCAAAATCGCAAATCACAAATCGCATCATTTACCTTTTTGCATAACACTTACCTCTTATTCCACAGATGCGATAACTCTGCCACGTCACACTCCACCACGTCATGTGTCACAAATCGCACTTCGCACATTTTAGTTCGTTCTGTTAACCTTTACCGCTATCCCTTTAAATTTGTGAAGTTGTGAACATCGCACATCGCAACTTTTGTCCTCCATCGCACTCTGCCATGGCACTTTTGAGTTATGTCCACTCCAAATTCATTTCTCACGCTATAATAAAGTTTCATAAGGGTTTAAACCCCTCTTTCTGCTTCCAAACCTTGTTTCATGTGTTAAACCCCCCATTAGCCTCGTTTAGCCCTTTTCTTCCCTCCAAGCTACAAATTAGCTCTTTTTAATTAGAATTAAGTCATGGATAGCCTAGTTGCATGGAAATAAGCATGGTAGATAGATCATAGGATAAGTAGAGTTCATTTAGCCATTTGGCCAATTTAAGTGTGGTTTAGAATTAGTTTCCTTTCTGCTATTTGTTTTCTGCGAATTAAATTAGTTTCATTCTTATCATTTCCTTCCAGCAATTTACTTTCCAGTTTTTCTCATAGTTTAAGAAATATCACTCTTTCGTAAAGTAGAAGAGGATGACATGAATAGAATGCATATGTTTTTTATATATCACTATCACCTCAAATTTTATATGAACCCCAGGTTGATAAAGTAAAGTAGGGCAGCCCCTGGGAGTTGTAGCACCCTTGGTGCAATACCAGGGCTCACCACTTTTGGCGTCGTTACCGGGGAAGTGTCTAGTAGATGTTTTGATTTTGTTTTTAGAATTCTTTTCTGCTTTCCTTTCTTTTCATGTCATTTCATAAATATTGAAAAAATACAAAAATATATTATTTTCATGCCTCATAGGACTAGGAATACCCAAAGACAAATCTTACCTAAAACCCCCACATCACCTCCTAGCCACCCTTAACTCTTCTTCAGTGGAAGTGAGATAGAACCCCCTATAGGAGAGCCTTCTGAATATTTTGAGGATCCTATTGGGGAAGAAGAATAAGACCTTGTTTCAACTGATGGACCTGATTCACCTATCTTAATCATGGCTGGGACCCAGAGAGCCTTTCCCATAAGAGAGGCAGATGGGTAAACTAATATGAAAAACATTAGCCCCTCAACTCTTCCACACTTCCATGGACTTACCTTTGAGGACCATGACACATTCAAGTTTGAATTTGTTGTTGTTTTTAGGACTTATGAATACACCTCTGATGATCATAAGTTGAATCTATTCCCATCCACCCTTAAGGATGCAGCCTTGTGCTGGTTCATGGGTCCGCCTGGGGATAGCATCACTACCAGGGAACAGATGGAAGAGACCTTCAGCAGCAAGTAAAAAGACTAATGTGGATCCAAGGAAACTAAGGATGAGATATTTAGGATGACACTAGGGCCTGATGAATCCCTACAGGATTATGAAGAGAGGTTTAAATTGAACTATAAGAGAGCCAGTTGTGCTCTTGATCCTAACTCACTTAAACTTGTACTTCTTCAAGGGATCATTGAAGAGATGATAGAAACCTTGAATGTGTTATCAGGAGGAGATATCTACCAACAACCCTATGAAACAATCAAAACTGTCTTCTGGATGCATTCTAGGGCATTTAGAAAGAAGGGCGGAGCTATCCAAAGTACATCCAATAACCCTTCCTCTTCCACCTTCATAAAACATGAGATTGGAAACATGCTAGAGGACTTCAAAAGTGACATGCTGCACACCTTTTCTTTGCAAATGGACACAATGTAGGTCAAAAGGAAGCAAGAGGAAGCAGAGAGAGCCCTGACCATATTTTGTCCTAGATGTACCAGGAAGCACTTAAGAAATGAATGTCCATTAAATTTCATAGAGGTTTTCTTAGTTTGTGAAGATAATCATGCCACAGACAAGTGTCCCTCCATACCTGGACTTAAAGCTATATATCAAGGTGGGTAAACAATGCCACAACAACTATGTTTCATCAACCAGAGAAGGCCTCAAGGCCCTCGGCCATATCAACAAGGTATGCAAGGTGCACCTTACTCTTACTATTACAAAAATAAGATTGCACCCATGCAACCTTGGTACACCCCCACTCCTCCATCCTAGTGTACACCTCCTACTTGACCTTCCAACCCTTCATATCATCCCCAGCCAGTAAACCAACCATTTCAGCAATATGTTCCACAACAACCTCAATGGGACAATCCATCCCAAGGGTGGAGGCCTCAACAAAAGTAAATACCTGCTCTAATGCCTCCACCCCAACCTCAACCTCAACTTACTCATGTTTCTCCACCTAGGCTATCTATACCTGCACAGTCCAATTCGAACCTAAACAACAGACAAGCACAGCAGGCTCCGAGTGGAGAAAGATCCCATCCAGCTTATGTTATTGAGATACAGGAGGTTAATATCAGGTCGGGAAGAGTACTCCCAGAAAACCATCCCCCATCTCCACCTGCGGAGGTTGAGGAGGAAAAATAAGAAGATAACACTCAGATCCAATAACCTCCTTTTCGTTAGTGCTTGATCCACCCTAGTCAACACACCCCAGAGGAGACTGAACTCCTGGGAGAAATAGAAAATTTATGTGTAAAGATACCACTTATACAGGCCATTAAGGATGTCCATATATACAATAGGCTCATCAAATAAAAGTGCTTCAAGAAGCCTGGGAGAAGGAAGAGAGATACCCCCACCATCAATGTGGTAGGACAACTGTCTGACTTGATGCTGGGGAAGGAGATATTTCCAAAATACCTGGACCTTGGTAGTCCAATTTTTGATGTGCATATAGATGGTGTCATATTCCCCAATACTTTGATTGATCTAGGGGCTGCCATCAATATCATGACCAAGGAAACTATGTTGAAACTTAATCTCCAAGGGACTTTGAGGAAAACCAGAATAGTTCTTCAACTTGCAGATCGGTCCACAATAAATCCGGAAGGAATTGTTGAGGACGTTATGGTTACCATTGACTCTTGGGAGTATCTTACCAATTTCCTAGTCCTACAACCAAAAACCAATTTTGATGGTTATCCTCTAATCTTAGGGAGGCCTTGGTTAGCCACTGCATATGCTTATATTAGTTGTCGGGCCGGAAACATGACTATCAAAAATTGGCCTTTTTCTAAACATCTAGTGTTATATCCTCCAGCCCAGACTTCCATTGATCATGATCTCCCTATATGGTTGGAGGATGGATAATTTGATTTATATAACATTTCCCCTATGTGTACCATAGATGCTATTCTTAGAGGGGGTCAGCTTGATGAAGATGAACTCATCAACTATGCCATTCAAAACCAGTCTTCCACTAACACTCCTCTCGAAACCTTAGTCAAATAGTCTGAATGCTAACCTTGGATGGAAGTTCACTTAGTTGAGACAACATCTAAAACCACTAAGGCTACTGAGTTTGGCCCATCCAGATCTCTGAAAATCAACCCAAACCTCTCAAATGAAGAAGAGAAGCAGCTATGTGTAATATTCCCAAATGGGAAAAGCAGGAATATATGAACACAAAACTGGAAATAACAATGAATAAATCAACACACCATGATGTGAGACAAATGTACAGCCATATAATTAAATATATCACCAAATAATAGGCACAAGATCTTGAGGATCTAGTCTCTCAGGCAATACAAAACAAGCCTCCTCTAAGCAAATATATCAATACATGTAAAAACACTGCCATACAAGTGCCATGAGCCATGAAAACGCATTTTTAGGGCATAACTACTACAGAAATGATGTATCAATATGGATGTGCTGTTATATAGCTCAAACAATTCCGGGAACAGAGATCTAAGCTCCCAAGCGCATTTCCAAGATAACCCGGAAAGGGTTTCCTGAAATATACAAAAATGCAAAAATACAAATATGGCCCTAGGGCTGAATAATCTTTGCAACTGGATAGATGAGAGGAGGTTGTTGATATGATCTTGAAATGTATGAAAAATCCTCCTATATATTCTCCAAATGAGAGTCTGATCCCCCCACTGAAAATCTATCTCCCCCAACTAGGGTTCCAAACCCTTCACTGCAACTGCACCTAGAAATAACTCATTTCCTTCAGAAAACTATGTTGTAACTGATAGCAGCACCTTATCTTGCTATTGGATGATGAAATAAATCTCAGGGGTTCTCCTTGCTGGTATCCCAAGGGAAGGAAACCTTTCTCCAACTGAAAATGAGAAAATAAGTGACCCAAATCAATTCTCCACTGTTGCACCCTACAACACAACACAATACTCTGTAGAAACTGTGTTTTACAACAAAGATGTAGCTTGGCCTAATTCTAGATAGTGAACAAGGTAGTGCAATACTCTCCCAACAGGCCTCTCAAGGAAAGAGGTGGGATTCCCGACCAGGAACAACCTATGCTAAAAATCACTGCAATCTTAGCTAAACAGGTTAAGAGAGCAACAAAGTCTAAACAAACATATCAAAATAATAATCAAAACATATCCCATATGGATGCTATCCTCTTCCTTATATAAGTTATGAGCTTCCTCGCCCTTGGCCCCACTCAATTAGGTCACTACCTCCATCCAATCAATCTCCCTCCAAAACTGCGTTGTCCCACCATAAATGCCACTCCTCCATAACAACGTTGTTTGATTTGGTCAAAGCTGACCCAGTCTTCATGCTCCAACCCCTTTTCACACCTAAGGGTCTTCAATCCAGCTTTTAGATGACATCCATTCACACTGGGAGTGTATTTTATTCCTACTAAGGAGATTTATGGGTCTCCATACCCTCTTATTCCTCTATCTAAGAGCAAAATCAAAATTTAGTATTCCAATTAGCTATGTGCTAATTAAGGAATATTACAGTCCTCCCATCCCAAATGTTGCTTGTCCTCAAGCAACTGCAAGGATAGAACTGAAGAGCCTCTCCTCTTCCTCCTGTAGCATCCTCATATGATAATCTCCTCCAATGAACAAGGTGTTGTCTCATCAATAAGTCTCCAAGTTGCTCCTCCCAAGTGTATAAGTATGCCTTTGGTGAAAAATCCAAATGGCTCTCATCATGAACAAGTGGGATATTTATGGAAGCAACTATATGGGGTCTAGAGGCCTTCTTGAGGCATGGAATATGAAATATATTGGGAACTATCATTCCCATGTGAAGCCTCCATCCCCAAGCTATCATCCACAAAAAGTGAGTCACCCTCCAACATGATGTACATGATGGATCAAATTGGAGAGTTGTACATGATGGATCAAATTGTCCATCCCACATTGTCTCTCTCTCCACTTATGATAACTGTGTAGCTGCTACTGAATTTGGGCTGCAATAATGTTGCCTTCATGAAGCAAAAAGGCAATTGGATCCTCAAATACCCACTCTTTGGCTCTTGCCCAAATCATCCCATATAAAATGAATATGAAATTATCATCATATGGAATCCAAATGATAGAGGTACTGAAGGTTTTGGCTCAAGGGGCCCTGACCCGGGTTCAGAGGTTAAGGTTTGCCAACAAACCCCTATACTACTGGCCCTTTCGATAGTGACCTTCTTGTGCAGGCCAAAGTCTCACCCGAAGCAGTATGGGAGGGTGCTGGAACCAGGTTTCCACACCCTAAGAGAGAGTAGGTCAGTCAAGCAGATCCAATTTCGCAACCTACCAAGTTCACATAGGTCTATTCGCAGGCTTCCACAATATATTCAGCTAGTAACCATAATAGAGCTATTTAGATCTAGTTGACGCATTCACATCCACATGCGTACAACAATTATGATATCATAAACGCAGCTTATAACAGATATACTTGCAGTGGAGACAAATCATATATATATATATGCATAACACAGATACGATTGCAATACAAGCAAAAAAATGTATTCGCAACTCTGAACAGATTCCAAAGGTTCATTTTAACAATAACACAATATATCCCGATCACACAAAGGTACTTCAACTATATTTGTATATATTAGCAACCAAAACCCAGTACAAACCAAACATAGCCTACGCACACAGCCAGCAGGGTCCGCACACAGCAGGAATGAGGATCTCCATGCACACAGCCAGCAGGAGTCCTTACCCAAACAACCCAAGACAGATCTAAAAATTCGCACTTATCATCATACTCAATTCTTGCCTACCTTAAGACTCAAAATGTTCATCTATTTATATCGATTTATCCTACACTTCCAGTGGTTCGCAAACCATGGTTTGCGAACTCTTGGTCTACCCTTGACCCATTACAATGCATTCAGGGCTTTGACCCACCCCAAAACCCCTGCATCATACTAATTAATACCAAAAATATACAAAATTGTACAAAATTCACAGCTTTTAGGGGACCCTGTTCCAACAGTCCCCCAACACAATCTTGTGACTCATCCCGATTTACAGCGGTGGTGGGCTCTCCACCTTTGCTTGCAGCAGGTTAATCGCATCAATCAGCTCGAGCAGCACTCCTTCACTTTGCGCAGTAGCATTCTAAGCTATATCCACCAATTTTTGTGAAGTTGGTCCCTCTGTGGCCATCGTGATACTTTCCAAACTCTGGTTAAGTTGATTTACTGCAAGATCAAGGTCATGGGAGAGCTTAAGGGCTTCATCAAGCCAAGGCTTGAGATAGTCACCAACGGTTTTCTTCTTCTAGCAGAGCTCTTTAATTTCGTCTCACAAGGTGTGGCTGATACACAGCCGTGCCAACCTTTTAGCATGGATTAGAGTAGGCATCGTAGCTTCCAGCTGCTCAAACTCTTCTTCCTTCTGTCGCAACACCTGATTGATCTCACACAGGAGAGGATCGCGTTGCACTTTGGTCTATAGCTGCATTTCTATTTCCAAGAGCTCGGCGCCTTGAGTGATTTTTCCTGTGATAACATTTGTAGCCTCCGTAACCAGTGCAGCTCGCTGGGCCCTTACCTCCGATGGTGTTTCTAGCTGCAACTTGGCCTGTAAATCCGCAATATGTTGCTCCATCTATGTTTTGACCACCTAGATCTCCATTTTCTAGGCCTTGAATACTATGACCAACCCCTCAATCTTGGCCTGGGGGGTGGCAAAAGCTGGAATATCTTCAGAGACGTTCGCGCAGAGCCTACTAATGAGGTGTTCCAGCTCCATCTGTTGCACGGTGGCGAGGGTACATGCAGCCTGTACCTGGGAAACTTTAGCATTTTTTTCCTCAATTTTCTGCTTAGCTGTACTGAGCTGGTGGTGCACTAAACGATCCTTATGTTGAATTTATTCGAACAAGGAGGTGTGGAGAACCTACAATGATTCATGTGGCAACCTAGCTAGATCCAACTGTACCTCTACACAGGCCTGGACTTGTGCTCCCAAGTTCGGTGGACTTACCACGAGGGTTGCGCGGGTTACCAACTCCTTCTTATGTTGTATCGAATATTTCGCAGGTGCCATTCCCATGATCAGGAACTAAATGATGTCGGCGAAGTGCACATCAGGCAATCCCTTGTCTAGGTTGGTTGGTTCTTCACTGCTTTCGATTCGGGACAGGTGTTTTGGCCCAGAATTCAACTTTCCCAACTTGACAATGATCTCAAAATCATATTCCTGAAATAGTAGTAGCCATCAGCATATTCCCCCCCCAACATAGGCTTATTCACTAGGTACTTCAAATTCGAGTGATCTGTGAACATTTTGAAGTGCCCCCCTAACAGATAGTGCCGATACTTATCTAATGCATAGACCATGGTCAATCCCTCCTGCTCCGTCGTGGAGTAGCTGCATTATGCACCAAAGAGTCTCCTACTAGCGAACACAACATGATGATCAATGTCTCTGTCTCCAGGCTACGTAAGGACCGCTCCCAGCGCAATCCCTGATGCATCTATGTGAACATGGAATACCTTCGCCCAATCAAGAAAGATGAGAATAGGCGCAGAGACCCTCTTCTCCTTGAGTAGATCGAAGCTCTTTTGACATTCTTCATCCCAAAAAAACAAAACATCCTTCTTAAGCAGTTTTTCCATAGGCGTCATGATCAACACATACCCTTGAATAAACTTCCTGTAGTAGCCTGTGTGTCCGAGGATCGAACGCAACTATTTCTCAGTTGTAGGTACTGCTAAGTTTACTATAACTAAAACTTTCACAGGGCCATCAACCCTGTCAGCAAACTATATGTCCGAGCAAGATTCTGAAGGGTACGCATAATATACACTTCTTGATATTCAGGGAAAACTGGTGTTTTCTAGAGTCATCCAACATCATGTGCAGGTTTGAGACGTGCTTCTTCACTAAGCCGAAGACAGTCCAATCATCAAAATAAACCTCCAAAAATTTGTGTATGAACTCTTTGAACACTATGACTACTACTCGTGAGAATATGGCAAGGGAATTCTTAAGTCCAAACGGCATGACAGTATACTGACAGGATCCCCACTCAGTAGAGAACGTAGTTTTGTTGCGATCCTCAGGTGTGATTCTGATATGATGGTAGCCCGAGAACCCGTCAGTAAATGAGTAAGCTTCCTGCCCTCCCACGCTATCAAGGATTTCGTCTGAGAACGGCATGGGAAAGGGATCATGTACGCAGGCATCATTCAATTTGTGTAATTCCACACAGATCTGTATCTCTCCCTTCATATTTTTCTCCTGAACCACCATCAGAATTACCCAGTCTGACTGTTCAACTGGTTCGATGATACTTGCAATGAGCATCTTGTCAATTTCTTCCTTGACCTTTTGTTTATACTTAGGTTTCAACCGATAAGGCTACTGCTTCACAGGGCGTGCATCTGGTTTTAACGTGATGCGCATGACCCCTAGGTCCCCTGTGATCCCCTTAAGCTTTGAAAACTTCATCAGGAATAAGTCCTGATACTCTGTGAGAAGTTTTGAAACTTTGCTGACTGTATCATCATCCTATTAATCCCAAATTTAAGCCAACTTAGGCTGCTCATCCGTGCCCATGTTGACTTCTCGCAGCTTCAGAGGCTTAGTAACATCGATAGTTTGTAGTGGGGGTCCGGCAACTGTGCACTGTCCCTCCGACTCCGGGATAGAGACATTGCGCGGGTCTTCATCGCACTCATCTATTACTATATTGCAGTAGTTGACAATATCCTACATCTGCATTTCCCATGTTGGTGCCCCAAGTGTTGCGTAAGGGCGTGATTCATCAAATACGAAGGTATCTATATCTTGCAGAGCTTCGTCAAGTGCCTCCGTTCCTCCTGCTAACTCAAGTGTCCCTACAAATTCATCCTTTTAATGTTTCCTAGTGGAGGGTGCACTGATGTAGCTCTGCATCTAAATACCATGCGGTGGGAATTGGTCTCAGGGCATGAATAAACAAGTGAACCCATTCTTCTGTAGTCCAGTCGCATCATTTCTCCATCCAAGCGAACAAATGCTCACGTGGGTCCCCTAGTCCAAGGAATGTCTTTACACGCGCAAGTGAATCGGAGGTTCAAATCGCAGTATCATCATATCCCGACACTCTTCCCAATCCTATAATGTCCCCTTGTGCATGTCCCATCACCTCGCAGGTGTTGCACGCATGGCTAGATTAAGGGGCCATAGCCTTCACTCTCTTGGAACCTCAACTTCAAATGCTCACAAAAACTCCTTAATACTACTAGAACCATCAAAGTAGGGCAGTTATCTTATTTTAGATGAGATACATCGGAATTTCTTGGTGATTCTAAGACATCGCAGCGCAGATACATCATGCAACTAATTCTGCCAATTTTCCATCTCCCCATCGGAGTCAGAGAAGCATTCGCTATATTCTTCCCAGAAAATCACACCATCAGCCGTGGGATTGATCCAATCTTCGTCTCGTGAAATTAACCTATATATGTGATCCACATCCTCTTCTTCATGCACCTACTCCGTATACCGTTCTCCTTCCGCAGGGTCTAATGGTACTATTACCCGCATGCCTTCATTTTCAAATGCCATGCTTCTTTTCTTTAGGTTGATGATAACCCCCATATCGATGGCCCAATCTAATCCGAGGAGCACAGTATAGGGGTCTGCATCTTCTACAATCTAAATGACCTCAAAGTCAACTCGGACCTTGACTCTTGCGATATCTACCACGATCTTTGATAGTCTCCCCAATGGTATGATCTTTTGCTGGTTGGCCATGCGTAGCTAGATAGTGGACCATTCCAACTTAGGTTTTCCCATTCACTACCAAGTTTGCTTGTGTTGTGAAACCAGCTCCAAAAATACAAGAAAAGAGATATCAATGCCTTAGAAATAAGCCACTTTGAGGGGGAAACCTCTAATACATTACATGAATGAACAATTCTTGAATGATACAAATGACAAAACCGCCTTTCTATATATATCAGTCCATGGGGCCACAATGTAATCCTAGTCGACCTAACAATAATAATTTAAGGGCACAATAATAAAAATATGGGGGTTACAGGGGTACAACAATAACAATAAGGGTGTTACACTAACAACAATAAGGGACTATACTAGTAATATAAGGACCTAACATGCTCCTATCCTTCAAAAAGGTGTTTTCCTCAATGCTTGAGTAGCTCCGGGTGCTTTTGTATAAAATTCTCATCCTCCCATGTAGAATCTTCCGTGGGTAAGTTCTTCCATTTGATGAGATACTCTAAAATTGATCGATTTCATAGTTGTCGAGTTATTTTTTCCGTGACTGCTTCAGGTTCCAATATGGTTTTTCCTTCCTCATCAAGTTCTGGAAATCTTGTTTGAACTAGAAGTTTGTCCCCTATAACCTTTTTTAAGCATCAAACATGGAAAACTGGATGCACTCGCGAAGAAGCAGGAAGCTCCAATTTGTATGCCATAGTACTAATCTTTTGCAAAACCTTGTAAGGACCATACTACTTTGGTGATAATTTATTATCCTTCTTAGCTTGCTTGAGGGACATTTTTTTGTATGGTTGTAGCCATAAAAATACCTAGTCTCCCACATCAAAACTTCTCTCACTACGATGTTGATCTGCCTGTTGTTTCATTCGATTTTGTGCCAAATTTAGGTTATCCCTTAAGAGTTGGAGAACTTCTTGTTGATGCTCAATGTGATCCTCCACTGCTTGAACCCTAGCATTTTCCCTTAAAGAATATGTGATGGATGGTGGATGATATCCATAAAGTGCCATAAATGGAGTCATTTTTGCTATAGTATGGAAGGAAGTATTATACCACCATTCAACCGGAGGTAACCACTTGACCCATTGTGCTTGCTTATCAGATAAAAAACAACAAATATATCCTTCCAAACATTTATTCACTATCTCTGTTTGACCATCGGATTGAGGATGATAAGATGAGCTATGAACTAGTTGAGTACCCAAACAAGAAAATAATTCCGTCCAAAAATTTCCTGTAAAAATGGGATCTCTGTCACTTACAATAATCTTCGGGTTTCCATGTAGCTTTTGAATTGTTTCCATAAATGCGGTAGCAACTGTACTCACTTTAAATGGATGAGATAATGCACAAAAGTGTGCATACTTGGTAAGTATATCAACTACCACCATGATGACACTCCTTCCTTCGGACTTAGGTAAACCTATGATAAAATCCATTGAAATCTCCTCCCAATGTTGACTTGGAATGGATAAAGGTTGTAGAATAATCGGGGTCTTAATTGTCTCCACATTATTTTGCTGGAAAGCCAAAAATTCCACCACAAAATTTTGAATATCAGATTTAAGGCCATCCCAAAAAAAAAAATTCTTCACCATGTGGTAAGTTTTTAAAAATCCCGAGTGTCCTCCTGAAGGAGAAGTGTGAAATTCCAAAAGAATCTTTTGTTTTAGTTGGGAATTCTTGCAAATATATAAGCGATATTTTTACCATAAGGAATCATTTTTCCAACTAAATGTATTAGATGTACTATGATCTTGCTGCAACTTTTGAATGAGAGTCCACACTTCTTTGTCCTTATTCCATTCATCCCTTGCTTCGGTTATCCAATCCGGTTGGATAATTGAAATGGCACAAAGCAATGCTTCCACCACATCATCCTTCCTTGACAGTGCATCTGAAACAACATTTAGCTTCCCTTTTTTGTAGACGATTTCAAAGTCATAACCCAACATCTTTGTGACCCATTTTTTTTGCTCTTCTGAATATAGTCTTTGTTCCAAAATGTGTTTGAGACTATCATGATTATTTTTTACCTTGAAGTGTCTTCCCATTAGGTAAGGTCTCCATTTCTTTAGTGCATGTAGTATTGCCAACATTTACTTCTCATAAATAGCCTTTTGTAAATACTTTTCTTTGATTGAACGACCTTCAAAAGAAATGGGTCTTCCTTCTTGCATTAAAACAACACCAATTCCATTTCCTAAGGCATCACATTCCACAATAAAGGTTTTTGTGAAGTCTGGCGTAGCTAACACTGGTGCTAGGCACATTTCCTTTTTAAAATGTTCAAAGGCCTTAGTTGCTTCAGGAGTCAATGAAAATGCATCTTTCTTCAATAATGTTGTTAGAGGTTTTTCTATTCTCCCGTAATTCTTAACAAACCTATGATAATACCCTATTAACTCGAAAATCCGCGCAATTGCTTTATGGTTGTGGGGACTTTCCATTCCTTAATGGCTTTAATTTTGTTAGGGTCTACCTTAACACCCTCATGAGATACAATATGACCCAGATATTCCACCTCTTGTACTCCAATGAAACATTTGGATGTTTTTGCATATAATTGTTTCTCCTCCAATAGTTTGAGCACCCTGTCCAAGACTGTTGTAGATTAGTATATCATCAAAAAATACTAGCACAAATTTTCTAAGGAATGGTTTGAAAATGGAATTCATCAACCCTTGAAATGTAGAAGGTGCATTGGTAAGTCAAAAAGGCATGACCAAAAATTCATAATGACCCCCATGAGTTCGAAATGTTGTTTTCAGAATATCTTCAGTCTTCATTCTAATTTGATGATATCCTGACCAAAGATCCAACTTGGTAAAATAGATTTCTCCATGTAATTCATCCAATAATTCATCAATCACAGGAATGGGAAATTTATCTTTAATAGTGAGCTTATTGAGCTCCCTATAATCCGGACACATGTGCCATGATCCATCTTTCTTATGCACCAATACTACTGGAGCAGAGAAAGAACTTTGACTAGGTTGAACTAAAACAGCCTCTAAAATTTTTGCAATCATATGTTCAATTTCGCTCTTTTGGACATAAGGATATCTATAAGGCCTGATGTTTGGAGGAACACTTCCTGGAATCAAATGAATAGCATGATCATGATCACGAATAGGTGGGATTCCTTTGGGAGTATCAAACACCTTGGAATGATTGTCCAAGACTTTTAAAGAGCTGGAGAAATAGATGATTTTGATGTTGGAACTTCTAGTGAGCATAATTGTGCAATTATGCCCCATTGTTATTTCTTCAGAAACTTTGTCATGGAATTAGAGCTTATTATGTTTCCTACCTTCCCTGCGATACCCTGTAATTCGATTTCCTTTCCTTCCAAAAAAAATTTCAAGAAAATTTCTTGAAATTAAAAGCTATCATCCCCAAATATTGTAACCAGTGTACTCCTGGTACAAAATCAACACCTCCCATTGGGATGGAAAGCATTGGAATATTCAATACATATTCCCCCATGGCTAGCTTGATATTATGGAATTTTCCAAAGCAATTTATAGTTCCTCCATTTGCAACCATCACTTGACATTCTGGTGTTGGGTATAGGAAACAATTTAATTCATTGGCTACCTTACAATGAATAAAGTTATGGGTACTACCCGAATCAATCAACACTATTACCTTTTTCTTCTTGATATTTCCTTCTATCTTGAGATTTTGAGGAGTGGTAATTCCTGCCAATGCATTACATGATATGGTTGGACTCATTTCTTCTTCTTCTAGGGTTTCTTCCCGGTGTATATCCTCTACTTTTGAAGTTTCTTCTTCATTTTCTTCCTCCTCTTCACTATCTATGTAAAATAATTTCTTCTCAGTGCACTTATGACCTTTAGTGTATTTTCTATCACAACTATAGCAAAGCCCTTTTTCTCTTTTTTCTTCCAATTGTTTTGGTGTCAACCTTGTAGGTTGTGGAAGTCTAGGAGTAGCAACACTTCCATCTTTATAGATTTGAGTGGTAGGCTTCCTTGTCGCCATAATTTTACATTCAATTTTTCTTACCAACCTAAATGCCTTCTCCAATGAATCAGGTTCCCAAACGCGAACTTCATGTTGGATGTTATCCTTTAAATTCCCTATAAAGACATCAATGTTGTGTTCCTCTGGAACATCAGCTACCCTTATATTCAATTTTTGGAAGTCCTCAATGTGCTCCGCCACTAAACCCTTTTATTTGAGATTTATCAATTGGCTAAAGAAGGTGTTGCTCTTTGTATCCTCATAATGTGCTATCATTTCCTCTGTAAAAATTGACCAAGTCACATTTTTTTTACGGAAGCAAAACCATCGATACCATACAAATGTATTTTGTTCTAAATGTAAAGTTTCAATGCGTACCTTTTGTGTGTTTTGCACATTATTGAGATCAAAATATTGCTCCATCTGTAGTATCCATGTTACAGGGTCCTTGGCATCAAACTTCCTCATATCCATCTTTGGAATATGGTGGTTCTTCCATCCAACATTAGAGTTTATGAAATCACGATTAACATTTATTTTGTTCTCATCATGAGTTGCCTCTACTATCTTTTCGCCATGAGCAAACATTTCTTGTATCAAATTTTCCAAACCTGCGATGTCTACTTTTAGATCATTCTTCATGTTTTCCATGTTGTCTTTCATTTTTTCATTGATCTTAGCTTCCATGTCATCCATCTTAGCTTCCATGCCCACTTCCATGCCATCCATATTAGCTTCCAAACCATTCATCTTAGCTTCCATGCCTTTCTTCAAACCATCCATCTTAGTTTCCATGCCTTTCTTCAAAACTTCCATTTCATTTTTTGTTGCTCTTTGCGATAGCGAAATTTGGTGCACTTGATCTTGTAATTTTGATATCTCATGTTGTGTTTCTTCGGCTTCATGAGTCATAGTAGAGCCTTTTGAAGGCTTAATGGGTGTTGAATTCTTTTTAGGGGGAATTTTAGAACCCAATACTAATATCTATTCTTCAATATGCCCTTGGAATAAATTCAAACTATTTTTTTTTTTCAAACGAGACTTATGTAATTCAAAGAAAATACACACTTTTTTCTTGCTTTTGAGGAGCTCGATATTTAAACTGAATTATATTTGTGATTTTGGATATTCAATATCTGAAATTTGGCCCTGAGGTAGCCCTCTAAATACTCTTTCTAATGTCACAGGTCTAACCTGATTTGGATTCTTCAAGGTAAAAGTTATTTCCAATCTCCCACAATGACCTAATTATGGACTAGTTCAGTAGAGAGAACTTGTATGACTTTCCACATGACATTGTTTTCTCCTTTGGCTCTAAAATTGATAGACAGGAAACTATAGTTTGTTTACTTCCAGCCACTTTTTACAGAATTCCAATCCGATGGTTATAGATAGAGTTATGAATATTTTCCCACAATCACCCCTTTGAGATGAAATTTGGGAGCCTGAAAAAGACCTAACTTCCATAGATCATATCTCCGAAAATATTGCAAACCAAGCTCTGAAATTTTGTGACGATGTTCCTCATAATTTCAGCGTCGCGCTCTAAAAATTTCAGCTTCTGAACCTTCGTATAAAAAACATTATAGTGAAAATTCCACGATGACCTATTTGGTGTAGTGAAACCCTAGAATCCAAAGCTCTGATACCAAATGTTGTGAAACCAGCTCCAAAAAGAGAGGAAAAGAGATATCAACGCCTTATAAATAAGCCACTTCTAAGGGGCAACCTCTAATACATTACATGAATGAAAAATTCTTGGATGATACAAATGACAAAACCTCCTTTCTATATATAGGAGTCCATGGGGCCACAATGTAATACTAGCTGACCTAACAATAATAATTTAAGGGCACAATAATAATAATATGGGGGTTATAGGGGTACAAAAATAACAATAAGGGGGTTACACTAACAACAATAAGGGACTATACTAGTAATATAAGGACCTGACAGCTTGGGCAGTACGTTTGCATTTGATCCCAGGTCCAAAATAACCTAATCCATTTCATAATCACCAATTTGCGTTGTTAGCCATATTTCCCTACCAGTGCATTTCTTATGTTTGTACAGTTTGTGCACATCCTTAACTTCCAGGGGTGGATTAGTTCTTTCTGCGTAGCTGTCTATTAATTCTTGAAGATTTTCTATGGCCCTTTGGTTGCGCAGTATCTTCATACATGCCTGCAAAAATGGTCTGACCTCGTCATTTTCTTTGAGGTTTGCGGGGGCCTGAGAAGTAAATGCCTCAGCCTCAGCAAAGTCTTGGCGAGCTGCAACAAGGGTTTCCTTTTCCTTCTATAGGTCCAAACCTTCTTGTTTGATGGCTACTTTTTGAATAAGAGGCTCAGCCGCAGCTTTCTCCTCAACTCCCCTAGTGGTCTTGCTATTGCGTGTGACATTAATGCTTATTCCTTCGTCCCAAGGCTCTGCCTTAACCCTTTTCACATTATGCGTAGGTGTTTGTTGCTTTTCCTGCATTTTTTCTATCATAATTGAACAGTCTTCAATCACATGGTCCAGCTATCTACAGTATCTGCAAGACTGCCTCACATGGTTCGGGAAATCCCTAGCAAAGTTCCCTACTTCCCCACAGTTATAACAAATCAATTGTCCTCTTCCCTAACCTGTGCTTCCACCTCTGCCCCCTCCCCTGCCCCTAGTTGGGAGCCACCTATGCCCGAGGGGGATATTGGTGAAGATGGGACCAATTGTACCTTATATAGGTTTCCACGGTCTATCATTAAATCGTAAGTTCAGCAGCTATGTTCATTATGTACTACTGATTAGAAAAACCAGCACCATTGTTGCTTCAATTCTAGGACATACGCACCCAAACGGGGGCAGTGGTTAGTATAATACATTCCAGCTACGCGACAATCATCACACCACGATTTTGGTCCACTTGGTCCCGAGCGCAACGGATTGGGTCCCCCAACCTGTAGGTAGTCTGTCAGCAGTGGGCATTGATCCTTGGTATGGCCTGATACCCTGCATCATATGCACCATACATCAGGGCTAACTTCTTTCCCTCGGTCCTTTCACAGGTTCTAGATCTCCATGTGCATGGCCTCAAGCTAGCCTTGGATTTTTTGTACTCCCAACTGGGTATCAACTCTTGGCGTAGCATCTAACTTCATAGCAATCTCCAAATATTTTTTTTGCGATTCAATGGCTTGCTGACCCATAGGTACGTGCAGGTGAGGCAGTAACATAGCAATGAACCATTCCTTGTGATGTCTATCATCGTACAAAAATTCCCCTTCTATGATCACCTTCTTTAGCCGTTGGTCAGCTTCCCATACAGACTCAGAGGGTCCTTGCTTGAAATCTTTGAGGTCATTCACTATCTGATAATAGGATGTTGGCTTCCGAAACTATTTTTTTAGGGAATTATTAACCTCTTGAATGGTCGCATTCGCATGCTGAGCTACATATCCCATATACCAGTCCAGAGCTCTTCCTTCAAAGGCAAGGGTTAGTTGTGCCCTTTTCACAACATCGTTGGCCACATTCTGCGCAGTCCAAACTAAATTTGTGACAAACTAGAACTGATCCATATCTTCATCCCCTACGCCCTTGAAGGTAGGTAGCTTCATGTGCGAGGCCATTTCATCTTCTGATGGAGGTGGAGGTACAGGTGAGTTTACCCCTATGCTGGCTTGAAGGTGGTGTAGTTGAGCAGTTATGCGCAGCCAAATCTCTTACTGGGTTATAGACAGATCCATCTCCTTATTGATTATCTCTGTATTATTTACCACTTCGTGTTGTGCTTTCACTTAGATCAGAGGTCATTCTCTCAGTGTGGCTACATAGAATACCTTTTTCGCACAGAAAAATTTGATTAACAAGGGAAGAGTTTTCAGGAACTTACCTCAGAACCCTTTGAAGAACCTCTGCTTTGCTTATGAATAGGACATGAACTGATTGACTGTGAATTCTGTCACAAATCCTCCCAACACACTATCCACCTAGTGATCTACCGTACAAGTGATGGTATTATCAGTTCTTTCTAACTGTTGGATCAACTCTGGAGTCCACTGCGTGACCCGCTCATCCTTCCAACAAGTCTAGAAATCTACGAGCCTTGCCAACAACTCCTAAAGCTTGTTTGCAAATGTTACAAAGAATATTTCATAGAATTCAGTGAAAATGTACTTATTATTCCACTTCTATGCCGTCAGCTTCGAGCTACGCTTCTCTTTTACCGCAAATTCCTGAACCTGTTTTTCAAACCACTCTTCAATTTCTTTCTTCTCAGGTCTCCAATGTTCTCTTGGAATTACCTGATCTCTCTCTCAAAATGCTCCAGTCACTGAAACAAAACCATTTTTTGGCTCAAGGGGCCCTAACCCAGGTTTGGAGGTTAAGGTTTGCCAACAAACCCCTATACTACTAGCCATTTCGGCAGTGACCTGCTTGCGCAGGCCAAAGTCTCACCTGAAGCATTATGGGAGGGTGTTGGAACTAGGTTTCCGCACCCTGAGAGAGAGGGGTTAGTCAAGAAAATCCAAGTTCACAACCTACCAAGTTCACATAGGTCTATTCGCAGGCTTCCACAGTATATTCAGTTAGTAAGCATAACAAAGCTATTCAGATCTAGTTGATACCTTCGCATCCACGTGCGTACAACAATTATGATATCATAAACGCAACTTATAACAGATATAATCGCAGCAGAGATAGATCATAGATATATATATGCATAACACAGATACGATTGCAATACAAGCAGAAAAATGTATTCACATCTCTGAACAGATTCCAAAGGTTCACTTTAAAAATAACACAATAGATCCCGATCACACAAAGGTACTTCAACTATATCCGTATATATTAGCATTCAAAACCCAGTACAAACCAAACACAGCCTGCGCACACAGCCAGCAAGGTCCACACACAGCAGAAATGAGGATCTCCGCACACACAGCCAGCAGGAGTCCTTACTCAAACAACCCAAGACAGATCTAACAAATATCACTTATCATCATACTCAATTCTTGCCTACCTTAAGACTCAAAATTTTCATCTATTTATATCGATTTTTCCTATGCTTCCAATGGTCTGCAAACCATGGTTTGTGGACTCTTGTTCTAGCCTTAACCCATTACAATGCATTCAGGGCTTTGACCCACCCCAAAACCCCTGCGTTAGACTAATTAATACCAAAAATATACAAAATTGTACAAAATTCGCATCTTTTAGGGGACCCTATTCCAACATAAAGTTTTACATAGTGCTGGAAAGTACCAACAGTCTCTCAAGTAGTCACAATGCAGTTTTCTGACTATTTTTTCAGAAAATAACATGGCAAGTTGTCTCCTAACAAATTTCCAGTTGTGCATGTCATCACATCTACTAGTAAATAGTAAATGGCATTATATATCAACTGAGCATACAGGAAATAGTACAACACTTGCCCCAAGCCATACAAGAAATGGCTCTCTCCATCATAGATATTGGTCCCAAAATGACCATGAATCCCAAATAGAGGCTTGCCCTCTTGTGGAACAATGCACTGTATAGAGATGGTAAGAGAATGCAAATACTATGTTAGATGATCAATAAGTGCAAAAACACAATTCTCACCATGTACTGAGAGTAGGTTGATAATAATAACCATGAATGAGCTCTCCATAGTGGTACGCAATACTCCCATGAAAAGGAATGAACTCTGTGTTGTATGAAGATCCTTCTTCTTATGCTTGGAAATCCAAATCAAGAAGATCATATCATGGTAATTGATGTCTCAATACACTACTCCATCACTCTCGTCTCCTACTTGTCCATCAAGTGCATCATATGTGAAGTGATCCTAAGAACACTCCATCAACAACCCCAAGCTCCCAAGTGACAGCGTTGTTGGCCTTTTTAATAAGGCTCTTTTCATCTCATAGCTCCCTTATTTGACATGCAAAATGTCAAAGTCATATACCATAATGTTGCTATATATGGGAGATTCCTTCCAAAGTGGAAGTACCTCCTGATCCTCCAAGGCTAAGGAGTAGCCCCTTTGCACCATGATAGTGCCATCACCTACTCCTGCAACATCATGTAAAGTATGGGAGAATATCATCCCATACTCTCCCAAGAACTTCCAAAGCAACAACAACTCTTGTTTCCTCCCCACACCATCATCATATAAACTATGGAGCAACAACATGATGGTTGACATGAAAGATATCACACCCAAACTCCTTGCTTCCATATGATGCAAGTGCCATGCCAAGTCCCATCCACCACCATACTCCTTGAAATATAATGAGGTCCATGATGACCAAACTCTTTCAAGAGTAGCCAACGCAGCCTTGCCTCTTTCTGCCCTGTGTCATAGATCTACAAGTGGATTTCTAGCCTCTTACTCATCAACATCACCCATCCAACCAATGGTGAGTGTCTATCATCATGCCCATAATTGGCATCCCTCCAATGAAGAATACCATATTCCCAAATCAGATTTCTATCTTTGAATTTCATGGATGTTGAAATGAAATCTCCTGGAGATCTCAAATGATGACCACTCATCAATGAACATGTTGACCCCATAAGGATCCAAATAAGTGGTAGGCAAAAAATTCTCATCAAAATGTGAAGTGTTCATCATGAATTGTCCATCACAATAATGGGAGATGTCATCCATCATAAGATCTCCTCCATCAACCATCTACCTATCCTCTATTATACATGTAGAAAGGTCATTAGAATTCTCCAATAATGGTTGGGCCCCCAACTGATCATTGCTTCTCAATAACAGCGTTGTTGATCTCCATGATGGTGCATATGTTGTCTCAATATTATGCTCAATGCTTAACACATAGTTTTGCATTGCTTTTCTTAGGACAATGTTCATCCCATCCTCCAAAATTCTACACTCCAACCCCAAGAGTTGTGTGCAGCTCAACAATGATATACTAGGATGATTGTATATCTCCTCCTTGAGAAAATCAAGGGTCCTCGGCGCAGTGATAGTCTACTGCTCCAAATCAGCAATGTTATTTGACCCTAGGTCATTCAAAGGTATATTCCCACAATCCTCCATATCATGTGTTGAAGTATGTTGTGTAACCAGCTCCAAAAATAGAAGAGAAGAGATATCAACGCCTTAGAAATAAGCCACTTCGAGGGGGAAACCTCCAATACATAAATGAAAAATTCTTGGATGATACAATTCACAAAACCTCCTTTCTATATATAGGAGTCCATGGGGCCATAATGTAATCCTAGTGGGCCACAATGTAATCCTAGCCGACCTAACAATAATAATTTAAGGGCACAATAATAACAAAATGGTGGTTACAAGGGTACAATAATAACAATAAGGGGGTTACACTAACAACAATAAGGGACTATACTAGTAATATAGGGACCTAACATGCCCCTCTCCTTCAAAAAAAGTGTTGTCCTCAACGCTTGAGTAGCTCTGGGTGCTTTCGTATAAAATTCTCATCCTCCCATGTAGAATCTTCAGTGGGTAAGTTCTTCCACTTGATGAGATACTCTGAAATTGATCGATTCCGTAGTTGTCGAGTTCTTGTTTCCGTGACCGCTTCCGGTTCCAATATGATTTTTCCTTCCTCATCAAGTTCTGGCAATATTGTTTGAACTGTAAGATTTTCACCTATAACCTTCTTTAAGCATGAAACATGGAAAACTGGATGTACTCACGAAGAAGCAGGAAGCTCCAATTTGTATGCCATAGTACCAATCTTTTGCAACACCTTGTAAGGACCATAGTACTTTGGTGATAATTTATTATCCTTCTTATCTTGCTTAAGGGACATTTGTTTGTATGGTTGTAGCCGTAAAAATACCCAATCTCCTACATCAAAACTTATCTCGTTGCGATGTTGATCTTCTTGTTGTTTCATTCGATTTTGTGCCAAAGTTAGGTTATCCTTTAAGAGTTGGATAACTTCTTGCTGATGCTTGATGTGATCTTCCACTGCTTGAACCTTCGAATTTTCTCTTAAATATGATGTGATGGATGGTGGATGATATCCATAAAGTGCCATAAATGGGGTCATTTTTGCTGCAGTATGGAAGGAAGTGTTATACAACCATTCAGCAAGAGGTAACCACTTGACCCATTGTGTTTGTTTATCAGATACAAAACAACGAAAATATCCTTCCAAACATTTATTTACGATCTCAGTTTGACCATCAGATTGAGGATGATAAGATGAGCTATGAGCTAATTGAGTACCCAAACAAGAAAATAACTCCGTCCAAAAATTTCCAGTAAAAATGGGATCTATGTCGCTCATAATAACCCTTAGGCTTCCATGTAGCTTTTGAATTCTATCCATAAATGTAGTAGCAACTGTACTTGCTTTAAATGGATGAGATAATGCACAAAAGTGTGCATACTTGTTAAGTCTATCAACTACCACCATGATGACACTCTTTCCTTCAGACTTAGGTAAACCTATGATAAAATCCATTGGAATCTCCTCCCAGCGTTGACTTGGAATGGATAAAGGTTGTAGAAGTCCCAGGGTCTTAATTTTTTCCACTTTATTCTACTGGCAAACCAAACATTCCGCCACAAAATTTTGAATATCAGATTTAAGGCCATCCCAAAAAAAATCTTTCTTCACCCTTTGGTAAGTTTTTAAAAATCCTGAGTGTCCTCCTAAAGGAGAAGTGTGCAATTCCAGAAGAATCTTTTGTTTTAGTTGGGAATTCTTACAAAGATATAAGCGATCTTTGTACCATAAGGAATCATTTTTCCAACTAAATGTATCGGATGTACTAGGATCTTGCTGCAACTTTTGAATGAGTGTCCATACATCTTTGTCCTTCTTCCATTCATCTCTTGCTTCGGTTATCCAATCTGGTTGGATAATAGAAATGGCACAAAGCAATGCTTCCACCTCTTCATTCTTTCTTGAGTGCATCTGCAACAACATTTAGCTTCCCTTTTTTGTAGATTATTTCAAAGTCATAACCCAACATCTTTGTGACCCATTTTTGCTGCTCTTCTGAAGATAGTCTTTGTTCCAAAAAATGTTTAAGACTATCATGATCAGTTTTTACCTTGAAGTGTCTTCCCATTAGGTAAGTTCGCCATTTCTTTAGTGCATGTAGTATTGCTAACATTTCCTTCTCATAAATAGGTTTTTGTAAATACTTTCCTTTGATCGGACGACTTTCAAAAGCAATGGGTCTTCCTTCCTGCATTAAAACTGCACCAATTCCATTTCCTGAGGCATCACATTCCACACTAAAGGTTTTTGTGAAGTGTGGCGTAGCTAAGACCGGTGCTAGGCACATTGCCTCTTTAAGACGTTCAAAGGCCTTAGTTGCTTCAGGAGTCCATGAAAATGCATCTTTCTTCAATAATGTTGTTAGAGGTGCTGCTATTCTCCCATAATTCTTAACAAACTTGCGATAATACCCTGTTAACTTGAGAAATCCTCGCAACTGCTTTATGGTTGTGGGGACTTTCCATTCCTTAATAGCTTTAATTTTGTTAGGGTCTACTTTAACACCCTCGTGAGATACAATATGACCCAGATATTCCACCTCTTGTACTCCAAAGAAACATTTGGATGTTTTTGCATATAATTGTTTCTCCTGCAATAGTTTGAGCACCCTGTCAACATGTTCCACATGATCCTTCCAAGACCTGCTATAGATTAGTATATCATCAAAAAATACTAGCACAAATTTTCTAAGGAAGGGTTTGAAAATGGAATTCATCAACCCTTGAAATGTAGAAGGTGCATTGGTAAGGCCAAAAGGCATGACCAAAATTTCATAATGACCCTCATGAGTTCGAAATGTTGTTTTTGGAATATCTTCGGTCTTCATTCTAATTTGATGATATCCTGAACGAAGATCCAACTTGGTAAAATAAATTGCTCCATGTAATTCATCCAATAATTCATCAATCACAGGAATGGGAAATTTATCTTTAATGGTGAGCTTATTGAGCTCCCTATAATACAGACACATTCGCCATGCTCCATCCTTCTTGTGTACCAATACTACAGGTGTAGAGAAAGAACTTTGACTAGGTTGAATTATACCCGCCTCTAACATTTCTACAATCATACGTTCAATTTCGCTCTTTTGGAAGTAAGGATATCTATAAGGCCTGATGTTTGGAGGAACACTTCCTGGAATCAAATGAATAGCATGATCATGATCACGAATAGGTGGGAGTCCTTTGGGAGTTTCAAACACCTTGGAATGATTGTCCAATACTTGTTGGAGATCTGCAGGAATAGATGATTTTGATGTTGGAACTTCTAGTGAGCATAATTTTGCAATTACGCATCATTGTTCTTTCTTTAGAAGCTTTGTCATGACATTAGAGCTTATTATCCTTCCTGGCTTCCCTGCAATACCTCGTAATTCAACTTCCTTTCCTTCTGAAACAAATTTCAAGAAAAGTTCTTGAAAAATAAAAGCTACCGTCCCCAAAGATTGTAACCATTGTACTCCTAGTACAACATCAGCACCTCCCATAGGAATGGAAAGCATTGGACTAGTCAATACATATTCCCCCATGGTTAGCTTGATATTATGGCATTTCCCAGAGCAATTTATAGTTCCTCCATTTGCAACCATCACTTGGCATTCTAGTGTTGGGTATAGGAAACAATTTAATTCCTTGGCTACCTTACAATGAATAAAATTATGGGTGCTACCTGAATCAATCAACACTATTACCTTTTTCTTCTTGATATGTCCTTCTATCTTGAGAGTTTGAGGAGTGGTAATTCCTACGAGTGCATTACATGATATGGTTGGATTCATTTCTTCCTCTTCTAGGACCGGTTCCTGGTGTATATCCTCTTCTTGTTCATTTTCTTCTTCCTCTTCACAATCTATGTAAAATAATTTCTTCTCAGCACACTTATGACCTTTAGTGTATTTGCTATCACAACTGTAGCAAAGCCCTTTTGCTCTTTTTTCTTCCAATTGTTTTGGTGTCAACCTTGTAGGTTGTGGAAATCTAGGTGTAGCAACACTTCCTTCTTTATAGAATTGAGTGGTAGGCTTCCTTATTGCCATAATTTTACATTCAACTTTTCTTGCCAATCTGAATGCCTTCTCCAATGAATCAGGTTCCAAAACACGAACTTCATGTTGGATGTTATCCTTTAGAGGACCTATGAAGAGATCAATCCTGTGTTTCTCTGGAATATCAGTTACCCTTATATTCAATTTTTGGAAGTCCTCAATGTGCTGCCCCACTAAACCCTTTTGTTTGAGATTTACCAATTGGCTAAAGAAGGTGTTGCTCTTTGTATCCTCATAATGTGCTATCATTTCCTCCGTAAAAATTGACCAAGTGACAATTTTTTTACGGGAACAAAGCCATCGATACCATACAAATGTATTTTGTTCTAAATGTAAAGTTGCAATGCGTACATTTTGTGTGTTTTGCACGTTATGGAGATCAAAATATTGCTCCATCTGTAGTATCCATGTTACAGGATCCTTTCCATCAAACTTCCTCATATCCATATTTGGAATATGGTGGTTCTTCCCGCCAACATTAGATTTTATGAAATCACAATTAACATTTATTTTGTTCTCATCATGAGGTTCTTCTACTATATTTTCACCATTAGGAAACCTTTCTTGTATAAACTTTGTCAAACCTTCCATGTCTGCTTTTAGAAAATTCTTCATGTTTTCCATTTTCTCATCGATCTTAGCTTCCATGTCATCCATCTTAGATTCCATACCAGCCTCCATGCCATCCATCTTAGCTTCCACGCCATCCATCTTAGCTTGCACGCCATCCATCTTAGCTTCCATGCCTTTCTTCAAAACTTCCATTTCATTTTTTGTTGCTCTTTGCGAGAGTGAAATTTGTTGCACTTGCTCTTATAATTTTGATAGATCATGTTGCAATTCTTCGTCTTCATGAGTCATAGTAGAGCTTTCCAAAGGCTTAATGGGTGTTGAATTCTTTTTAGGGGCCATTTTATAATCCAATACTGATATCTATTCTACAATATTCCCTTGCAATCAATTCAACTTGATTCTTCAAACAAGACTTATGCAATTCGGAAAAAAATTACACACCTTTTACTTGCTTTTGAGGAGCTCGATATTGAAATTGGATTATCTCTGTGATTGCGGCTCTTCAATATCTGAAATTCAGCACTGAAGTAGCCCTCTAAATTCTCTTTTGAATGCCACAGGTCTGACTTGATTTGGATTCTCCAAGACAAAGTTATGTCCAATCTCCCACAATGACCTAATTATGGACTGGTTCAGTATAGAAAACTTGTACGACTTTCCATGTTGCACTATTTTGTC
Source organism: Pinus albicaulis (assembly GCA_034641835.2). Classification (NCBI taxonomy): domain Eukaryota; kingdom Viridiplantae; phylum Streptophyta; class Pinopsida; order Pinales; family Pinaceae; genus Pinus; species Pinus albicaulis. The sequence goes on from CM076572.1 coordinate 779,303,411, forward strand.
CTTCACCTCTGAAATTGATAGCTAAGAAACTAAAGTTTGTTTACTTGTGACCACTTTTTACGGCATGCCAATCCGATTCTCAGAGAGAGAGTTATTGAAATTTTCCCACGATCACCTTTTTGAGATGAAATTCAGGAGCCTGAAAAAGCACTACCTTCCACAGATCATATCTCCAAAAATATTGCGAACCAAGCTCTGAAATTTTGTGACGAGTTCCCTTAGGATTTCAGCTTCGCACCATAAAAATTTCAGATTCTGAACCTCATTATAAAAAAATTTATAGCGCAAATGCCACGATGACCTGTTTAGGAGCCTGAACAAATACCTAACTTCCACAGCTCATATCTTCGAAAATATTGCGAACCAAGCTCTGAAATTTTTAGAAAATCTTCCTCAGGATTTCGGATTCACACCCTAAAAATTTTAGCTTCTGAACCTTCGTAGAAACAGAGTTATAGCGAGAATGCCACGATGACCTGTTTGGAGCAGCGAAACCCTAGAATCCAAAGCTCTGATACAAAATGTTGTGTAACCAGCTCCAAAAAGAGAAGAAAAGAGATATCAATGCCTTAGAAATGAGCCACTTCGAGGGGGAAACCTCCAATACATTACATAAATGAACAATTCTTGGATGATACAATTCACAAAACCTCCTTTCTATATATAGGAGTCCATGGGGCCATAATGTAATCCTAGTGGGCCACAATGTAATCCTAGCCGACCTAACAATAATAATTTAAGGGCACAATAATAACAAAATGGGGGTTACAAGGGTACAATAATAACAATAAGGGGTTTACACTAACAATAATAAGGGACTATACTAGTGATATAGGGACCTAACAAAGTAACAGAAAATGGAAACATGTGCATACCTTGGTAAAGCTTGGGAACATCTTGTACTGCTGCAAGGGTTCCTCCTTCCGGTGTGATGGCTTCCCCAACTACTGATGATGATGGTTGTTCTTCTATGGATGCATCAGCGCTGGTACAAGCCTCCTCCTCCACATGCATCTCTAGAATAGTGCATGGGACTCTAAATGTCAAGAGATCAAGACCACATTGCAGAGGTGCAAGTGTTCTTTCTCCTAATGCAAGTGCTCCCACAGCAAGTGGTGGTGAAGGCTTATTCTCCTCTAGTTTCTTCTTGTCAAACTTCTTGATCAACCTTTGAGTAAATTCTATGTATGAGTCACTCTTGTATGACTCAAATGGCTGAACCACCAAATGTTTGCTTCACCCTCAAGGTGCAGTGCTGCAATCTCAACAGCTTCTCTCTCTATTACTGGATGTAGTAGGAAAAATGCATCCAAATTCATTCCCCAAGATCTTGTTGTACATGTGGATGACCCATCAAATGTAGGCAATAGAAATCTATTGTTGCAAGGTCTTCTTTCTTCTTTGAGCTGAATGAACTGTGGGAGAGTTAGATTCTCCTTGAAAGCTCTAGGTTGAGACTTATATTTTGCAAGATACTCACTTAGAATCTCATGATCTAAGTGTCCTCCATCTCCATGCCTCTTGTCTTCTCTTTCAAAATAAAAGGGCATAGTATGTTCCTTTGGAGCTCTATGAAATACCAGATCTCATTTTTGCTGATAGGAAGTACATGGACCTTCCTCATCTTGAAACCCTAATGTGGTTTCAATTCTTTTCTCCATTTTTCTTTGCTTGACCTCCTTGGTGAGGTCCCTCTTATATCTGAAAAGGGATGAGATAAAACTCATACTTCCCATCATTCTGATCTCTTTTTCCTTCTTCTTATTCTCTTGATAGCATAATGGCTTAGATCCATAGGCTGAGCCAAGATTATACTCTGATACCACTATAATATTCCCAAATGGGAAAAGCAGGAATATATGAACCAAAAACTGGAAATAACAGTGAATAAATCAACACACCATGATGTGATACAAATGTACAGACATCTTATTAAACATATCAGCAAATAATAGGCACAAGATCTTGAGGATCTAGTTTCTCAAGCAATACAAAACAAGCCTCCTCTAAGAAAATATATCAATACATGTAAAAACACTGCCATACAGGTGCCATGAGCCATGACAGCGTATTTTTAGGGCATAACTGCTACAGAAATGATGTATCAATATGGACCTACTGTTATATAGCTTAAACAATGCTGGGAATAGAGATCTAAGCTCCCAAGCACATTTAAAAGATAACCCGGAAAGGGTTTCCTGAAATCTAAAAAAATGCAGAAATACAAATATGGCCCTAGGGCTAAATAATCTCTGCAACTAGATAGATGAGAGGAGTTTTTTTATCTCATCTGGAAATGTATGAAAAATCCTCTTATAGATTCTCCAAATGAGACGCTGATCCCCTCACTGAAAATCTATCTCCCCAACTAGGGTTCCAAACCCTTCACTGCAACTCCACCCAGAAATAACGCAGTTCCTTCATAAAACTACATTGTAAGTGATAGCAGCACCTTAGCCTGCTATTGGATGATGAAATAAATCTTAGGGGTTCTCCTTGCTGGTCTCCCAAGGAAAGGAAACCTTCCTCCAACTAAAAATGAGTAAATAAGTGACCCAAATCAACTCTCCACTGCTGCACCCTGCAACACAACACAATACTCTGTAGAAACTGCGTTTTACAACAAAGATGTAGCTTGGCCTAATGCCGAATAGTGGACAAGGTAGTGCAATAATCTCCCAAGAGGCCTCTCAAGGAAAGAGGTGGGATTCCCGACCGGGAACACCCTGTGCTAAACAGCACTGCAATCTTAGCTAGATAGCTAAAGAGAGCAACAAAGTCTAAACATACATATCAAACTAATAATCAAAACATATCCCATATGGTTGCCATCCTTTTCCTTATATAATTTATGAGCTTCCTCACCCTTGGCCCCACTCAATTAGGTCACTACCTCCATGCAATCAATCTCCCTCCAAATCTGTGTTATCCCACCATAAATGCCACTCCTCCATAGCAGTGTTGTTTGATTTGATCAAAGTTGACCCAGTGTTCATGCTCCAGCCCCTTTTCCAACCTAAGGGTCTTCAATCCAGCTTTTATATAACCTCTATTCACACTAGGAGTGTCTTTTGTTCCTACTAAGGATATTTATGGGACTCCATACCCTCTTATTCCTCTATCTAAGAGAAAAATCAAAATTTAATATTCCAATTAGCTATGTGCTAATTTAGGAATATTACACCATGCCAGCTTTTGCAAGAAAATATTGAAGCATTTTCTTTGGATTACAAGGACATGAAATGGGTGCATCCTTTAGTATGCAGGCATCACATTTACATCAAAGAAGGATGCAAGCCTGTGAGACAACCCCAAATAAGGATGAACCCGAATCTGAAGGACATAGTCAAAGAAGAGTTGCAGAAACTATTGGATGCAGGGTTCATATATCCTATATCTAACAGTGAGTGGGTATCTCGTCTTGTTCTAGTCCTAAAGAAGAATGGGAAGTGGAGAATTTGTGTTGACTATCGAGAAATTAACAAAGCCACCAAGAAAGACTGTTTCCCTTTTCCCTTTATAGACCAAGTCCTGAATGAGCTTACAGGGAAGAAGTTCTTTTCCTTCTAAGATGGGTTCAGTGGGTACAATCAGATTCAAATCAGCCCTGAAGACCAGGATAAGACAACTTTCACCTACTGATGAGATCCATCATTAGACATATGTGGAGGGGTTAGTAGTCACCATTTTTCCCTCTTAGATCTCTTTTTCTTTCATTTTTATTATTATTTGGGTTTATAATGCTATTATAGGTGGTGATTAAGGCTAACATACTCTGAGTGCCTAATATAAGGTTGAGTGAGAAAATCATGATTTATTAAGAACTTTTATAAAGATTTTATCCCAAAGACTTGGAGGAGAAAGCAAGGAGAAATTATAGGAGGATTTTCCACCCTCAAAGGCAGCCAAAGGATCCTAAGGATTCTCTCCAAGAAATTCAAATTCCACAAGCAGCCAAAGGATCCCCAAGGATTCTCTCTAGCAATTCGAATTCCAAAGGAGGCTGAGCAACTCAAAGAGGAGAGCACTAAATCTTGGTTTACTTGGAGTCCAGTGGACTCAATCACCATTTTCTATGGAGATGTTGGTAGCTTCGCTATAGAATAAATAGAGCATAGCTAGAGCTAGGAAGAGTTAGTATATCCTAGTCTCGATTCCATTCAGAATTATTGTTGTGAACAATTGAAGCTTTTTGTTTTATTCAGGGATCAAACTTTCGGAGATGTGTGTAGTTATTCTTTTATAAAATGAGCATATTTATTTCATTTGATTGATTTAAGTTCAGATGGCTAGGCTCATGGGTTAGGCCCCAATCCATGTGCCTCAGCTTCTCTGTTGTTACTATCTTTTCCTTTCTGCCATTTAGCTAGTTTTGCCTTTGTCATTAAAGTTAGATCTGCTTCTGATAAGTTTCATTTCTATTTAGTTTTTGTGTTGCTGTAGTTTTAATTTCTTATGCATAGTGAAATAGAGGAAAAACTCCAAAATTGTGGTCAAGTCTCCCCCCTCTCATCTCTGTCAATAGAGTTTGAGTAGGGAAAACCTTCCCACACACCCAAAAAATTATTTATGTTCGTTGTTTTATCACACATTATTTTATGTTTTCCCGTGCATGAATTTGCAGGTTTGTTTGCCGGAATTAATTTCAACACCCCATAATAGCTTCGTGGCACTTCCTATTTCATTTTCCATCTCCATCTTCACGACTTAAACATTGTTTTTATGCCTCCATTCCCCTCCTTTTCCTCTTGTTTAAATGTTGCGCCCACCTTCTAATTCATAAAAACACTTAGAACCATTCAGCCTGCCTTATTCCTACCTTTTTATTGGTCCCGACTAGTTTACCTTTTTAACGCTAAACGCTTGAAAAACCATTGAAATCCGACCTCCACCTTTTCTCCTCGAGACTCCCGCCACCGTACGTCGCACTTCACAAATCGCAACATTTAACGTTTACCTTTAACGCTCACCACTCACTCTTTGCGATTGTGATCTTGCAAAATCGCAAATCACACTTCGCAACATTCACCTTTCACCCTTAAAACACTTACCGCTAGTTCTTGTGATTGCGGTATTGCGAAATCACATCCCGTAGTTCTTATCTTATCACACATTGCAGCCCACAACTTTTCCCTTTTTCCTTTCACCGCCACATCATCCCCATCTCACATCGCATCCCACGGAACTTACCACATCGCAAATCGCATCCCGCGGTTCTTATCCTATCACACATTGCAACCCACAAATTTTTCACCTCCATGTCATTCCCATCACAAATCACCTCCCGCAACATTTACCGCAGCGCGCATCGCACTTCATAAAGTTTGGTTTATTTTCGTTAAATCCTTACTACTATCCATTTAAACTTGCGAAGTTGCAATTGAGACATCGCACATCGCAACTTTTACCTCCATCGCGTCTCTGCCATCTTATTTTTCGATTCTTTCCGCTCCAATGCCATTTCTTGCCCTATAATAACGTTTTATAAGCTTTTAAACCCCCTTCTTTCTGCGTTTAAGCCTTTTTCAATTATTTTTGCTCCAAAGTCATTTCTCACGTTATAATCAAGTTTTCTAAGGGTTTAACCCCCTCTTTCCACTTCCAACCCTCGCTTAATGTGTTAAACCTCCCATTAGCCTCTTTTAGCCCTTTTTCTTCCTCTAAGCTGAAAATTAACTCTTTTTAGTTATAATTAAGTCAAAGATTGTTGTTTAGGTAAATCTCCTCTATGGACAGAGACGATCCCTCTAGCACTAGGGTGGGTCTAGCAGTAAGAGGACATGCTAATGTATTGGTTCCTAGTTAACGAATGAAACAAATTGGGATAGATTGTCCTACCTGTGATACAATGCGATCATTGTAGCCGCATCGGAGGTCTCCTGATCCTTGTCCTGACACATCGCGATCCTTCAGCAATGGTATTTGGGTGTCTGCACAAAGACCAAAGGACAAAAGTAGCATACATGATAATAATTGCATTCATAACTAGCTAATCAGTCAAGGAAGATTAAACTTATTGCGTAAAATAAATCACATCAACACAATACGAGAACCAAATCATCAGTCACGTATATATTAAGAGAAATAAAGAGATTACAGCCAGAGCCTTGACATCGCAGCCTCCTTGAGCGGGTCTAATTGAAGTGCGTCTCGATAATTCATTAGGGAATTTGGATGTAGCGAGGCAAAAGACTAAGCTCTCTCTTGAGAAGGGTCTCTCTCTCTACTCTATCTCACCAGCTATCAAAATGTTCATCAATTCCTCTTCAGCTATTTAGCTAGCTGCATCAATGTGAGATAGATTTATTTATAGAGGGAGAGGAGGAGGTTGGGATCCCTCAAATAGTGGAAGGGAGGCCTTATCCTTTGGTAGGTTCCCCAAAAAGGTGGAAACAAGAAGCCAAAGGAAGGTGTTCATGGTTATGCAGTCGAACAACCCAAGCTGACTCGCTCACGAAGCAATTAGCATGGAAACTTCGCCTCTATATTTAAAAAACATTCCAAAAACAGCTCGGCATGGGTAGCTCAGTGGGACAGAGCGCCAATGGGCACGGGGCCCAGTGTTAATTTCCTTCATCGGCGTGAGGGCATAACGGTCTACCGGCGCCAACCTAAAAGCATGTATTTTTGATGGTCTATTTAGGAAAAATTCAACAGAGGAAATGTTCTCCTCATGGCAAGGGAAGAAATGATACTCTTTGCAAGGCATGACACTTCATATAAGTCACAGAAATAGTCCTCCAATGTGCGGGACAAGGATTGTAGGGATGGTGACAAAATGTTGTGTAACAGATGCCCCCTAAAGCATGAGGTCTGAGAGAGAGGGAGGGGTGAAATTCTTTACAAGAACGCGTTCGAACCGAACACCATTTTCAGAAGACCTAAAAGTACAAATACAAATGATATCTCTGATACATGAACATGTGGCATGGGTGCAGCCATGCACAATAGAGTACATATATAAACTGAGATCCGAGGTATGGACGCAGCCATCTAGCAGTAAGGATCAATAAATAGACTCAGGTATGGTCACATCCATCCAATCAAGAGAGTCATGCAGACAGTCATGATAAACCAAAAATCTCGCATCCTGGATCTTATCAGACAAAACCCAGGGTCTTGCACTCCATCTTGACCTGAAAAAATACAAATTCAAGCATGCGAATATGTGATCTAAAGTCGAACATGCAAGAAATTCACCTAATTACCAGCCAAAAATGAAATTTGTTAATAGGCGCGAGACAAACCACCAATAATGACAATGGCTCTCAAGGTACAACAGGTACAATCCACGAAATGTAAACAGTGATCTGACATCGAACACCTACAGAGTCACTCGATCAAAGGCCAATGATGTGGACCTGTCGTCAAATGTGAAGAACTTACCATTGAGGCGTGCAAGCTCCAAGGTACCAGAAGGGAGTCGCTAGATCAACTTCCTAGATAATGAGATGAAGTCGACAGGAAATGACCAGGTCGAAGGAGGGCCATAATGTTTCCCACATCATCGACACAAGACAGAAGAACATGATGATAGTGAATCAGGGCTAAACAGAGGATCAAAAAAAGGTTGAAAGCTACAATTAAAAACTTCTCTTGAACATATCGGTGACACGACTCTGGATTTGGCAGTATTTGACATCAACGGATCTGAGGTCATGATGATGTGACAAAGAGAAGAGGAGATGTCAAAACAGATTACCCAAACCCATGGAGGAAAAAATGATGAAATGAGATGTCCCCAACCCAAGACGAATGCAGATGAGTGCCATGTTCAAGAGCGACATATTGCCGACACAACTGAGAAATGGTTCCATTTTCCCCTGCCATTGCTGGCAAGTACCCCAATTATTTTTGGAAAACAAGCTTGAAGGGGATAGCATATGCTTGTCATGTAATTTTTTCCTTCGAACAAATCCATCCTAGTACATTTTATGAGCCCTAGGAAGGAGGAACTCGGTTACATCATGGTGACGATTTCCGATGTCATTTAGGGTTTAACGAGCCTGACAAAGGAAGAACTTGGCATATTTTCATGTTTAGAGAGTTTGAAAAGAAGCAGAAAAGAAAACTCTAGCAGTCCCTTTTCGTAGATAATATCACAGATCCGAAAAGGTAGAAAACTGTGTCTCAGAGAACCTCTTAGTCACGATAGGCTAAGGTATTCATTTTTTGTAAATAATCTATCCCAGCCCGAAAAAGGGGTAAACGTATACTGGGTAGATATCGTTTTGTAGCCATTTAACGAGTTCAGCGACAAGAGTCTTGACAGTATTTTCAATTTTAGAGAGTCAGAAAAGATCTAAAATATGACTCCAACAATGACTTTTTGTGTTTTTATCGAGTCTAAAAAAGTATAAAATACAACTCGTTACTTCATCGTTGTTACGTTAAAAAACCTGTCGTTGCACAAGAGACACACTTAAAACCCATTTCTCGAAATAACATAGCGAAATAATCGAAAAATATGCTTTAAAACATAATTAGGGTTCTGAAAAGTATTAATATGCCAAAAATGGTAAAAAATAAATTACTTTTCACCTTTACCTCTTGTGAGCAATTTGTTACCCTTTTTGCACTGTGATTTTGCAGCGGCGAGAGTGGGCAATCTAGAAGACCAATCTTGAATCCGTCAGTTCTAGGTAAGAGCCAACATCCTTTCCTGCATTTTGATTTTATTTTCACTACCTACAACCTCAAATTTGGAAATCAATGGGGGAAATTGAAAAAACTAGGGTGCAGTAGTTGGCGCGGCTATTGGGCACGGACCCTCTCCAATCGTCTTAAAATTTGAACTAGGGCGCGTCAACCGTGACAGTCAATTTTAGCGTGTTATTTTAAAAAAGAAGGCCCAAATTAATGTTTGACGAGCTCAAAATTTGGCTAATGACAGTCATATGAACGTGTTTGCAGGTGTGAAGTGACAAAATGGTGATTGAATGGAAAGAACGAGAACACAGTGAAGAAGATGAACTTGCCATGGAAAATGAAAGATGCATGGAAGCTCTCAAAGATTGTAGGATCAAGAAATTATTTATGACACCGTGTCTCAGAGCTCAACCAGAGATTTTGCAGTATTTGATCAGTGTCTAGGACGTTGATTAGGAAAATTTCATTATTCATGACCAGGAACTCGAGATTGAAGTTTTAGATGTTTATTTCATAACCAGATTTTCGTGGAGGGGGCAGTACCAATCTTGACTGGCACCTAGCCCTCGATGGAGAACATGAGTATGGTAATTGACAGGGTGTGCCCAGGGGCAAGGAAAGGATCAGGAAGCGGAAAAGTGGATATACAAATTATTCTGGCTTTGGCACTAAAGGTAGTGTTGCACACCATCACACGAGCTGCAGGGTCGCAGGCGCCACATGAGGCCACAAAGACATAGCTAATTCTTGTTGTAGATTACATGGCACTGACCCTCTACAACTGGGCAAAGGCAGTGACAATCAACATGAAGTGTCAACTGAAAAAATGCAAGAAAACCAAGCTGAAGCATTTCGGTTACGGGTCCATTCTAGTATTGTTCATCTTGGAAAAACTATCAATATTTCAACGATAGGAGGTGATAGTTCTGGCACCACCAGCACAGGAGCCACTAATGGCCCGTTGGGCAGCTCTAATGCCAATTTTATGTGGCGATCAACAGATGTCTTGGAGATTGGATTTCTTTGAGTGGCTTCCCCGATAGTTGATTTCCGTGGAGGATTGGCCCTACTCTGGCACAGATTTCACCAGTGATGTAGATCTTCCGCTCACAAAAGGAGAGGATTAGGATGAAGTACTAGGTAAAACTCATTTTTTATTTTCATGAGTATTATGATTTTCTTGTTATGCATGTTCTGACATTAAATCCATGTAGTTACAGATGTTGGCCCATAGAGACCTGCAGGCATGTCCCCGATAGCAAGGTAGATTCCTCCCGATTTTGATATAGCCCCTCATGGTGAGGGGGGCGAAGAGGAGGAAATAATACGCAACTTGAAGGGAATCTCCCATGGGATCCTGGACTTTGCGCGATTCGATGATGTTCCTCGTGCATACCAGAGACACACTGCAGGGGTGTCAAACTGTGTCCACCGCTTGCTGAGGCGGCTTGTACGGGCCATGACGTGTTATCATGAGTTTCACACCGAGTAGACACCTAGGTTTTATTTCCGCATATTTTGAGAGACATGATGTCTCAGGATGTAATTGAAACATACATATTTTTTGAACTTATGATGCACACCGATGCAAACATTCGATATATATATATATATATATATACATCTATTTTCTTGTATGGATATTGTCACGTGATGATGATTTTTAAAAATTACACAAATGTCTATCTAATACAATGTTAGCTACTATATCAGTTAATGTGTTCATTCGTCTAGGAATATGTTGATATGTAATGTAATCAAAATTTATTTCCAGTAAATGAACATGCAAATACAACCTTAAGATGTAAGGGTTTCTAACAGAATAATGTCCATTAAGTTGAAGAACAACAAGTTGTGAGTCTAGGTTAACAATCAGTGCACGAATGTCAAGGTTAATCGCCTAAGTTAATAGTTCAATAACAACACTATATTCAGCGACATTGTTTGTAGTTCGTCCTAGACATATACCTTGGAGGTCTATCAACCCACTAGTAGGATCATAAATCACCCAGGTTGTTGAAGACAGGTTCTGGGTACTGCGGGAAGCATCATTCGTGAAACCGACATAAGGGGTAATAGACATCTGCACAAAAAGCAACGATCCAATAAGCAGGAAAACGCTCACAAAGCACACCAAGCCAAAAATGTACAAAAATGAAAATAACACCTATGACCACAAAACATGCACGAATGACTCATGCATAGTATTTTTTAAGATACAACCCATTTATGGGAAGATCCAGAGGATGACATTCATAATCAATAACTCATATGCCCCATTCTGCAAAATATGTTTAACAATGTAGGGCCCATGCCACATGGGTTGAAATTTGTCTGCCCCCAGCTTATCGTGAGGTTGGTCGTATAGGAGGATGAAGTCTCCTTCTATGAAGGAACGAGGGAAAACTAACTAGTCAAAATGAGCTTTGACCCGCTTTTTATGTGCTTCAATGACCAGAGAAATAAAGCGGTGAGTTTCATCCAACCTTTCTAAGTAGAGAAGATGCTCTTCTTCTGGTGAATTATTTGGCAGCAATTCAACAGAGAGTTTGAGCGAAGGTATTTCACATTCAATCGGAAGGGTAGCTTCCAGACCATAAACAAGCTGAAATGGAGTGAATCTGGTCGCATCCTTAACTGAGGTTTGGTATGCCCAAAGAACTGAGAACAACATGAGATTCCAGTTTGATTTGTGCATCCCAATCGTACATTGAAGCATAGTGACAAGCACTTTGTTTACGGCTTCAACCTGGCCATTGGCCTGAGGATAGTACGGCTTTGAGCTGTCGTGACATAGACCCAACTTTGAAGTCAACTTTGCCACCATGTAATGCTGAAAATGGGAACCATGATCGGTAACAATGGCTTGAGGGACACCAAACCTATAAATGACATGATTGAATAGAAATTGAGTTGTTGTCTTACCGTCGGCTGTAAGTGTAGGCATTGCTTCGGCCCATTTGGTGAAGTAGTCAACAGCTACAATGATATAAGCATGCCCCCCATCTGAGTGATGGTTACACGTCATAAAAGCGATGCCCCACTTTGCAAAGGGACCAACGGTAATGACAAGGTGGAGATGGGAAGGCGGCGCATGCATCTTGTGCTGATAGATCTGGCAATTATGGCATTTACGGAGAGAAATAATGATATCTTTAAAGATGGTGGGCTAGAAATACCCAACACGAATAATTTTCTACGCCGTAGCATAACCAGACATGGGACCGCGATAGGCACAACTATGAAAATCATTCAAAGCTTTATCAGCTTCCTTGAGAGTCAAACATCGGCGAAGAATGGAATCAACTCTGATGTGGTAGAGTGTATCTCCGACTATACGATAGGGTTGCGATTGATCACGGATGCGTCAGTAGGCATCCTTCGTCAACTCATATCAGAAGGTATAAGTCTGAAGATATATGATGATATCACTATAACAAGGATTGAGGGTGGTAATCAGAAAAAGCATGTCATCTGGAATGCATTCCTTAGAACCAGATGGAGCGGAGTTGGAAGGGAGAGAACATATTAAATCGATGAATACTAATGATTTCTTCGACTTGGCAGTAGTGAACTCCAAATCAAACTCTTGGAGGATGACAATCCACTTTGAGTACTTGCCCCCCGGCAATTGACGAGACAATATCTAGGTCATAGGGTTGTAGTCAGAAATCACAGTCACTGTACGCAACAGAATATAGTGACGAAAACGTTGAACATCTTGAACAGTAGCCAATTCCAACTTCTCGACATATGCATATCGTGTTTCAGTATCGAGAAGGTTACAAGACATAAAATAAATGACATGCCCGTCACCATCATCATCGTCTTGTATGAAAACCATGAAAATCGTGCTGAATGCGGTGGCCAAATCGAGGGAATAATCGTGATGATAATTTGGAGGACGCAACAGAGGAGTATTGACAAGCAACGTATTTAGTGAATCAAAGGACTTCTGGGCGATCTCATCCCAAAGGAATGGGACGCCCTGCTTCAATAATCATGTAAATCCTTTATCCACTTCGACATAGTTAGGTATAAAACGACGTAAGAAGTTAGCCTTTCCCTGCAGGCTCTGCAGTTGATGTAATGAGGATGGAGAGGGGAGATTAACGATAGCTTCAACTTTGAGTGGATCGAGACGAATCCTATCTTTGGAAACAATAAACCCTAAGCGTCTGTCGGAGTCAACGCAGAAGATGCACTTATGCAGATTCAGCCAAATGTTATAGCGTTCACAACGAAGAAAAATCTGACGGAGATGATCAGGATGGTCTTTATGCTTAGCTGAATGAGCTGGTAGGTCATCCAGTTAAGGTTGAACAATGTACTTGATATCGTGGAAATAATATGACATTTCTCGCTAAAATGTAGCCTCGGCATTTTTTAGACCGAAAGGGAGCTTTTTATAAGTGAAAGTACCCCAAGGACAGATAAAGTCGATCTTATGTTGATCAGTCGGGAGAATTTTAATATGGTTATAGCCAAAAATCCATCCATAAGGGAAAAAATCTCACTCCTTGCACAGTCATCAATGATTTGATCAATAAAGGGAGTATGATAATTATCCTTAGGGCAAGCCCGGTTAATGTCACAGTAATCAACATAGACATGGATGGTACCCTATTTCTTATCTACCGAGAAAATATTGGAAACCCATTCTGTCAAGGGAATCAGATAGATAAAACTAGCTTTAAGAATTTTTTCAACTTCTCCCTTAATAGCGGCAGCCTTTCTAGGGTGCACCGGGCGAAGATGCTAGGGAACAGGCTTCGCACCAGCATAGGTAGGAATCTCATGCACCACTATACTTGGATCAATGTTGGGAATCTCTTAGTAAGACCATGCAAAGACATCACAAAACTCGTGTAAAAGGCTAGTATAGACCCGAACCTCATCGAGAGAACAGGTCACCCCAATATGGACGTTCTCGACAATTCCCAATTTGATAGAAATGTCGATAGGCATCGTTTGTGTGATATTACTCAACTTACTTTCTGTAAAAACTTTGTGTGTCAGAATAGGCATTTGAAACGAAGGAGAAGGAACCTTAGAAGCAAACTTCTCAAGACATGTAGACATGGCCCTAAGGCCAGGCATGAACGAAGAACGATGATGACTATCGTCCCAAGGGGGATCCTCGAGAGACATAGTTTCCACAATGGCTTCATCAGAGGGAAATATATCTTTCAAGGGATTAGTTGAATCCAAATCACCGAGCCAAGGGGATTAAGAATAAGTATCAAGAGACATGCCCAAAGGAGCATGATTAGGAGGCGGAGGATCCGAACCCGAAAGAAGCTCACAGTAATCAATCTCGATCGGACTTAACGACATCGAATCTCCAAATGAATCAATCTGCTCGGGCGAAGGGATGATCCACGAATCATCAGACCTGGAGATCATATTAACTTGAACAGTGTTAGGTGGAGGAAGAGGAAAAATACCCATGAGCACAGGATCTTTGAAGAGCCCGGCCCTACGCTCTCGTAAGGCGTAGGAATTTGATCTATGTACGGAACATTTTTCTCGGAAGAAGAAGTGAAGAATGAAAACTGATCAACAATAATGATCTTTCCTTCGTGCGGAAATTTCAAAACACGAAACAGTGTGTATGGAACACACAGCATGGCGTGAGTCCAACTACGACCAAGGAGAAGATTGTAATTGAGCTTGGCGTCAACTACTTCAACCTCGATGTTGACTATCTTCCCTTCCAGAGTAATCGGCAAGCTAGCGAGAACACCAAGATGTTTAGATTCCCTTCCATCAAATGCTTCTAGAGAATTTGGAGACGAATTCAGAGCTGGAGAGCCAATGGCTTTCCAGCAGTCATATGACATGACGCATGTAGATGCACCCTCGTCCATGACCGCTTGATGGATATTCAATACATTAATGCCAACTTTTATAATGAACGCAAGCTGGTGAGGGAGACGTGGGACGAAATTCTCCAGGTCGAAAGTGATAAGGCTTGAATCAGCAGGATCAACCCCACCGATGGCGGATAGCAAAGCCTTCCATTGAGACGGACAACTCTGAAGCACTTCTAATGCAGACATTACAGATGGCGCCTGGGCCAAATCCTCAACAATACCGTAGTGGTGAGAAACACGGGCGTTAGGATTGTAAGAAGAATTACAGAGTACACCTTTGGAAGGTGGTTGTATAACGAGCTCAGGACTGGGCCTTTCAATCTGAAGAGGGCCAAAAACAGGTGGAGGAGGAGGACCATCAGTGATCCATTTGGGGAATTTTGAGGTCTAAAATGGGCCTCCTAAGGAAAATGTAAAATCAAATTCACTTTATGAGAACCAATCACATTTTAGGGGATGACATCATCCCTAATGGTTGAGGTGGCATTGATTGAGTTAAAGGTACAACTTGTCACATTCTCAATGGTGGATAAAAACTCATGGTTAACCATGGTAATTCTCTAAGTACTTTTAAAGTCATAAAGTAAAGTACTCATAATAAATGTCATTTCACATTTTTGAATAAAATATTATTATTGTCTATTCATATTTTTTGAAAGAAACAATGCATATCCCTACACAATCTTCATGTATTTACACACTTTTCAATAAATATTATATTTACACACTTTTCAATAATTATTAGATTATATTACATTATTTTGATATAGTATATTAATTACATGTTATTATATAATTTAAATAATATAAACTTTAATTAATAATATATTCTATAATTAAGAATTTATATTTATATTTTATTTAAATTTATTTAAGTACAAAGGACAAATGCATTAGTTGTACAATGATAATGACTCTTTATTAAAAATATCATTTTTATTTATAGTCACATCAATACAATTTTTTTATTAATTTTATTTTGGTACAATTTTTGAATTGAATTTAACCATGGTTACATGGATTTTGGTGCAAAAAGTGAATTGCAAATTAATAAATATTATTTTATTAGTTTAGCTATTATTTTATTATTTCCTTAGGAGGCCCATTTTAGACCTCAAAATTCCCCTAATGCCTTTCCTCGCTGTCTGACGCGGTTCCGTATAATCTTTCAACCAGGTAGCTATAGAAACAGAAGCATAACGGTTCATCATGAAAACTTGAGAGCCAAATGGGGTAGAGGACTGAGGTTTTCTCTACCAAATAAGTTTGTTGTGATGGAAATGGTTCTTTGAGAACAGTCGGAGTTCCTTAGGTGCCTTTGAGAAATCGACTCACTTCGGCCTATCGAGGACAGTCCTTGGTGTAGCGCTCTTCGTCACATATCAAGCAAGGATACTTTGGTTTACACTATGAACCATCATCAGCACGAGATTTCTAAGAATCTTGTTTCGGGTATCAGCTTTGGCCTTACCTTTACCCTTATTTTTACCCTTGGAAGTTTTTTCTGCTGGATTGGCCTGAAATGCATTAACTTCTATGGTTTTACCAGAATTCGGGATTGGCTTAGAAGTAGTATCATTGAAAGGAGTGGAATTCTGCTTCCTAGGATTCGGAGGAGAAGACTTCTGAGAAGTCTAAGACACGAAACCGATGATACCATCGACGGATGGCATCGTCAGTGATTTGTACATTCCAGGTCTAGGCGCATCAGGCAAGAGATCATACAATGTTCCAGACTTATAGTACACAAGATCAAGGTATTGGGCACGAGCAATGGCTTGTTCCTCAGTAACACATGCCCCCATAGCAATAGGACTAATGAAAGAGGTAGTAAACCAATCAGTTAGAATCTGATCTGGAATCTCAAACTTGATCAGGCGACGACGACACCTCCATTCATGAATATGATCTAAGATATGGGTAGCTCGATCTTGCTTCAAGAATGTAAGGAGGTGCAGCTCAGTTTCATACCGAACTGATAATTGAAAGTGCGTGAGAAACGCCATGGCTAAAGAATTGAAATCCTAAAAGATGCCATGAGATAACTCGATGCACCACTTGGCAGTGGCACTAGTAAGAGTCTGTTGGAAAAGACGGATTCGGATAGAATCGTTAACCTAAGAGTTAGAGGAACACCAAAGATGGTACGTCATAACGTGTGCTTGGGGGTCTTCTCCAGACTTTCCCTCAAACTTGGGACAATCACCAGGGGTTTTGGTTGGAACTGGAGGCTAATACTAGTTATAAAGTATTGGGTTGTTCGTTAATTTTAACACATCAGGCAGTTCCAACGTTGTGAGAAATGGTAATTGAGGATTAAAAGGCATTGGAGGACGTTGATAAAGACCAGTGTTAGCATTCCACCCCAGTTGAGAGAAATTATGCCCCCATATGTTTTTTCCCAGAGGATTCTATCCATAGGGGTTATAAGCCTGATAGTTCTGCCAATACTGGGGTTGAGGACTGGGATACTGATTCTGAGCATACCATTGAGGTACTTGCTGAGAAACATATGGATTTTGCTGCGGAATGTAAGCATTGCCTTGAGGTGGATTATACACCATCTGGGATTGATTTTGAGGGTAATAAGTGAAACCTTGGGGTGCACTATATACTACCTGAAATTGACCTTCAAGAGGGTAAGTAGTGCATTGTGGTTGAGCAGGTTGAACCGGTTGCTGAGCAGGTTGAACAGGTTGAACCAACTTCTGAGTAGGTTAAACAGGTTGAATCGGCTACTGAGTAGGTTGAACTGGCTGCTGAGAAGGTTGAATAGGTTGAATCGGCTATTGAACGGGTTGAATAGGGTCAACTGGCTGCTGAACGGGTTGATCAGTTTGAATCGGCTGTTGAGGTTGGGCAGGATGTCCCTACGGAGCAATTTGGCCTAGATATTGAGGGCCACCGGGTTGCCCTCGTGGAAGAGTTTGGCCCGATGGTTGAGATGGACCAGGTTGCTGCTGAAAACCAGGTTGACCCAGAGCAGGATCGTAGTGTTTTCCTTGTTGTACAAAAGCTTGGCCTTGCAAAACGTAAGGTTGCTGCTGTTGCACAAAAGGTTGTCCCTATGTTGGATACATTTTCCCCCCAGGAACATAAGATTCTCCTGGTTGAAACTGAGGTTGACCAAAAGGACCATAGGGTTGTCCTTGTTGGACTGAAGGTTTTCCCTGTAATTTTTGTCATTGCAGACCGTAAGGTTGTCCCTGAGGACCAAAGGGTTGTCCCTGCTAGACCAAAGTTTGTCCTTGTAAGGGTTTTCCTTGTAGACCCAAGGGTTCCCCCTATATTAATGGACCTTGATGAGAAATGGTTTGATAGGGATCAGTCGTAGGTAAATAAACAGCTTGATGAGGATCAAATGGAGGCAAATATACAGGATTACCGTAGACATCATAATGTTGGGGAGGATTTCCAGGAGCTTGCGGCTACTGAGAACCTTGAGGTGTGGAATTTTGCAGTTGAGAATCAGGAGAGGGAGCATACCTTTGTTTAATATCCAACAGATACTCATCAAATTTATAAGTAGAAACCATGGGCATGGCAGAAGTAGACGAGGTTTTGACAGCGCGAGGTTGTGATCCACTCACAGAAGGTCTAACAGTAAATGTGGGATTGATAAAGATAGATCTGTGAACAGCAGCAAACCCTGACGACTGAGTCGTGCTAACAACCGGTGCATATGAAGCCACACAAATGGTAGGTTGGACCAGGACATATGTAAAAGTGGCCGAGGAGATGGGTGTTGAGGGCGACATTCCTAATGTAGGAAAAACTGAGCTTCCGGTGGGAGCCATTATACTGGATTGTGCGACAGATGTGACACCGGAAATGATCTTACCCAAAGTATGATAACCGGGTGAAAGAGACCTCGATTGGGGGGGGAGGTTGACTGGAGACATACGGGAAATATTATGGGAAAATTTGATATCCTCCTGTAGAAGCATGCAGCTCTTCACTTGCAACTAGACTGGAAGAATCCATATCTGACGAGGTTGTAATATCGTCGAAAAGACGACAAGGACTATGAGGTATAGCAGTGGCTACTAACATTGATACAAAAGTGAGAGGGGGGAATTCTTCCTCGCTCCCAAAACCAGACCAAGCACCCTGAGGTGGCCAATTGAATTCATCTGACCCTTCAGGAGGAGACTGGGTAGCGAGAGGTAAGAAACTCAGAAGAATAGGTTGCGAAAACTCGACAGACCTAGTGTATTGAGGGGTTTCCAAAGAAACGTCAGGAAAAGGACTAACACTAGGAGGCAGTGAAGAAGACGATGAAACCGGTGGTTCGCCGCTATGACAATATTTCAACACAAGAAGAAAATCTAGATAGTCTATTCGAGGCTTCAAGATCAAACACTAAGGAAATACAAAACAAGCCAAGAAGAAAACTTGTAACGGGCATGTGATCGTAAGCAGTTAATTTTATGACATTGAAACAAAACCTTGTTGATTCATGTATTAAGAGTCGAGAAACAGGAAAAATATGACTCTAGTCACTTTCAGAATTAAACGAGCATGAAATTACAAGTGCTCGATGATATTTTCCTTTTTAGAGAGTCACAAAAATATCGAAATGACTACTCATGTAATCTAAGCAAGAGGGTGTACCAAGTTTCCTTGAACTGCAATATATACCTTGGTGATCAAATGAAAGAGAAATGACCAAGGACTTGACGGACGTGCAGGTAGTCTCCCCGAATGTTGTGTTCGATGTATCACAGTTACAGGACGACAGACTCGACTTCCTTGGATAAAGGATGGCAACCTATGAGGGTCTCCCTTTATATATGCAATGGTACGGGGAGCACAATTCCATACTAGCACTGTCTAACGCTAGATGGCGAACGACAACTACTAGGTTTAACGACGCTGGAACACGTCACTAGCCTAGAACTCTAAAAATATGTATGTTAGGTTCCAATGCTTCCTTATATTGAATGAATTAATTTTAAGGTTGATATTGAATTAATGTTTCAGTTTCAAGGCCTTATCGAATGTGATCTCGAATTCCTAAATGCACACTACATGCAAAAGAACACCATTTCCGTTCAATGAATGCTAACTAATAGAAGGATAGAAATCTTTAACCAAGTAGCAATCAATGAAAACATATGAAGAATTTCACTAATGCATCTAATACAACCAAATGAAAAACAAAAAACTCTTTCCTAGTTAACTAAGAGCCAGTTAGGCAAAATAACTCTTCATTTTCGATTCAAGCGAAAGAATGCAAAAAAAAAATTTGTTTTTTAGATGAATGAAGCACTCAATGCACTATTATACTAAAAAGAAAAGAAAACACTTGTTTTGAGCACTACGAATGTAAATATCAAAGATGAATAACTCAAAAACATTACAAATATAAAAACACACTCAAACCAATGATGCACTCTTCCAAACAAACAAAATGCTTTCAAAATTATCCAAATGAACATTGTGGTCTATGTTCGAAGTGACGAAATGGAGAGTTTAAAAGAAAACAAAAGTGATCATTCAACAAACCAAAGACACAAATGATCAAGAAAGACTAACACAATCGATCAGTGAATTGAGATGACAGATATCAAAGTGACTCGAATTCAGCTCAGGAGGCTTAGTGAGGAGAAGGCTAAACAAACAACACAAGACCTAGAAACCCTAGGGCTACAAAACTTCACTGATGAGGTAATGGAAAAACAACTAAGAAAAATTGAGACTACAGAGTCAAAACAATCCCAAAAGACCAATTGCAAGGCAAAGAAACAACCCAAAGCCAAAAATACTGACCAAATACTTAGGAAGAAGGTCAAACCAAATCCTACAGGATTCGACACGACTATCAGGCTGTAATCTGCACCTAACAAGGGTTGGCGTACCTGTAACAAAAGAAAAAAGTGCCAATTGGTGCGACTATTCAAAGAAAAAATGTGCCAAGAGGGAAAACTATGGGAAAAGGAGAAAACCACTAAGCAGAGGTCAATATTGACACTCTGGAGCTGAACAGGAGGACTCAAAATAGTCAAGCAAGGCAGAGAAGCAATCAAACAACCGAAGTCAACTCGACAAGGCAAACTCTGAACAAACAACGAGATGACAAACTCACACTGATCCTAAGTGGAGTCGCCACCTTGTTGTGTAGGTAAATCCCCTCTACAGAAAGAGATGATCCCTCTAGCCCTAGGGTGGGTCTAGCAGCAAGAGGACATGCTAATGTATTGGTTCCTAATTAATGAATGAAACGAGTTGGGATATATTTTCCTACCTGTGATCCAACGCCATCGTTGTAGCCGCATTGGAGGTCTCCCGATCCTTGTCCTGACATGTCCCGATCCTTCAGCAATGATATTCAAGTGTCTGCACAAATATCAAAGGACAAAATCAGCATACATGATAATAATTGCATTCATAACTAGCTAATCAGTCAAGGAAGATTAAATGTATTGCGTAAAATAAATCACATCAACACAATATGGGAACCAAAACATCAGTCACGTATATATTAATAGAAAGAAAGATATTACAAATGGAGCCTTAACGTCGCAGCCTCCTTTAGTGGGTCTTGTCAAAGTGTGTCTCGAGCATTCGTCAGGGAATTTGGATGTAGCAAGGCAAAAGACTAAGCTCTCTCTTGACAAGGGTCTCTCTCTCTACTCTATCTCACCAGCTATCAAAATGTTCAGCAATTCCTCTTCATCTATTCAGCTAGTTGCATCCATGTGAGATAGATTTATTTATAAAGGGAGAGGAGGAGGTTGGGATCCCTCAAATGGTTGAAGGGAGGCCTTATCCTTTGGGAAGTTCCCCCAAAAGGTGGAAACAAGAAGCCAGAGGAAGGTGTTCATGGTTATGCAGTCGAACAACCCAAGCTGACTCGCTCACGAAGCAGTTAGCATGGAAACTTCACCTCTATATTTAAAAAACATTCCAAAAACATCTTGGCGTGGGTAGCTCACTGGGACAGAGCGCCAATGGGCATGGGGCCCAGTGTTAATTTCCTTCATCGGCATGAGGGAATAACGGTCTACCAGTGCCAACCCAAAAGGATGTAATTTTGATGGTCTGTTCAGGAAAAAGTCAACAAAGGAAATGTTCTCCTCATGGAAAGGGATGAAATGATACTCTTTGCAAGGCATGACACTTCATATAAGTCACAGAAATGGTCCTCCAATGTGCGGGACAGGGATTGCAGGGATGGTGACAAAATATTGTGTAACACGGAGAGTTTAGTTGCATGGATAAGAGTAGGGTAGATATATCATAGGATAAGTAGAATGCATTTAATTGTTTGGCCAAGTTAAGGGTGGTTTAGAATTAGTTTCCTTTCTGCCATTTACTTTCAGCAAGTTAGCTTAGTTTATTTTCAGTCATTTCCCTTTCTTCCAATTAAATTAGTTTCATTCTTGTCATTTCTTTCAGCACTTTAGTTTAATTTCCTTTATATCATTTCCTTCCAGTAATTTACTTTCCAGTTGTTCTCATAATTTAATAAATAGCACCCTTTCATAAAGCAGAAGAGGATGACATGAACAGAATGCATATGTTGTGTATATAGCACTATCACCACAAATTTTGTACGAAACTCAGGTTGATAAAGTAAAGTAGGGTAGCCCCTGGGAGTTGCAGCACTCTTGGTGCAATACCAGGGCTCACCACTTTTTGGCGTCGTTGTCAGAAAGGTGTCTAGTAGATATTTTTATTTTGTTTTAGCATTCTTTTATGCTTTCCTTTATTTTAATGACACTTCATAAATATTGAAAATGTACAAAAAAAGATATGATTTTCATGCCTCATGGGGCTAGGAATACTCAAAGACAAACCTTACCTAAAACCCCCACATCACCTCCTGGCCACCCTTCACTCTTCTTTAGTGGAAGTGAGATTGAACCCCCTCTAGGAGAGCCTTCTAAATATTTTGAGGATCCTATTGGGGAAGAAGAAGAATACCTTGTTTCAATTGAGGGACCTGCTTCACCTATCTTAACCATGGCTGGGACCTAGAGAGCCTTTCCCATAAGAGAGGTAGATGGGGACACTAAGATGAAAAATATTAGCCCCTCAGCTCTTCTGCACTTCCATGGACTTACCTCTAAGGACCCTGACACATTCATGTTTGAATTTGATATTGTCTGTAGGACTTATGACTACACCTCTGATGATCAGAAGTTGAAGGTATTCACATCCACCCTTAACGATGCATCCTTGCGGTAGATCATGGGCCTACCTGGGGATAGCATCACCACCTGGGCACAGATGGAAGAGTGTAATATTCCTAAAATTTAGCTTTTAGCTAAATGGAATATTATAGATTATTTTGTCACTAGGTAGGTGAATAAGTGGGTAGGGAGGCCCATAAATCTGCTTGGAAACAATAAAAAAACTTCAAGTGTGAAAGGAGACCTTCTAAGCAGTTAAACAAAGCACCTTTGAGTGTGAACAAGGGATGAAACATGTTGAATAGGTCAACTTTGACCAAATCAACAACGTTGTTATGGAGGAGTGGACATTTAATGAGGAATAATGCAGTTTTGGAGGGAGATTGATTGCATGGAGGTAGTGACCTAATTGAGTGGGGCCAAGGGTAAGGAAGATCATAACTTATATAAGGAAGAGGATGGTAGCCATATTGGTTATGTTTTTGGCTTATTATTTTTATATGGTCTGTTTAGACTTCTTGCATTCTTTTGCGATTTAGTTGAGTTTGCAGTGCTGTTTAGCATAGGGTGTTCCCGAGCAGGAATCCCATATCTTTCCTTGAGAGGCCTCTTGGAGGAGTATTTCACTACATTTCCACACTCAGGCTCAAGGCCAAGCTATATCTTTCTTCATCAGCGCAGTTTCTCCAAGATATTGTGTTGTGTTGCAGGGTGAAGCAGTGGAGAATTATGATGGGTGTCTTCAGAGCTAGTTTTGCAGTGGAGGAAGGTTTCCATCCATTGGAAGGCGTGTAAATAAGCCCCTTGGGCTCTATTGACATATTTGGCATCAGGCCAAGGTTCATTTATCCCCTACAGTGAAGTTTCAGCCCAGATCTACGTTATTTTAGGGAGGAGTTGTAGGGGTGGTTGCAGTGATTGTTTTGGGAGGTGATTTCTTCAGTGGAGGAGCCATTCTTTCATCCGGAGGATCTATTAGAGAAGATATATAGTTTTCTACATCAGCTTCAGCCATATCTTCTCATTTCTATTGTTGCAGCATACCTTCAACCCTAGGGCTATAGCTTGAATTGGCACATTGTGTGCACTTTCCAAAAACCCTCTTGGGTTGTCTTGGAAAGTTGATCTAGTGCCCAGATCTATATGTCTAGACTCTATTGAGGCCTATATCAGTATTTTTATATCATTGTATCATATCCAGTTGTGGTTATACTTGATATGACTACGTTGTAGCAGCTCTCTAGCATTTTTTTATTGTAGCAGCAGCTGGGAGTGATTGCTTATGGGAGGCTTGTTTCCTCATTGCATATGATTTATGCCTCACTATTTTGTATTGATTTGTTTATACATAATGTTATGGCTCCATATTTCTCTCCATTGTTGATGTGTTGATTTACACTGTTATTTCTAGTTTTGTGTTCATATATTGTTGCTTCCCCATTTGGTAATATTACAAAGAGACCTTTAGCAGCAAGTACAAAGACTAATTTAGGTCCAAGGAAACTAAGGATGAGATATTTAGGATGAATAGGTCTTAATGAATCCCTAGAGGATTATGAGGAGAGGTTTCAATTGAACTATAAGAAAGCCAACTGTACTCTTGATCCCGACTCACTCAAACTTGTACTTCTTCGAGGAATCAGTGAAGAGATGATAGAAACCTTGAATATGTTATCAGGAGGAGATAGGTACCAAAAACCCTATGAAACAATCAAAACTATCTTACGGAACTATTCTAGGGAATTTAGGAAGAAAGGCAAAGCTAGCCAAAGTCAATCCAATACCCCTTCCTCTTCCACCTTCATAAAACATGAGATTGGAACCATGCTAGAGGACTTCAAGAGTGATATGATGCACACCTTTTCTTTGCAAATGGACACAATGCAGGTCAAAAGGAAGAAAGAGGAAGTAGAGAGATCCTTGGCCATATTTTGTCCTAGATGTACCAGGAACACCCAAGGAATGAATTTCCATTACATTTCATAGACATTTGCTTAGTCTGTGAAGAGAATCATGCCACAGAAAAGTGTCCCTCCTTACCTGGACTTAAAGTTGTATATCAAGGTGGGGAAACAATGCCAGAGCAACTCTATCTCATCAACCAGAGAAGGCCTCAGGGCCCTCGGCCATATCAATAAGGTATGCAAGGTGCACCTCACTCTTACTATTACAAAAATCAGAGTGCACCCATGCAACCTTGCTACACCCCCACTCCTCCATCTTGGTCTACACCTCCTACTTGGCCTTCCAACCCTTCATATCATCCTTAGCCAATAAACCAACCATTTGAGCAGTATGTTCCACAACAACCTCGATGGAACAATCCATCCCAACGGTGGAGGCCTCAACAAAACCAACTACCTTCTATAATGCCTTCACCCCAACCTCAACCTCATCTTATTCATGTTGCTCCACCTAGGCTACCTATACTTTCACAGCCCAATCTGAACCCGAACAACAGACAGGCACAACAGGCTCCTAGTGGAGAAACATCCCATCCAGCTTATGTTGTGGAGATACAGGAGGTTAATATCAGGTTGGGAAGATTAATCCTAGACAACCATCCCCCATCTCCACCTATAGAGGTTGAGGGGGAAAAGGAAGAAGATAACATTCAGATCCAACAACCTCCTTTTCATGAGCGCTTGATCCACCCTAGTCAACACACCCCAGAGGAGACTGAATTATTGGGAGAAATGGAAAATTTGTGTGTAAAGATACCACTTCTCCATACCATTAAGGATGTCCCTATCTACAATAGGCTCATCAAATAAAAGTGCTTCAAGAAGCCTGGGAGAAGGAAGAGAGATACCCCCACCATCAATGTGGTAGGACAACTGTCTAACCTAATGCTGGGGAAGGTGATATTCCCAAAATACCTGGACCCTAGTAGTCTAGTTGTTGATGTAAATATAGATGTGTCATAGTCACCAACACTCTGATTGATTTAGGGGCTTCCATCAATATCATGACCAAGGAAACTATGTTGAAATTTAATCTCCAAGGGACTTTAAGGAAAACCACAACAATTCTACAACTTACAGATCGTTCCACAGTAACTCTGGAAAGAATTGTTGAGGATGTTATGGTTACCATTGACTCTTGGGAGTATCCTACATATTTACTATTCCTGCAACCAAGAACCAAGTTTAATGGTTATCCTCTCATCTTAGGGAGACCTTTGTTAGCCACTGCAGACACTTATATTAGTTGTCGGGCCGGAAACATGACTATCAAAAATGGGCCTTTGTCTAAACAGATAGTGTTATATCCTCCAGCCCAGCCTCCCATTGATCATGATCTCCCTATATGGTTGGAGGATGAAGAAGATGAGTTATATAACACTTCCCCTATGTGTACCATAGATTCTATGCTTAGAGGGGGGCAGTTTGATGAAGATGAACTCATCGACCATGCCATTCAAAACCAGTCGTCCACTAACACTCCTCTCGAAACCATAGTCAAAGAGTCTGAAAGAAAACCTTGGATGGAAGTTAAATCAATTGAGACAACCTCTGAAACCACCAAGGCTATCGAGTTTGGCCCATCCGAATCTTTGAAAATCAACCCAAACCTCTCAAATGAAGAAGAGAAGCAGCTATGCCAGGTTTTGAAATAAAATATTGAAGCATTTTCTTGGGATTACAAGGACATGAAAGGGGTGCATCCTTTAGTATTCATACATCACATTTACATCAAATAAGGATGCGAGCCGGTGAGACAACCCCAAAGAAGAATTAACCTGGCTCTATAGGAAAAAGTCAAAGAAGATCTGTAGAAATTATTGGATGCAAGAGTCATATTTTCTATAATCGACAGTGAGTGGGTATCTCCTCTTTTCCTAGTCCCAAAGAAGAATTTGAAGTGGCAAATTTGTGTTGATTATCAAGAACTTAACAAAGCCACCAAGAAAGACCATTTCCCTTTGCCCTTTATAGACCAAGTCCTGGATGGCCTTGCAGGGAAGAAGTTATTTTCCTTCTTAGATGGGTTCAGTGGGTACAATCAGATTCAAATCAGCCCTGAAGACCAGGATAATACTACTTTCACCTACCCTTGGGGTACCTTTTCTTAAATATTCCTACCCTTTTGTTTATGCAATGCCCCAGCCACATTCTAGAGAGTTGTCCTAAGCATATTTTTTGAGTTAGTCCATGACTCTGTCAAAATTTACATGGATGATTTCACACCATATGGGCATTACTTCCAGGAAGCTCTCTCCAATTTGCGTAAAGTACTAAGAAGGTGCATTGAGATGCATCTCTCCTTGAGCCCAGAAAAGTGTGAATTCCTCTAGAAAGCAAGGGTTGTATTAGGACACTCCATATCCCAAGAAGGAATACAGGTAGACCTTACCAAAATCACTATCATCAAAAGGGTACCTGCTCCTCAAAAGAAGAAAGATGTCATGAGTTTCTTAGGCTTAGCTGGTTACTATAGAAGGTTCATCAAATATTTCAGCAAGATGTCTTCGCCATTATTTGGGTTATTGGCCAAATATTCTTAGTTTATTTGGTCCAGTCCTTGTCAAGAGGCTTTTGATCTCATTAAGAAGTAGTTGACTACTGCCCCCATCCTCTGAGATCCAAATTGGAATTTTCCTTTCCACATCCACCTTGATGCATTCGACAAAGTTGAGGGGCAGCATTAGGAAAATTAGAGGACAAAATCCCTTATGCCATTTATTTCATCAGAAATCATTTGTCCAAAGCTGAGTTGAATTATACTATTACTGAGAAGGAGATGTTGGCCATTTTCCATGCATTGAACAAATTCAGGAATTACACCACTGGATATCAGACCTTTGTTCACACTAACCATGCAACCATCAAGTATTTAATGAACAAACTAGATGCTAATGCTAGAATAATTAGATGGTTGTTACTTTTGCAGCAATTTGATTTGACTATTATTGATAAACCTGGAAAGGAAAACGTTGTTGCATGTTTTTTGTCCAGGTTAGTTCTCCCTACAGGTGAAGAAGGAATGGTGGATGACCAGTAGCGAAATGAACACCTCATTTCCATATCAGCACTCTCACCATGGTTTGCTGATATAGCCAACTACTTGGTTGCTAGAAAACTCCCTCCTATTCTTTCATTCAGGGAGAGGAGCAGAATCATCAGAAAAAGCGCCCCTTTCACATGGATTGGGGGAATCTCTTCAAGCTAGGCCCTAATAAAATCCTAAGAATGTATGTGAGGGAGGAAGAAGTTTTTGATATCCTCTCTGAATGTCATGACAGCCCATGTGGAGGACACTTTGCTGCAAAGAGAGCTGCTTACAAATTTTTGCAGGCGGGTTACTATTGGCCTACCCTTCACCAAGATTCCAGAAGATACACCAGCAGGTGTGACCAGTGCCAAAGGATGGGGAACCCACAAAAAAGGATGAAATTCCTTTACACCCTCAGGTGGCTCTTGAGTCATTTGAAAAGTGGGGCATGGACTTTGTTGGACCCATCGATCCATCATTTGGAAAAAAGAAGCATATCATAGTCTACACTGATTACCTAACAAAGTGGGCTGAAGCAAAAGAAATGAAGGTAACAACCAAAGAAAAAGTAGCAAAATTTCTGAAGGAGAATGTGTTTTACAAATTTGGATATCCCAGAGAAATAGTCATTGATCAGGGATCACAGTTCACCTCTCACCTCATTGAGAATCCTTTGAGGAAGCACAAGATTAAGTATATAACTTCTACTGCCTATCACCCTCATGCGAATGGCCAAGTAGAAGTAACTAATAGAGCTTTAGAGAGAATCCTCACCAAGTTTGTGAGTGATAGTAGTAAAAAATATTTGGCAGATATATTGGTGGAAGCTACTTGGGCCTACAACACCACTTGGAAGACAAAAACATGATTCACTCCTTATGAACTAGTCTAGGGTAAGAAAGCTCTACCTTCATTTGAGTTTGAATTCAATACTTTAAGAATGGAAGATGAATTAAATCTAGATCTAAAAAATGCCAAAAAATATAAGTTTCTGCAACTAAATGGATTGGATGAGTTCAGAATGCAAGCACTTCTTCACATAGAGGTAATTCAACTACAAAGGAGGGTATGGCATGACAAGAACATCAAAGAAAAGACTTTCCAAGAAGGAGATTGGGCATTGTTGTATGATTCAAGATTTAAATACTTCAAAGGCAAGCTGATGAAAAGATGGTTGTGGCCTTACACAGTGGAGAAATGCTTGGATAATGGTGCAGTTCAAATCAGGACCATAGATGAGGAAGGGATCCCCTTGCTTGTCAAAGGTCACAAACTTAAAATTTACAAGAAGCCTTTGTCAAGGGCAGAATTCATCAATTCAATAAGTAGAGAGGTTTTATTTTATGGGGAACTCCATAGTTTCCCACACCTCCTAAAATACAAAGAAACAGAAAAAAAAAAAATTAAATTAAATTAAATTAAATTAAATTAAAATTAAAATTAAAAATAAAAATAAAATAAAAAGCTTGTGGGTTGAAAACCTCGATGGAGGCAGCTCACTTGCTCAAAAAAAAAAAAAAGAGGAAAAAAAAAAAGATCCATGGGTGAAAACCTCTCTGAGGCGCCCAAGGGAAGTTTTTGGGTTGAAAACCTCCATGGAAGCAAGCCACTTTCTTTCGAAAAAAAGAGAAAAAGAATAAAACCAAAAAATGCATCTGCATCATTATGTTTTTTTGTGTTTGTTGTTTTGTAGGTTGTTAATGGTTTCTGGAAAACACCAGTAAGCATTCATCTTCTTTTCCCTTCTTCTATCTTTTCGTCCATCCCATCATTCACTCCATTCATATTCATAACTTCCTCCATCACCTCCATACATTGCACTCCTCCATTCCTAAGCACAATGTAGCAAGAGAAGCATCACACAAACAGACTGCTACAAACATCAGGAAGTTCCTTCAAAAACAAATTTTTTCATGGACTGCCAAGAAGAACAACAAGGGAAGCTGCATAAAGGACTATAGGAAAACGATAATGCCACCCATGGCATCTCAAGCACCCATGGGAAATCCACAGTAGAGAGAAACAATAGACAAATATCAGCATCTCATTCAAGAAGTTTCTCATTCAGAGAACGGGAATATGGTGAAGAAAACAGCATCTAAAAAGGCTTGTCTCAAACCTCCAGCTCCTACAACTACCTTGGAAACAATAGGTAAACTTAGGTATAAGCTCTCACCCCTTACTATGCATTCATAATAGCCAGAAATAATTAGTTTGCAGACTTAGAGTTTGAGGGGCAGAAAGGTGGCCAGTTAACTCGGCCACCACCGTGAGGTATGGATGGAATAAAACTGGGAGTACACGCCACCTGGGCATGCAAAGGAAAAATTTTAAATCAGTAGAGTAGAGGAGAATGAGGGAGGAAAATGCACAGTCCTAAATTAACAGGGAGGAGGAACCAATTGTCTACGACAGAACTGGAGCTAAGCAGAGTTATATTGGCACTCCAAATTTAGCTGTGTCATCTCATAAAAGGAGATGTCGTCTCATCCAAACTAGTGAATTGACAATTTTTAGAGGGAGAGGACCAGCGGAAACACGCAGTGCTTGAAGAAGAAGAAGAAGAAGAAGAGGAAAAACTAGAAGAAACAAGAAGAACCAGAAGAAGAGAAGGAAGAACTAGCAGAAACAAGAAGAACTAGAATAATAAGAGAGAGATACAAAGATCCAAAGCAAAACAGAGGAGATGGCCATAGAAGTCATAGAGATAGCAGAAAGTGGGTGAGACACAGACTCACAACCCAGCGTCACATCTCCTAACTACAAAAATATAACTGCCACCATGGCTCCTCTGAGCGCAAAAAGAAAAATGCAGACCTCTAGGTATTCCGGAGCTGACAAGAATCAGAGAAATCCAGAAACTTCTCCCATAAGCCTGATCATCATTGAAGAATCACCAAGGGGGGAGGAAAGAATCGAATAAATATTTCTAAAGGAGCAACTTTAGAAGGCACAGGCAGAGAATTTAGCGCTAAAGAATCAATTGCAGCAAAAAAAAGGAGAAAGTAGCCACCATGGCAGACTTGTCCATAGCAGCCCTTCAGCACAGATACCCCTCTGACTCATATGTTGTGTACCTCAAAGAAAAATGGCTTCTATTTCAAATCAACACTCTAGCCTCCCATGGATCACTCCCTTTCCAAGATTGTAGGAAATTCATTAAGTTCTACAAGCAATCCAGCATAGTTGATCAGGCAAAGATGGTAGAGTTTTATATGCATAACTTTTTGCTGACAAATCTGGAGATTTGGGACCCCAATCCTACAATGGGGGATATACAATTAATGGCTCTAGCATCTTGTATGGTGAATGAGGAAAATATAGCCAAAGAGATATGGAAGATCATGGGAAGAAGAAATAGAGAACCCCTTATATCTCAGACAAGAAGTGTTCATCCCAAGAGGAGTCATCCTTAACCATCGAGAGATTGAAAAGGGCCCTGCACTGGTTGAAAGCTACCTTCATACTCAAAATTGGGTGATAGGCCACTTTGATGATCTTTCTAGGAAGATAGAAGAGGAGTGCATTATGGAAATCCAAAGGAGATGGAACAGCCTCCCACATAGCCTCAAGAATAGGGAGTATCATACTCCAAAAAGACTGAGGGGTGCATTGGAAAGGGCACCATTATACAAGAGGGCCATGGAGGCCAAAAATGTCCGATGGTTGGGACTAAAGCTCATCCCACCTTTGCTGTTGGGGCTTACTAATGAAGAGGAAATAGATGCACAAGATAGAGAATCCGAGAATGCAGAAAAGAATAATGGATTTTACCCCCTTTGGGAAACTCCCACACTTCTTCCTCAGGAAATCAGGGGGGCTGTCAAAGCTTTGTAGGAAATGGAGGAGGAGGATCATTTGCTCAGAGGATGAGCAACCATTCAGTAAGGGGGTGATGATGAGCTCCATCATTAGACATATTTGGAGGGGTTAATAGTCACCTTTTTTCCTTTTTAGATCTCTTGCATTTTATTATTATTTGGGTTTATGATGCTAGTATAGGTGGTGATTAAGGCTAACATACTCTGAGTGCCTAATATAAGGTTGAGTGCAGAAAATCATGATTTATTAAGAACTTTTATAAATATTTTATCCAAAAGACTTGGAGGAGACAATAAGGAGAAATTATAGGAGGATTTTCCACCATCAAAAGCAGCCGAAGGATCCTAAGGATTCTCTCCAAACGATTCGAATTCCACAAGCAGCCAAAGGATCCCCAAGGATTCTCTCCAGTAATTCGAATTCCAGAGGCAGTCGAGCAACTCAAAGAGGAGAGCACTCAATCTTGGTTTACTTGGAGTCTAGTGGACTCAATCACCATTTTTAGGGAGTTGTTGGTAGCTGACCTATAGAATAAATAGAGCATAGCTAGAGCTAGGAAGCGTTAGTCTATCCTAGTATCGATTCCATTTAGAATTATTGTTGTGAACTATTGAAGCTTTTTGTTTTATTCAGGGATCAAACTTTCAGAGATGTATGCAGTTATTCTTTTATAAAATGAGCAAATTGATTTCATTTGATTGATTTAAGTTCATAGGGCTAGGCTCGTGGGTTAGGGCCCAAACCATGTGCCTCAGCTTCTCTATTGTTACTATCTTTTCCTTTCTGTCATTTAGCTAGTTTTTCCTCTGTCATTAAAGTTAGATATGCTTCTGATAAGTTTCATTGCTATTTATTTTTTGTGTTGTTGTAGTTTTAACTACTTATTCATAGTGAAATAGAGGAAAAACTCCAAAATTGTGGTCAAGTCTCCCCCCTCTCATATCTGTCAATAGAGTTCGAGTAGGGAAGACCTTCCCACACACCTAAAAACTGCTTTATGTTCATTGTTTTATCACGCATTCTTTTCTATTTTCCCATGCATGAATCCACAGGTTTGTTTGCCGGAATTAATTTCAACACCCAAGAGTAGCTCTGTGGCACTTCCTATTTCATTTTCCATCTCCATCTTCACGGATTTAAAATTGTTTTTACGCCTCCATTCCTCTCCTTTTCCTCTTGTTTAATTGTTGTGCCCACCTTCTGATTAATAAAAACACTTAGAACCATTCAGATCGCCTTATTTCTTCCTTTTTATTGGTCCCGGCTACTTCACTTTTTTAATGCTAAACACTAGAAAAACCATTGAAACCCGACCTCCGCCTTTGCTCCTCGAGACTCCTGCCACCGTACGTTGCACTTCGCAAATTGCAACATTTAACGTTTACCTTTAACGCTCACCACTCACTCTTTGCAATTACGATCTTGCGAAATTGAAAATCGCACTTCGCAACATTCACCTTTTGCCCTTAAAATACTTACCACTGGTTCTTGCGATTACGGTATTGTGAAATCGCATCCCGCAGTTCTTATCCTATCGCACATCGTTGCCCGCAACTTTTACCTTTTTCCTTTCACCACCACGTCATCCCCATCGCACATCGCATCCCGCAGAACTTACCACATCGCAAATCACATCCCGTAGTTCTTATCCTATCGCACATCGTAGCCCGCAACGTTTTCCTTTTTCTTTTTCAGCGCCACGTCATCCCCATCGCAAATTTCCTCCCGCAACCTTTACCACAACGTGCATCACATTTCGCACAGTTTTGTTTATTCCCATTAAATCATTACTGTTATCCATTTAAACTTGCGAAGTTGTGATTGCAACATCGCACATCGCAATTTTTACCTCCATCGATTCTTTCTGCTCCAAGGCCATTTCCTGCGCTATAATAAGGTTTTAAACCCCCTTATTTCCACTTCTAAGCCTTTTTCAATTTTTTTTGCTCCAAAGTCATTTCTCACGTTATAATCAAGTTTTCTAAGGGTTTAACTCCCTCTTTCTGCATCCAAACCTCGTTTCATGTATTAAACCTCCCATTAGCCTCCTTTTGCCCTTTTTCTTCCTCTAAGCCGCAAATTAACTCTTTTTAGTTAGAATTAAGTCATGGATAGTTTAGTTGCATGGATAAGAGCAGGGAAGATAGATCATAGGATAAGTAGAATGCATTTAGCTGTTTGGCCAAGTTAAGGGTGGTTTAGAATTAGTTTCCTTTCTGCCATTTATTTTCAGCAAGTTAGCTTAGTTTCTTTTCAGTCATTTTCCTTTTTTCCAATTACATTAGTTTCATTCTTGTCATTTCTTTTCAGCACTTTAGTTTAATTTCCTTTCTGTCATTTCCTTCTAGTAATTTAATTTCCATTTGTTCTCATAATTTAAGAAATAGCACCCTTTCATAAAGCAGAAGAGGATGACATGAACAGAATGCATCTGCTGTGTATATAGCAATGTCATGTCAAATTTTGTACGAACCCCAGGTTGATAAAGTAAAGTAGGGCAGCCCATGGGAGTTGCGGCACTCTTGGTGCAATACCAGGGCTCACCATCTGCCCTTGGGGTACCTTTTCTTATAGAGTCCTACCCTTTGGGTTATGCAATGCCCCAGCCACCTTCCAAAGGGTTGTCATGAGCATCTTTTCTGATTTAGTCCTTAACTCTGTCTAAATCTACATGGATGATTTCACACCATATGGGGATGACTTCTAGGAAGCTCTCTCCAATTTGGGTAAAGTAATAAGAAGGTGCATTGAGATGCATCTCTCCTTGAGCCCATAAAAGTGTGAATTCCTAGGTAGGGGTTGTATTAGGACACTCCATATCCCAATTAGGAATACAGATAGACCCGAAAAAAATCACTATCATCAAAAGGGTACCTTCTCCTCAAAAGCAGAAAGATGTGGGGAGTTTCTTAGGTTTAGTTGGTTACTATAGAAGGTTCATCAAATATTTTAGCAAGATGGCTTTGCCATTATTTGGGTTATTGGCCAAATATTCTGAGTTTATTTGGTCCAGCCCTTGTCAAGAGGCTTTCGAGCTCATTAAGAAACAGTTGACTACTTCCCCCATCCTCCGAGGTCCAAATTGGACTCTCCCTTTCCACATCCATGCTGATGCATCCGAAAAATCTATAGGGGCAGCATTAGGACAATTAGAGGAAAAAATCCCTTATGCCATTTATTTCATCAGCAATAATTTGTCAAAGGCTGAGCTGAATTATATTGTTACTGAGAAGGAGATGTTAGCCATTTTCCATGCATTGAACAAATTCAGGAATTATGTCACTGGGTATCAAACCTTTCTCCACACTGACCATGCACCCATCAAGTATTTAATGAACAAACTAGATGTAAATTCTAGGATAATTAGATGGTTGTTACTTTTGTAGCAATTTGATTTGACTATTGTTGATAAACTTAGAAAGGAAAATGTTGTTGCAGATTTTTTTCCCAGGTTAGTTCTCCCTACAGGTGAAGAAGGAATGGTGGATGACCAGCTGCCAGATGAACTCCTCTTTTCCATATCATCACTCTCACCATGGTTTGTTGATATAGCCAACTACTTGGTTGCTAGGAAACTCCCTCCTAATCTTTCATTCAGGGAGAGGAGCAGAATCATCAAAAAAGGCCCCCCTTTGACATGGATTGGGGAAATATTTTCAAGTTAAGCCCTGATAAAATCCTAAGGAGATCTATGAGGGAGGAAGAAGTTTTTGATATCCTCTCTAAATTTCATGACAGCCCATGTGGAGGCCACTTTGCTGCCAAGAGAACTTCTTACAAAGTTTTATAGGTAGGATACTATTGGCCTACCCTTCACCAAGATTCCAGAAGATACACCAGTAGGTGTGACCAGTGCCAAAGGATGGGGAAACCCACACAAAGGGATGAAATTCCTTTACACCCTTAGGTGGCTTTTGAGCCATTTGATAAGTGGGGCATGGACTTTTTTGGACCTATTGAGCCACCATCCAGACAAAAGAAGTATATCATATTCTGCACTGATTACCTCAGAAAGTGGGCTGAAGAAAAATTGGTGAAGGTAGTAACCGAGGAGAAAGTAGCATAATTTTTTAGGGGGAATGTGTTTTACAAATTTGGATACCCCATAGAAATAGTCACTGATCATGGAGCACAATTCACCTCTCACCTCATTGAGAATATTTTGAGGAAGCACAAGATTAAGCATATAAATTCTATTGCCTATCACCCTCGGGAGAATGGACAAGTAGAGGTAACTAACAGATATTTAGAGAGCATCCTTACCAAGGTTGTGAGCAACAGCAGAAAATATTGGGCAGATTGATTGGTAGAAGCTACTTGGGCCTATAACACTAATTGGAAGACAACAATAGGATTCACTCCTTATGAAATAGTCTATGGTAAGAAAGCTCTAGTTTCAGTTGATTTTGAATTCAATACTTTAAGAATGGAAGATGAATTAAATCTAGATCTATCAAACGCTCAAAAAGATAGGTTATTGCAACTAAATGGATTGGATGAGTTCAAAATGCTAGCACTTCTTCACACAGAGGTAGTTCAGCTGCAAAGGAAGGTATGGCACGACAAGAACATCAAATAAAAAAACTTCCAAGAAGGAGATTGGGCGTTGTTGTATGATTCAAGGTTTAAATATTTTAAAGGTAAGTTGATGAAAAGATGGTTAGGACCATTCACAGTGGAAAATTGTTTTGATAATGGCGCAGTTCAAATCAAAACCATAGATGAGGAAGGAATCCCCTTGCTTGTCAATGGTCACAGACTTAAAATTTACAAGAAGCCTTTGTCAAAGGCAGAGTTCATAAATTTAATAAGTAGAGAGGTGTATGTGATGGGAAACTCCATAGTTTCCCACACCTCCTAAAAAAAGGAAAAAAGAAAAAAGAATAAGCTTTTGGGTTGAAAACCTCGATGGAGGTAGCTCACTTGCTCAAAAAAAAAGATAATAAAGATCCATGGGTGAAAAACTCTCTGAGGCGCCCAAGGCAAGTTTTTGGGTTGAAAACCTCCATGGAGGTAGCCCACTTTCTTTCAAAAAAAAAAAAAGACGAAAAGAACAAAAAAAAAAAAAACATCTGCATCTCTTTTTTTTTCTGTGTTTGTTGTTTTGCAGGTTGTTAATGGTTTCTGGAAACACAGGGAAGCATTCATATTCCTTTCCCTTATTTTATCTTACCATCCATCCTGTCATTCACTCCATTCATCTTCATAACTTCCTCCATCACCTCTATACACCACACTCCTCCATTCCTAAGCACATTGTAGCAAGAGAAGTGACACACAAACATAAGGAATTTCATTCAAAAAAACAAAGTTTTTCATGGACTGCCAAGAAGAAAAAGAAGGAAAGTTGCATAACAGACTCCTGGAGAATGAGAATTCCACCTGTTGGCTTGAGATTATTTTGAAGGGATAAGGCAAAATCAAAGTCAATCAAATGAAGAGCTGGAGCAGGTAAGATGAAGGCCCAATGCTTCAAGCACGGGTCAGGCAGCCCCCACTTCCGCCATGCCACATCATTCATCTCCCATCATGGATTAACGCCCGTGATAATCATCGGGTAGGAGTTAGAAATGAACAATAATCTTGGATCAGCAGAAACACATGGGCACAAACAACCCATAGGTTATCAATGTTGGTGCCTCCGTAGTTGACTCCGCCAGAATTCCACTGACAACAAATCTACGGCTCACGATAGCTAGGGGGGCATACCCCTGTTGGGTGCGTCATACCCTAGAGCCCCTGCAGTGACGTAAGCATCCCCTCATCCATTATCCACATCACTCATCCCCCCGCTCATCGCACTTTTCTCCCTGCAAGTCTTAACCCTTATCTTCCATCGTGTGCCACTAAATCTTGCGATATGCGATCTGCGGGCGGGACCCCACCTCTGTCTGTGCCACGTCACCTTCCCCGCCCCCGTACTTCGCACTTCGCAAAATATAACATTTAACCTTCTCTTTTCACACATAAATCTTGCGATTTGCGATGTACGGGTGGCCCCACCTCTGTCTGGCCATCGCACTTCACACATCGCACTTTTTACCATTTACCCTTCATTGTGCACACAGAAATCTTGCGATTTGTGATGTGTGATATGAGTTTGGGTCCCACCACCTTGCCACACCATAAATATCCCTCCCATAGCCTTTGTTCCACTCTTTTTAGTGTTAATAAGTCCCGCTAACCCCACTTCCTCTTCTGACATCCTGCCCTCAACTCCGCTCCACATGAATACATCCGACAGCTCATAATCTATTTCTCAAGTCTGTCTCTTGTGGGTTCCTTCTACATTATTTCTCAACGCCTCTGCATATTTTTAAAGCTTCTACTCATTTTTTTATACTTGGCTCATTTTAAATCCATCACGCCTCATAGCCTCCTGAGCCCTATCATAGTATAAGGAATTCGCATGAATCGACTCCAAGGTCTTCTCCATTCTTGAACCACCAAAACCATTATTCTCTTATTCCATATTTTATCAGAGGCATCCTTATGTTTATCTACATTTAACCTCTGATTTTAAGATGTCCTAGGTACTGGTATTTTGCAACTCAAGGTTGTCTCTTAGAGCTAAAACACCACCCATGGCATCTCAAGTACCCCACGCGACATCCACAGTAAAGAGAGAAAAAAAAAATAGCATCTCATTCAGGAAACAACAGGTAAACTCAGGTATAGCTTCTCACCCCTTGCTACGCATCCATAATAGCCAACATTAATTAATTTGCAGAAGTAGATTTTAAGGGGAAGAAAGGTGGCCAGTTAACTCGGCCACCACCGTGAGGTATGACTGGAATAAAACTGGAAGTACATGCCACCTGGGCATGCAAAAGAAAATAATTTAAATAAAGTGGAGTAGAGGAGAATGAGGGGAGGAAACAAAGTCCATCATGAACTAACAAGAGAAAGAAACAACTATCTACAACAGAACTGGAGCTGAGCCGAGTTATAGAAGCACTCCAAAATTAGTTGTGCTATCTAATAAAAAGAGATGTTGTCTCATCCAAACTAGTAGAGTGAAAATTTTTAAAGGGAGAGAGACCGACGGGAGCACGCAGTGCTTAAAGAATAAGAGGAAGAACCAGAAACAAGAAGAACCAGAAGAAGAAGAGTAAGAGACAAAGGGCCAAAGAAAAATAGATGAGATGGCCATAGAAGTCATAGAGATAGCAGAA
Organism: Pinus albicaulis; assembly: GCA_034641835.2. NCBI lineage: Eukaryota > Viridiplantae > Streptophyta > Pinopsida > Pinales > Pinaceae > Pinus > Pinus albicaulis. Next base: position 779,342,066 of record CM076572.1, read on the forward strand.
AGTGGGCGAGAAACAGACTCACAACACAGCACCACATCCCCTCAATACAAAAATATAGTTGCCACCATAGCTCCTCTGAGCGCAAATAGAAAAAGGTAGACCTCTAGGTATTCCAGAGCTGACAAGAATCAGAGAGAACCATAAACTTCTCCCACAAGCTCTATTATCATTGAATAATCACCAATGGGGGAGAAAAGAATCGAAGAGATAATTCTAAAGGAGCAGTTGCAAAAGGGACAGACAAATAATGTAGCATTGAAGGAGCAATTGCAGCAAAAAGAGGAGCAAGTAGCCACCCTGACAGACTTATACATAGAATCCCTTCAGCACAGATTCCCCTCTAACTCATATGTTGTGTACCTTAAAGAACAATGGATTCTATTTAAAATAAAAACTCTAGCCTCCCATGGATCACTACCTTTCCAAGATTGTAGGCAATTCATGAATTTCTTCAAGCAATCTAACATGGTTGATCAGGCAAAGATGGCAGAGTTTTATGTGCATAACTTTGTGCTAAAAATTTTGGATATTTGGGACCCCAATCCTACAATGGGGTATATGCATTTAATGGCTCTAGCATCTTGGATGGCGAATGAAGACACTAGAGAAAAAGAGATATGGAATGTCATGGGAAGAAGAAATAGAGAACCCTTATATATCATGCGAGCATTGTTCAGACCAAGAGGAGTCATCCTTAACCATCGAGAGATTGAAAGGGACCTTGCACTGGTTGAAAGCTACCTTCAAACTCAAAACTAGGTGATAGGCCACTTTGATGATGTTTCTGGGAAAATAGAGGAGTTCATTATGGCCAGCCAGAGGAGATGGAATATCCTCCCTCATAGCCTCAAGAATATGGAGTAACATACTCCATAAAGGCTGAGGGGTGCATTGGAAAGGGCACCATTATACAAGAGGGCCATGCAGGCCAAAAATATCCAATGGTTGGTACTAAAGCTCTGCCCACCTTTGTTGATGGGGCTAACTGATGAAGAGGAAACAGATGCACTAGATAGAGAATGGGAGAGTGCATAAAAGAATAATGGTTTTTACCCCCTTGGGGAAACTCCCACACTTCTTCCTCAGGAAATCAGGGGGGCTGTCAGAGCCTTAAAGGAAATGCAAGAGGAGGATTAGTTTCTCAGAGGATGAGCAACCATTTAGTAGGGGGTGATGATGAACTCCAGCATTAGACATATTTGGAGGGGTTAATAGTCCTTTTTTCCTTCTTAGATCTCTTTTTCTTGCATTTTTATTATTATTTGGTTTTATGATGCTAGTATATGTAGTGATTTAGGCTAACATACTCTGAGTGCCTAATATAAGGTTGAGTGCAGAAAATCATGAATTATTAATCATTTTTATAGGGATTATATCATAAAGACTCGAAGGAGGAATAAAAGAGGAATTATAGGAGGATTTTCCACCCTCAAAGGCAGTCAAAGGATCCCAAATATTCTCTCCAACAATTCGAATTCCAAAATCTGCCAAAGGATCCCTAAGGATTCTCTCCAGCAATTCGAATTCTAGAGGCAGCCAAGAAACTCAAAGAGGAATGCACCCAATCCTTGTTCACTGAGAGTCAAATGGAATCAATCACCATTTTCTAGGGATCTGTTGGTAACTACCCTGTAGAATAAATAGAGCAGAGCTAGAGCTAGGAAGAGTTAGTCTATTCTAGTCTCGATTCCATTCATAACTATTGTTGTGAGCTATTGATATTTTTGTTTTATTCAGTGATCAAACTTTCAGAGATGTATGCAGTTATTCTTTTATGAAATTATCAGATTATTTTCATTCGACTAATTTAAGTTTCAAAGGGTTAGGCTCATGGGTTAGGGCCCAATCCATGTGCCTTAGATTCTCTGTTGTTACTATATTTTCCTTTTTGTCATTCAACTAGTTTTTCTTCTGCCATTTAAGTTAGATCTTCTTATAATAAGTTTCATTTCTGCTTAGTTTTTGTGCTATTGTAGTTTTAATTTCTTATGCATATTAAAATAAAGGAAAACCCCAAAAAATATGGTCAAGTCTCCCCCCTCTCATCTCTATCAATATATTTCGAGTAGGGGAGACCTTCCCACAGGCCAAAATTTCTTTCTGTTTGAGTTTTGGGAAGAATTTGTGTTACCAAGTCCAAGCCTTTCTTTCACTGTTTCATCCTGCATTTCTGTTTGTTTCTCGTGCATGAATCTGCAGGTGTGCCTCACTTCTGAGCACTGCCCTTATGCCTCCACTCCCCTCCTTTTCTTCTCATCTTAACATTGTACTTACCTTTTATTTTCCTAACGCACTTAAGCCCTTCAAAGCCTTATTTCTTTGTTTTTTCTCCATTCATGGCCGCCTTACCATTTTTATGCAAAACACATGAAAACCCATTCAAAATCACCAAAAACCCGACCTCTGCCTTTGCTCCTCGAGTCTCCCGCCACCGTACGTCACACCTTGCAAATCGAAACATTTGGATTTTACCTTTAATTCTTACAGTCGTTCTTTGTAATTGCAATATTGCGAAATCGCACTTCGCACCATTTAGCTTTTCCCCTTAACACTTACCACTAGTTCTTGCGATTGCGATATTGTGATCATGCCCCACTGTCAGTCCCACTACCACGTCACCCATCGCAAATCGCACTTCACACCATTTAGCTTTCACCTTTAAACACTTACTTCTCGTTCTTGCGATTGCGATATTGCAGAATCACAAATCGCATCATTTACCTTTTTCCATAACACTTACTGCTTATTCCACCGATGTGATAACTCTACCACGTCACACTCTGCCACATCACGTGTCGCAAATCGCACTTTGCACATTTTAGTTCATTCCATTAACCTTTATCGCTATCCCTTTAAACTTGTGAAGCTTTGATTGCGACATCACACATCGCAACTTTTTTCCTCCATCGCACTTTTCCATTGCACTTTTGAGTTATGTCCGCCCCAAATTCATTTCTCATGCTATAATAAAGTTTCATAAGGTTTTAACCCCCTCTTTCCACTTCCAAACCTCCTTTCATGTGTTAAACCCCCCATTAGCCTTTTTTAGCCCTTTTCTTCCCTCCAAGCTACAAATTAACTCTTTTTAATTAGAATTAAGTCATGGATGTCCTAGTTGCATGGATATAAGCATGGTAGATAGATCATAGGATAAGTAGAGTGCATTTAGTCGTTTGGCCAAGTTAAGTGTGGTTTAGGATTAGTTTCCTTTCTGCTATTTGTTTTCTACGAATTATATTAGTTTCATTCATGTCATTTCCTTTCAGCAATTCAGTTTAGTCCCCTTTCTTGTCATTTCCTTTTAGCAATTCAGTTTAGTTCAGTTAAGGTCATCATGTGATACTGACCTTGCTCCCTACCTTCTCCTTCCATCTACAAGGTTTCACAATCATGTTGTTCATTGATTGTGCCTTGCCCTCCACATATGAAATCTTTAGGAACTTCTTGCAATGACACAAGAATTCTGTTGGCTTGAGAGGTCCTGGCCCAGGTTTGGTAAGCAAGGTTTGCTAACAAACCCCTATACTATTGGCCCTTTCGGCAGTGACCTGCTTTCGTAGGTCAAAGTCTCACCCGAAGTAGTATGGGTGGGTGCTAGAACTAGGTTTCCGCAAGCAGAGCTGCGTCCTGGTTCTGTAATTCCCATATTACCTTGTTCTTTGCAGGGTTAATTATGTTTCTATTCGCATCCACATGCACTATATCTACAATTATATGCTTATTATATCATCAACACAGCAATACATAAACAAAACATAAAAGATCTAGATCCAGGATCACAGTACACAGATCTTTCGCAGCTTAAGGACAGAAAACACACAATACAACAATTACCAGTAATTCATATAACAGTACTCACAGATTTAGTTCTCTAACAATCTTTTCCATTCATTCATTCATCAATTCTTCCTTACAATTACAATCCCCTTCCCAACCTGCGTACACAGCCAACAAGAGTTTGTTCCCCAAAACCCAAACAGATCGCTTAAACAATAGATCACATCAATAGCTCATCATTTCATATCCTTTACGATACAAAATACATCTCTATTTATAAAAATCTAGCCTTGACTTTCCTATGGTCCGCAACCCATGGTTTTCGGACACCTAGTTTACCCTTTGACCCATTACAATGCATTCGGGGCTTTGACCCACCCCAAAACCCCTCCTCTATGCTAAATATAACCAAAAATAAGCAAAATGGACCAGTTTCGTGGCTTGTTAGGAGACCCCGTTTCAACAGTCCCCCAACACAATCCTGTGACTCCTCTCGAGTCACTGCACTGCTGCATCTTCGATCTATGTGCGCAAAGTATCCAGAGCGCGGACAAGCGAAAGGAGTACCACCTGACTTTGGGTCGCAGCATCCTGTGCAAGAGTGACCATCTTTTGGGAAGGTGGATCATCAATAGCCGTGGTAACGCTTGCTAGGAACTGATTAAGGTGCTTGGTTGCGCCATCAATTTCATGTGTTAACTGGAGGGCTGAGGTAGTTCAGGGCTTCAAATGTTCAGTCATGACGTGTTTTTCCTACCAGAGTTTCGTAATCTCGTCCTGGAGGTCATTGCTGGTTTTCAATCGTGCCAAGCGCTGGGCAGGCACCAAAGTAAGCAGCATAGCATTGATCTCTTCAATGGTTTTTTCTTGTTTTCGTAAGTCCTGATTGATTTGTTGGAGCACTGGATAGCGCTGGACCGGAGTCCAAAGCTGTATGGCTGACTCCATCAGTGTGGTACCTTAAGAAATTTTCTCTGTGATTGTCGTTGTTGCTTCTATGATAAGGGTGGTACGCTAGGCATGGACTTCTGTGGGTGTGACGGGTTGTATTCTAGACTGTAAGTCCGAAATCTCCAGGTGGGAGCCTTTGAAAGCATCAACCAATTTTTCCACTTTGCTCTTAGACATATCTTCAACCATGATTTCCTTTTTCACTTTCGTGTAGAGCTGGTGGATCACAGTCTCAAGTTCCACCTGTTGTGACTCAGCCCAGATCACTTCATCAGCTTTCTGCACGATGGTGCGCTGGGCGGCCGCAAGTTGTTGGGTTGTGGATTGAGCGCGGTCACTAATCTCCTGGGAGACAGTGTGAAGGATATTGTCTAAGGCTGCATAGGGCACCCGAGCAAAGTCCAGATGAATTCTTGTGCCCTCCGGGGGCTATGTTCTGACTAAGGCACCAGCAGGGATACTCCAGAGCCGACCGGCTTCCTTAACTAGTGCTGAGCTACTGTCGACTGAGAGGGGAGGTGCCTGGACTTCACTAGGTGGGGGGTGATCCATGTTGATCTGGAGAGCGTGGAGGTTTTCCTGAAGAGATTCGACCCCGGCCTTCCATTGGGTTGTGACAAGGGCCCACTTATCCTCCGTAACCATGGTGATCGTGTCCACAATCTGCTCTGGGTCTCCATCCATTAATGTGACTATCACGTCATACTTCTCACGACGGGCATGCTATTTTTTCCTTGGTCCTTATGCCGATGGCCCCGTTCACTTAGTGCCGAGATGAGGGGTCGTGGCGATCTCTACCTGGGGTGGAGCTATATTGGTTTGTCGCAGTGGGTTACCTCTGGGCTCACCTAGAACTGATGTCAGAGTGTCGAGGAGACCTTTTTTCTAGGTGGGGGGCCATAGTGAGATCAGTAGGTCAATTTCTGCATCAGGTACCATATAAGGGAAGTCCGTCCATGCCTGACTGGCAAGGCTACGAATCCGGACCTGATGCATGGTGATTTGAAATGCAGCAATATGCTTATATTTGTCATATATGGTGGGGGATAAGCGAGGTCAGGATTTTATGGCAGTGGCGATACTGCTCTGGAAGAGGACCCAAAAGACCTTGTTATCCTCGATGCGTTGCTTATCCTTAGAATCCCATAAGTGAGCATACCGAGCGCCTTCACACATCCCAACCGGGAGCTCTGGAACAACTGACTCCTCCGCTTTGTCCCATGTGACTAGTGCTATGAGAAATAACAGCCACGAATAGAAGAATGAGGTCCCATGCTCCTGAGACTCGTGGAAATTAGCGAGAAATTCATCGCACAAGTATTGAGCCCAATTATTCATACACTGTCTGGCGAGCTGGATGACATAGGTGGGGACAATCGCAACCTGGAACTTCCGCATTAGTTTATAGGCTAACAGTCAATTGCCCATCTGTGTAGCAGGGTCGTTGATGGTTTGGATCACAAACCCTCGTTGATTGCGCTATACTACATAGGTCTCCCAGACAAACAGGGTGGTAGTGGCTTTGTACTTCTTTTCAAATTTCTCGAGCAGGTGCGGCCCTTGCATCGGGAGGCATGTGATCTTGTAGATCAACTCAGCATTTATAGGGACCCTGTCATGAATCCATAAGCAACCATTGTGAATGAGGGCAAGTAACTGGCATGCCAACCGATCTATGATGTTGTAACAGCCAAAGTGGGACATACGGAGCAGATTCAAGAGTCTGGATCTCGCCAAGCCGCATACCCAACATTGAGGTACTACCATGATTCCATCATCCTCATGGATTGTATCGAAGTATAATCTAGAGGCTAATTCCGGGAAAGCATCCTGGTATGCTAGATCATGATCATTGAACATGACCTCATGAAGGCGTCCGCAGGGGTCACTGGGGATGGGGACCTCTCCTTGGGTTAGCGGAGTCTGCAAGTAGGTGATCAAGCCATCCAAGTTTTCTGGTATTTGCATCGATGGTCTTTGTGGTAGAACGTAGGGGGGTAGCCAGTTGATCGGGTTGGCTGGCAGAGCCCCCTCCTGGTCATATTGTTCTGAGGCCAGAGGCCTGGGACGTCTTGGGGAACTTCGGGGACGTTTTTCTGCCTGTAGAGTAGCCCTCAAACTTTGAGCTTTCTCCTTGCCTTTCCTTGTGGTCCGTGGGGGAGGGAATTCCTCCAACTCAGGCTCCTCTTCCAGAACTTCTTCAACCTCAGGCTCAGTTGGGTCGGAGGGTTTGGCAGGGGCAGTAGTCGGCATCCTTGTGCGAAAAATGAATCCTGGCTCTGGGTGACTTCTATCTGACGGGTGAGATTTACCAGTCATGGGAGGGATGTTGCAACTATAACAAAGTTTGTTGCCTGATTTCTTTTGTAAAACACTTAAAGTAGGCTACTTGTTTACATGAGACAATACCACTAACCCAATCATCCTGCCACCCTTTAAACACTTTCCATCGGAGGGAAGAGAGAGAGGGTTTCCCAAAGAAGGGTAAAAATTCCTCGTAATTCATCCTGCCAACGGCTCAAGGGCCGCTCCCTTCAACGGTAACTTCTGCTTTTTACCAGAGGGTACAGTTCCAATGGCTAGTTGTCATGTCCCCAATGATTTAGGCGTATTTGTCACGCTACGGTTGCCAATTTTTGACAGCTACCTGACTTCCCCCAACACAAGCTTGCTTCCTAAGTAGCTCTTGGCCCAAGACCAAGAGACTTTTATCATCTGTTCTACTAAGGCTTTAAGGGGGGCTGACGTTGACATCAACTTCCTGACCCCTGGTCGCATCATCGTCGTAAAGGTGGCCTGAGGCATGGGGCCGCTACTTGTGGAACCTACAGGTGTTATAGGGAACCTGTTGCTTACTCAGGGGTCGGCCTATCCTTCTCCCGGGGTGGGTCCTAGTTCTACTCCCATCCTTTCCTCTGGGGTCATAAAGAGGGGTTCCTTAGTGATATGAAGACAACACAGCGTAGAGGCTTCTCCTAGCCAGGTCTGCCAAGCTTCTAGATCTTTACTGGGATCCTCAATATCTTCCTCGTAACATGGTATATTTTCCTGGGTGAGGTTGTCCTTATATTGCATTGTCACTTTATAGATATCGGCCCCTCCCTTAGGTATAGGTTCTACATAACATTTGCCTTCTACTGGGTCTAGTGGTACAACGACCCGTCTGCCCTAGTTTTCAAATATCATGCTGTGATTTTTGAGGTTGATAATTCCCCCCATGTCCATAGCCCAGTCTAGCCCAAGGAGCGCAGGGTAGGGATCCGCATCTTCCACAATTTCTATCACCTCAAAGTCAGCGAGGATCCTTACTCCTGTGATATCAACCACGACACTGGGGAGTCTACCTAGAGGAATGATTTTTTGATGATTTGCCATTCGAAGCTGGATGGCAGATCGCTGCAGCTTGGGTTATCCCATGCGCTGCCAAGTGTGCTTAGGTAGTATATTGGCGTCTGATCTGAGGTCTAAGATAACCTGATCCATTTCAAAGCCGTTGATCTATTCTGTCAGCTGCATTTCCCTACTAGTGTGTCTTTGATATTCGTGTAACGTATGCACGGCTTTGATACCGGTTGACCTGGTATCATGTGTCGCGCAGCTTTCTAGTAAGGCCTATAGATTTTGTACTACCCAGGGGTTACGTAGCAGCCTCGTGCATACTTGTAAGAAGGGTTTGACCTCCTCAGTTACTTCCACATCTCTCAGGTATGTGAATGGAAAAACTTTAGTCTCCAGGAAGTCCTTTCGGGCGTCCATAAATGTTTCCCTTGCTTTACGTAGGTCTAGTCCTTCTTGGTTGCTAACTTCCCTACGGATCAGTGTATCAGCTTCATCCTTCTCCTTAGCCCCCCCAAGTGCCAATCCACTGTGCGTTACTACATTTACCTTTGCATCCTGACTGCTCAGTTCGGTCAGGACCCTTCGCACCTTCTGCACAGATGGAAATTGCCTTCCTCGTACCTTTGCTTTTAGGGCTGGGCAGTCTTCCAGCGCATGGCCCAACTGTCTACAATACCTGCACGATGATCGTAAGGGGTGAAGGCAATCCTTCGCAAAATGCCCTACACCCCCACAGTTATAGCAGATCGATTGGCCTCGACCCCGACCTACACTTCTGCTTTGGCTTCCATCCCTTCTCTCAAGAGGGGAGTCATCTCTTCTTGAGGGGGTTCTTGGTGAGGTAGGATCCTCTTTTCTGTTCGTTGCTGCGTTATGGATTCGGAAATATTGCTCCTCATGGCTAACTGTCCGGCAATGTTGGCACTAGTGTCGCTTTGATGTAGAAATGGGGGTACCCGAACAAGACCATTGGTTTACCTTACACAACCCATCTGTGCAGCTTCCTCCATGCCAGAGCGTAGGCCCCTTGAGCCCCATTGTTCCGGGCTACACACTCCTGGTTCCGAGTGGCTCGTTGCGTGACCTTGTTCCGTGCCAGCCCCTCTTCCTTTCTCTTGTTGTAGATTCTGAATTTCCTAGTGCATAGCCTCAATCTGCACCTAGATCTATTGTACTTCTGACATAGCCTCCTTCAGAGGCGTAGCTTCTAATTTCATAGTAGCTTCCAAAGCCTAGTCTTGCGAGTTAAAAGTCCGACGATCCATAGGTACGCGTAGGTGAGGGAGGATCATGGCGATAAACCATTCCGTGAGCTGTCTATCATCATACCGAAATCCTCCTTCTCTGATAGCTTGTTTCAGGCGTTGGTCTGCTTCCCATATAGACTCATTTTCCCCTTGCTTGAAATATTTTAGTTCTGCTATGACTTGAGAGTAGGACTTAGGGTTTTGGAACTACTGTCTCAGGGCATCCTTGATGTTCTGGATAGTTGCGTCCTTATTTTGAGATACGTACCCCATATACCATTCCAAAGCTCTTCCCTCAAGGGCTACGGATAGCTGCGCTTTTCTCATAGTATCGCCCACCACGCCCTGCGCAACCCATACTGACTCTGCCACAAACCAAAACCACTCCACGTCTTCATCAGTCATGCCCTGGAAGGTAGGTAACTTCAAGCACACCGCCATGGTGCCCTTCTTCAGTATTTGCTTATCAGTACCTGATCCCTTTCTCAGACTCCTTCGGGTCCCGGCAACGAAACCATTTGTTGGTTTGAGGGGTCTTGACCCAGGTTCGGTAAGCAAGTTTTGCCAACAAACCCCTATACTACTAGCCCTTTAGGCAGTGACCTGCTTTCGCAGGTCAAAGTCTCAACCGAAGTAGTATGGGTGGGTGTTGGAACCAGGTTTCCTCACCCTGAGAAAGGATGGGTAAGGCAAGCAGAGTTGCGTCCTGGTTCTGAAATTCCCATATTACCTTGTTCTGCGTAGGGTTAATTATGTTTCTATTCGCATCCACGTGCACTAGATCTATAGTTACATGCTTATTATATCATCAACACAATAGTACATAAACAGAACATAAAAGATCTAGATCTAGGATCACAGTACACAGATCTTTCGTAGCTTAAGGACAGAAAACGCACAATACAACAATTACCAGTAATTCATATAACAGTACTCACAAATTCAGTTCTCTAACAATATTTTGCATTCATTCATTCATCAATTCTTCCTTACAATTCCAATCCCCTTCCCAACCTACACACACAACAGCAGGGTCCGCACACAGCTGGACTAGGATCTCCGCGCACACAGCCAGCAAGAGTCCATTCCCCAAAACCCAAACAGATCGCTTAAACAATAGATTGCATCAATATCTCATCATTTCCTATCCTTTATGATACAAAATAAATCTCTATTTATAACAATCTAGCCTTGACTTTCCTATGGTCCGCAACCCATGGTTTTCGGACCCCTAGTTTACCCTTTGACACATTACAATGCGTTCGAGGCTTTGACCCACCCCAAAACCCCTTCGCTATGCTAAATATAACCAAAAATAAGAAAAATGGACCAATTTTGTAGCTTGTTAGGAGACCCCGTTCCAACAAATTCCTCTTGTTGGAGCAAGTGCTCCATCTACCTCTGCATGAGGTGCTAGATATACTCTAGATATGTCAGCATTGTTTCCCCCAGCCTTCTCATCTTCTTCAATATGAATGGGAGTCACTTTCTCAATAAGAGGATCCTCTTTTGAAAAAGGGATCTTCATGCCCTCTTGTCCAAGAATATGAGACAAAGATCTTGCCTCTACCAAATTATTATGCAAGATGTGAGCCTCTTCAATAGTTTTCTAAAATGGATTTGAGTTTATAGGTCCTTTCAACCCATGCAACAGTTTGGTTTGTTTTGGTTTGTTTAGCTCCATTAAAGGTGTTTCAGAATATTTTGCATTAAACCTTTCCACTAATCTCCTAGTGAAATTTTCATAAGAAGAAGTATTTGCATTTTTTAATGAAAAGGACTCAAATGTCCACCAAGCATAGGCCTCACCTCCAAAATGCAGTGCTGCAACTTTGATGGTTTCCTTCTTTGAAACTTGGTGTTACTGCAAATAGGTGTCTAGCTCCTCCACCCAAGCTCTTGCTGAACATTTCCTTGATCTTGCAAAACTCTTGGAAGGTGATATGATCTCTGAACCTCTTATTTTGAGATTCATATTCTTGCAGATAATCCCTAAGAGTCTCCTTCTTAGGCATTTCTTCTTCTCTCATCTCCCTCATAGTAGATCTAGGCATATTACTGCGCTGTGAATCATAGTGTGTGGTTGCATGCTCACACTCATCATGTGAAAATCTAGAGTTTGCTTTAGATCCAAACTCCTTTGGAGATTCTCTCTCCCTTCTTATCTTCTTGAGATCTCCTTTAATGCTTTGCATAGTTTGAAAGAGAAGCTTTGAGAGCTCCTCCTCCTCTCTTCCTCCAAATAACTAAGTCTTCTTTTTGTTTGTTCTATACGTCTCTTCTTCTTCTTATTCTCCTGATAGCATAATGGCTGAGATCCATAGGCTGAGCCAAGATTATGCTCTGATACCACTGTAATATCCCAAAATGGGGAAGCATTAATATATGAACACAAAACTGGAAATAGCAGTGTAAATAAAATCATTAACATTGGAGACCAATATGGAGACATATCATCATGTATTATATCAGCAAATCAATACAAAATAGTGAGGCATGAATCATATAAAATGAGGGAACAAGCCTCCCATAAGCAATCACTCCTAAAACTGAACTGCTGCTAAAATAAAAAATGCCAGAAGACTACTAAAGCGCAGTTATAAACACACTTCTACAGAAATAGAATGTAAAAAATATGTAGGGCTGTTATATGCCTCAAAATATATGCCCAATACAGTTCTAGGCTTAATACAAACTCCTACAAAGAACCCGGAAAGGGTTTTCAGAAATACACCCTACACAAGATGGGACCTAAAGCCATAGGGCTGAAGATTCACTGCAAACTAAAGTAAATGAGTGTAGAAGGCTGAAATATATAATATCTGATGTAGATCTCCTCAAAGGTCTCCTCCCATGAAAAGTTAAACCCTTCAATCACAAGAAAACACTCTAAAGGAACCACAAGATCCCTCACTGAAAATTGCTCTCAAAATAACGCAATTCCTAGCTAGAACAGTGTTGGAAATGATGGGAAATATTTGGCCTGATGCCAAAGATCTGAAATAAGTCCAAGAGCCCTCCAAAATGATCTCCCAAGAGAGGGAATCCTTCCTCTAATGAGAAACTAGCTCAGAAAGTGGGTTTCTAAACCCTCCACTACAACACCCTGCAACACAGCGCAATAACCTACAGAAATTGTGTTGATGAAGAAAGTTGTAGCTTGGCCTAAAAACCTGAATGTGTAAATGAATACAATACTCTTCCAAGAGGCACCTCAAGGAAAGAGGTGGGATTCCCACTCGATAACACCCAGTGCAAAACAGCACAGCAACTCTGCTAAACAGAAAGAGGATGCAAAGTCTAAACAGACCATAAGAAAATAATAATCCAAAAACATAACCTCATATGGCTGCCATCCCCTTCCTTATATAGAATATGAGCTTCCTTTCCCTTGGCCCCACTCAATTAGGTCATTTCTTTCATGAAATCAACCTCCCTCCAAAACTACATTATTCCTCAATTAATCTCCACTCCTCCATAATAGCGTACTTGGTCCAAGTTGACTAAATCAACATGATACAACCCCTTTTCACACTTGGAGGAGCTTTGTTTAGCTGCTGAAAAGGTCTCCTTTCACACTTGAATTGTTTTTATTGCTGCTTAGGAGACTTATGGGCCTCCCCACCTACTGGTTCACCTACCTAGTCATAAAACAAACTATAATATTCCATTTAGCTGAAGGCTAAATTTTTGGAATATTACAGTGGGTTCCTCACCCATCTCAATTCGGGACAAGTGATCTGGCCCAGCATTCAACTTCCCTGGTTTGACTATGATTTCAAAATCTTATTCCTAAAACAACAAGGGCCATCTGCAAATTTCCCCCCCCCCAACACAGGCTTGTTTACCAGGTACTTTAAAGCCGAATGATCTGTAAACATTTTAAAGTGTCCTCCTAGTAGGTAGTGCCGATACTTCTGTAGTGCATAGACCATGGCTAATCCTTCCCTATACGTGGTGGCATAATTGCGCTCTGCACTCGAGAGTTTTAGACTAGCAAATGTGATTGGGTGATCAATGTCCCCGGCGCCAGGCTGCGTAAGGACCGCTCCCAGGGCAATCCCTGAAGCATCAACATGAACATGAAATACCTTCGCCCAATCAGGAAAAATAAGAATAGGTGCAGAGACCATCTTTTCCCTGAGTAGCTCAAAGCTCTTCTAGCACTCTTCATCCCAAAATAATGAAACATCCTTCTTAAGCAGCTTTTCTAGGGGTGTTGTGATCAGTGCATATCCCTGCATGAATTTTCTGTAGTAGCCTGTATGTCCCAAGATTGAACGCAACTGTTTCTCAGTCGTAGGTACTGCCAGATTGATAATAAATACTACTTTCACAGGGTCCAACATCAACCCTTGTCAGAAAACTATGTGTCCAAGCAAGATTACGAAGGGTACGCAGAAGATACATTTCTTTATATTTAGGGAAATCTGGTTTTTTCGGTAAGGGTCCAGCATCATGCATAGGTTGGAAACATGTGCCTTTACCAGGCTAAAGATAGTCCAATCATCAAAGTAAACTTCTATGAATTTTTGGATGAAGTCCTTGAACACTGTGACAAAAACCCGTGAGAAGATAGTAGGGGCATTCTTGAGTCCAAACGGAATGACTATATATTGGAAGGATCCCCATTCCGTGGAAAATGTAGTTTTGCTTCAATTTTCTGGTGTGATTCTGATCTGATGGTATTCTGAGAACCCATTAGTGAATGAGTACGCTTCCTGGCCTCCTACACTCTCCAAGATCTCATCGGAGAATGGTGTCGGAAGGGGGTCATGTACGCAAGCGTCATTGAGTTTGCGAAAGTCCACACAGATTCGTATTTCTCACTTTGTTTTCTTTTCCTGAACCACCATCAGACTTACCCAATATGACTGCTCAACTGGCTCAATAATACCTGCGGCGAGCATTTTATCAATTTCTTCCTTAACCTTCTACTTATACTTAGGATTCAGATGATAGGGCCACTACTTTACAGGGCACGCATCTGGTTTTAGCATGATGTGCATAACCCCTATGTCCCCTGCGATCCTATTGTAGCTGCTACAACAACCTCCAAAATTTTCCCCCCTTTTTAAAATTTTTGAGCCCTTGATGCATTGAAAGCTGGAGTCAAGACTGAAGTTTGATCTTTCAAAAGCCTTAAGTCGCTATGTCACAAAATAGGTCATTTTCTCCAATCAGCGACCTAATGACCTTGCGACCTATCAAGTCGCCAAGTCGCTAAGTCGCATATCGCATTCAAGTTTAAACAATTGTGACCTAGCGACCCCGCAACCCCCAGGTCGCAAGGTCGCAGGGTCGTGAGGTTGCACATATCATCAATGCAGTTCTTTCACGACCCAGTGACCTCATTTATTTCCCACACACGTGACCCCTTTATATATAGAAGGTTCGTGCAAGTCGCATTTCACCCACGCAACGGAGAGCAAAACGCTTCTGACAAGCCAACTCGAGCGCAATTTTCTTGGGTAAGTTACCAAATCCTCCTGTTGTTTCCTTTTTGTCTATTTTTTGCCCCTTTCCCCCTTATTTCATCCCTTTTAAACCACCAGCTACCCTCCATTAAGACCCTCTTAGAACCTACATTCCTCTCTGAGTTTCTAAACCCTATCATATTATGCAAAAACTTGTAGATGAAGCTAGCTAACCTCCCCTGTGTCAGTCTCTTCCTCAAATGGCCTTTTTCAATATATTACTTCTCCTCCATGTTTCCCATAATTGATTTAGGTTAAAGATGAGTAAAATACTGCGTCGCCATTCAAAATCGTCTGCCCAGCCCTAGTGCGACCTCCGACCCTGCGACCTTGCAACCCCGCGACCCAACGACCTTGTGACCCCGCGACCCAGTGACCTCGGTCCCTGGTCACTAAGTCGCCAAGTTGCGTATTGCTCAAAAACTAAAGTATCGTGACCTTGCGACTCAACGACCCGGTGACCCAGTCGCAAGTCGCTAACTCACAAAGTCGCATCTTCATGAAATTTTAAACAAATGCGACTCAGCGACCTTACAACCTAGTCATAACTCGCCAAGTCATAGGGTCGCTCTCCTATAAATTTTTAAACCAGTGTGACTCAGAAACCCAAGGAATGGGTCTCTAAGTCGTGGGTTCACCCCTTCCTTGACCTTAGTTGGGCAGAGTTAAAAGCAGTATTAATCATTTATTAATATGGAATCTGTCTTATCCTGGGATTGTTTTATGAACATGCCAGGGAACCTCGAAGCAGAACTAGAGTGCATCTCCATCTCTTCAGCCTCAAGTGACATGGGGCCTCCATCAGTTCGCAGGAAAAACAAGAGTCCGAAGATAGAGATCTCAGAAGGTGAAATACCTATGTCTCCTCCCCCTATTTATGGGGACACTGCATGTGTATTTAGCAAAGGAGAAAGCATGAGTTGGTATCAGGTATAACAAGAGTTCACACAACCTGAATTTCCAGAGGACCTCCCATACCGGCAGGTATATGTGCAGGTTAAGAGGTCAAAGATTCACTACACAAGGGCCCACCCGTCTATATTCCCATGCGCTGAAATTATTGAATGGATCATACAGAGGATAGACCCTAGGATTTGGGTGATTCGGTATCACGAAGGGAAAGAATTTGCAACTTTAAAAGGCGAAGATGTGGAGTTCTATTATGCACTTCCGGCCCGAGATCAAACATTCACAAAAGAATGGGCCACCACCCATGTAGTTCCCATAGCAGACACCCTGAGAGGATGGTGGGAAGAATCGGAGAAGTTCAAAGTCAAGAAGGACCAAGATTATCAAGTAGTAGGCCTCAGGAAGGTCTATAAGCTCGTATCAGTTATGCTTTGTAGATTGTATGGTCATCCTGATGCCACCACCTTCAGCGGTTCTTGGGTATCTTGGGTATCTCTTATGTACTTCATTACCGTACATGGCACCCGCTTCAATTGGGCGAGCTTATTGATAACAGCCCTCAAAACAAACATATTTGTAGTGCTAGCACCTGAGGAGGGATACTCGTCCAAATTTTACATGGCCTCCTATCTATTGGATGCAGACTGTGCCAGGTGCCATTTTGAGGGATGGGCCCACAACTACGATCAAGAGCGTGCATGCCCAATCCACAAGGAGTTATAGGTATTCTGGGACTCCAATTACAAGCAGGATATAGAGCCAATCGCACACAGTTTCATCCCTGCACTCTATGGGAAACTGTTCGGTAAGGATACCCCATGCATGTCCTGGCGGGCCATGGAAACAGTAACCAAGGTGGCACATTGGTTTCTGTTTACAGAAGGCACCTTCATCCGAGTCTTTGGCTCATTCAAGACTCCCCATGCTCTGCCCCGATTCATCACTGATAGGATGCTACTTCAGGAAACATGTTATCAGATGACCTTCAGCTTCTCGAAGGTCTTTACTAAAGGTAAGAAGAAGCCATGGCCCATACTGCCGCTCACCATCGGTGCTTATACAGTCAAGGATTTCAGAGAAGTGGAGGCGGAAGCTAAGAAAATTAGAGGATTCTTCCTAGCACCTTTGGATCACTGGACATACAATCCTGAGAGGATAGTCCCTGCCCATTGCAAACGGGCCAAATTTAAATGGAGCTACCAACATACTGAATGCCCAGCTGAAGATGGGGTAAGAAACTGGTACAATAAGGATAGGGAAATCGCCCCAGAGGCATTGACCGACCAGGAGGACCAAGATTATCAAAATTTGGAAGATAGAATTCATGAATTAGGAGGAGCCTCATCTTCCCAGGCCAAGAAGCCTCGGACTGGCACAGGCCATAGCTCTTCCACCCAACAGAAAGAAAAGAAATCAAAATCTCAACGAGAAGATAAAAATATAGAAAAAGAGGAGGAGGATAAACGTAAGAAACACCTAAAGGCAGAACAAAGGAAGAATAAGGCAGAAGCTAAACGCAAAAGGAAGGAAGAAGAGGAAACAAAAGCATAGGCTGAGCATCAGCTCAAGATAGAACTAGATAAGGCAGAAGCTGAGCGCAGACAAAAGGAAGAACAGGATAAGGCAGAGTTAGAGCGGCTATTGGAACAAGAAGCGGAGCAAAAGAGAAAAGAGGAAGAAGATCGAAGGTCGAAAGAAAATTCTTCCAAAGACACTGAGGGCAGTACGACACCTCCTCCAGTAACAGGGGTACCAATGGAGCTACCAGCCATCAAATTTCCTGCAATCAATGCACGTTTTGTGCTCTCAGAACTCGGTACCTCCGAAGGATAGGAGGAGGAAGTGTTCAACTGACAAGACTCACTTATGACCAGCTCACATTCAAAATCAGGAAGGAAAAGAAAAGATGCCTAGCATGGAACCCTATCGTGCCATTCACAACCACAACGGAAAAGGATATAGTCCTAGACACTAGGACCAATCCAGTAATTATAGCATCAGTCGGTACTGCTTTCACTGCATCCACAGAAGAAAATGTGAGCAGGATGAGTAGGGAAATCCTCTCCCTACAAAATAGATTACAAGACTCTGAACAAAGGGAAGCTAGGTCGGAGCAAGAAAAAAGAGCACTAAGGGAAGAATTCCAATAGCTTCAAGATAGGAACACCCTTATTAACGAAGTACCACTCACTTTCCAAAGAGAGTTGGTGACACTGGAAGCCACCATGAGGCAAGTATACGAGGAAATGTTCACCATAAAGCAAACATTTGCACCTCTACTGAGAGCTCAAGAAGAAACTCAGAAAAGGAACGAGCAACTGAAAGAAGCCTCCACAGCCTTGGATAGAATGTTAGAATGGAAAAACAGATATCTGCAAGCTCTAGAAACTTTGCCCAGGAAATATTTGATTTGCACTCAGAACGACAAGGTCCAAATTCGCATGAAGGTGCAATCCAAGGAGAAGTTATTCAAAGACCTAGAGAAGGTGATGACCACCTATGAGCATTTGATTAGTGGCATTGACTCGATGGCTGAACTGCACCATATTCCTTCTCTAGGTACACTAGGTTAAGAAAAGACATGGGAATAGGTAAATCAGGAAATTCAAACATTCCTACAACCTATTAGACAAGTCGTCGCTACACCTGATCTTCCGGCATCGCAGGAGAACTTGGTTAAGTTCTTCATGACGCCAATTTGGATTTACACCAAACTGGCTTCCTTATCCAACCAGGTCATGATCAAGAGAGAAACTCTAATCCCAAATTCCTTGGAATTCCTGCACAGATTAAGGGAAGATACTCCTCTAATCTCCCCAGTTGCTGCAGATTATCGAGCATGGCAAAATTTCCTTAAAGAGCAACAAGTAGATGTTCCTGACCTCGCAATTACACACATGCTCCCATGATCAGGTCACAAATCACAACCTACAGAGGGGTCACAGGTCGGAGCCAAGTGCAAGGTCGTAGGTCACGTTTTCCCTTCAGGTCGTAAAGCATACCAACAGGCGGGAAGGCGAAAATTCAAGGCACCCAACGGTCAATTTTGTCTTATATATACTCCCTTCGGGGACTTTTAAATGGACTTTTTTTTTGGACTCCAAAGAGGAGAAGAGAGTTGTAAAGCATTGAACAACCCCTTTTGAATGAATACAATCATTTGTCTTAAATCCACTGTTGGATCTGATGAGAATCAATGGGTTAATAATATGAGTATTTTTTCTTATATGTCTGATATCTTATGATTAATTGATCTGTGTTTTCTGCTTATACTCTTCATTCATTTCAGCTCACTAAATGTGTTAATTTTGGTATATTGTTTACCTAGGAGATGTTTGTAACTTCAATATTGACATCTTTCTTTTTCACGAAAATGCCCAAGTAAGTATAGGTTGTTCCTGCCAGGTAGAACTGTTTCTTCTATGGTTCGAACAAATTTTACAAACACGACCCTGATGATATGCTGCTAAGAGCATCTCTTTCGGCTGCGTGTTTCTATTCATCTTGCTATTTGTATTTTTTTATTCTCGTTGATAATCATCAATATTTCGCCTTGTATCATTCGATAATTGTATGTCTATAACTCTGCATGGCTCATTTTTTTCCAAGAGAAGGAGTATTTTTTAGTAGCTGAACCCACACTCCGGATGGGATCCCTATCACAAACGGTTCAGAGTCTAATTGGGACTTTTTACTGGGGATATCCCTTACTGTTGGTCGGACAACTTTTCCCGTCAACGGATTTGGCGCTAGAAGGAGGGCTTGATGGCAGCCTCCCAGCACACAAGTGACATCCCGTTACAAACTCCCCAAGGGGAAACCATGCATGACAATACCGGTCCTCCCCCTTTGGAAAACTCCCAAGAGGAGGAACCCCCTTTCTATGAGGTTACTTTGGCCCAACTAAGGGCCCTACGCCCTATAGCCCATGACCTTGTTAGGGGTTTATAGCAAGCCCCGGTCACTAGTTCCTTAGAAAACCCTAGAACTCCTGCAACTAACCATATGCGCCAAGGAACCCTTGTCAACTCCCTTCCTCAGCTTGTGGGTCTTATGATCGAAGATTATGTAGACACAGTTGAGTGAAATTATGAAGCCCCCCCAGATAGCCCTAGGGAGGGGGAAGAAGATGGCCCCAAAATCATTGAACCTCAACCCAACACTGGCCCCCAACCCAACCAGACTTTGCATGATAACACGCAAGCCAATGACCTGCGTGGGGGAGGAGCTAGGAGTGGCCGAGGTAACAAAGGCAGGGGAGACAGAGGCCATAAGAGAGGCCGAAACATCGACCACCACCCCCACCGAAACTAGAACAGGTTTCCTTTTCTTTACAACTGGAGAAACATTAGAAATACATGAAACCGTGGAGAAAACAAAGACATGTAGTCCCACCATGAGGGCGAGGCCTCCTGGTCTGGCATGGGTAGCGAATCCGAAAGTGAGAGGGGACATGTCTACATACCACGCCACCAACGAGCCAGACAGGTACAACCTTTGGCTTGCATGGCTCAGTCCCCCTTAAGTATCCAAGGTCCCCTAAATGATATGCCTCGACACCCTGAAAAACATCTCCCTAAGTTCAACCCTAAGAAAGTTACTTTGGCTGAAGACCACATTAGCAACTTCTACCTGTCTTTACAGATGATGAGAGTGCAGTATGACGACGTATCATGTCTCCTTTTTCCTCATACTCTAGAAAGTAAAGCTGCAACATGGTATCGGTCACTCCTTGTTGCTTCTATCCCTTTGTGGGAACACTTCCGTCATACCTTCCTACAAAAATTCTTAGAAGATAAAACCCCCTCGATGCTCCTCACAGAACTCATCACGCTGAAATGTCAGAAGAAGGAGAAGGTTAAGGATTTCAATAAACATTTTTCCACTATATTGAATAAATTCCCTCCAAACATGGCCTTATATGATTCCATTACCATTGACTACTACACCAGAGCCCTCCAACAGGATATTGTTGTGTTTGTGAAATGCGAGGCCAGAGCTACCCTGGCAGCCAATTACACCACCGTCCTTTCTATCGAAAAGGACATGATGTCCATAGGTGCCATTGAACACGAAGGGCGGAATGATCAAAAAACAACCACGAAGAGAGCCCAATCCTCAATTCATAAATCTGGGGACAAAGATAAGGACCATTTTGATTTCGAAACTATCAGAAAATCCCTTAAATTTCTAACCAATGAAGTCTCTGATCTGAAGAGGAAGAACAATGATTCCATCCCAACTCTTAAAACGCAGAAACCTTTCTTCAGAAAAAATAATCCCTCCATGAACCGGCCCCCGTTAAGCTCGAGTGTAGGTCTCAACGTGGAAGATATCGGCAAGGATAACTTTTTTTCCTTTCATCAAGCCTCTCACTCAGAAAAAACCTGCCCCCAGTGGATTAATAGCATGACCACCGTGGTGAATCAACTTCTGGAAGACCAGACCCCCAGGGATATGGAGGAGGAGGCTATTTCAGACAATGAAGAAATTCCCCCCCCCCCCTGATGAAGATATGGGCTCCACTGTCCTCGCTTTTAAGGTCATCCGCGGGTAGTCTTCCCTTCCCACCTCTGGGATAAACTTAGCTGACGAACCTAAATCTAAACCCCCTCGAAACTATGGCTTGAGGAGCAAAGGCCCGATGCCTGAGAAATCCTTCGAAGAGAAAAGAAAAGCCTTCTTAAGGAAAATCCTGCCACCGAACACAGAAAACCAAAACAAGGCTCCTGAAAAATTTAGTCCAACTACTCCCCAAGAAGGCCCCAAGGCTAAAGCTTCATTAGTTTCCCCGAAGAACACCCTTGAGCCCACCTCACACACTGATTTTGGGTATAACATTATCAAGGATATGAAGAAGACCCGGACCAATATTTCTCTCTATGAGCTCGCTCGCATTACTAACCAACGAGATCTCATTCTGAAAACCTTCTCCTATCTACCAGCGAACAAACCCGTAAGCATCACGTCTACCCAAGCTGCAGCTAGTCCCCAATCCATCATGAATGTGGTGAACGCCAACTCCAGGGGCACCACGCCACCTTTCCTCATCTCCTTCGAGATATTCAACTTCAATGTCCACAATTGCCTCGTTTATTCTGGTGCATCCACAAATGTTATGCCCTTATCTATGTGCAATAAGTTAAACATTCACCCTGAGAAAACCAACGCCAGAATCATCTAGCTCGACAGATCTCAAGTCCCCGCAGTAGGCGAATTAAACAACGTCATCATCCGCATATCCTCCGACTCCAGAGTGCATCAGTGTATCGACATAGTAATCGTGGATATCCCCGAGGCCTATGGCCTTCTGTTAAGCAGAGATTGGTCCAGTAAACTCCAAGGGTACTTCGCCATTGATTGGTCCCACCATGGCTCCCGTACAAAGGCATGAATAACCAGATACGGGTCGAGAGTGAACCATACATGAAACATACTGTGACTGACCTGGATGCAACTAATGAACCAGTCAGTTTCACGCAAGAAGAGCTTGGTATGTGTTTTTTAGAATCCATCCTCAGATGCTATCAAACCCCCCAATCCCCGGTCACTCAAGATGTCCAGTCGGAGCTGCTCCTGGCCACTAAAAACCCCTCTGCCTCAACAAAGGACATATTATGGACTGCTACTCTAGGTAGTTCCTCAATGCGTTCGAACTGCCTCATTCAATTGAAAGATGAAACCTGGACCTTGTACTATGACGATTCCAAAACCCAAGACAGGGTTGGTGCCAGCTGCATCTTGCTAGACCCCGAGAAGAATAAATTTATAATTTCCTGCCGGTTAGAGTTCCGAGTATGAGGCATTGCTACTCGGACTCAAAAAGGCCATAAACCTAAAGGTCCATTGTTTAAAGGTAATTGGATATTTTGATATTTTCACTCGACAGGTACGTAATACCATCCATTGCTTGTTTTCACATCTAAGACGTTATCAGCAAGAGGTATGGCATTTAATTTCTGCTTTTGATTCTTTCGGTATTAAATATATACTTAGAATGCATAATGCAGCAACTGATACACTCGCTAACGCTGCTGCTAGGTTCACCCCACTTAGGGATGGGTTTTCTATTGAAGTTATTTACAGGCCATCTGTGCCAGACAACATCACTAATTTACGCATTTTCAATGATGACCAACAGGTACTGGATTTCCTGCTCAATACAGACGTATTCAAAGATGAAATCATTGAAGAAGAGGATCATGATCAGGTTTTGCAGGAAGAACTACAGCAGCGGAAAGGAAATCCCATTCCCAAAGGAATTGTGTCACTTGAAAATTTGTTCTACCTACATAACCGCTTTCAGGGGGCTCCAAACACGAAAGTGCGAAGTTCAACATTAGCACACAGACAAATTAACCTCAGGACAGAAAAATATCCCAAGCTCGTCAACCTAGGTAACGAGTTCAGCCCCCAGGAGGAACAAGCATTCACCGAGTTATTCAAGAAGTACCGAGATATATTTTCCTGGACATATGATGAGATTCGGACGTATGATACACGGATCATCCAGCATGTCATACCCATGAAAGAAGGAGTGAAGTATTTTCAACATAAACTAGGAAAAGTACACCCCGCCCTAGAACCAATGATCCAAAAGGAACTAAAGAAGCTCTTGGATGCGCAGATAATTTTCAAAGTTAGACATTCGACCTGGGTGTCAAACTTGGTCCCTGTACGCAAGAAATCCAGCGAAATCCATCTGTGCATGGATTTCCAGAATTTCAACAAAGCCTCTGACAAGGACAACTACCCAGTCCCTCCTATGGAGAAAATCCTTCAAACTATATCGGGGTCGGAAATGTTCTCTCTATTGGATGGGTTTTCAAGGTATAATCAAGTACTGGTGGCTAAGCCCGATAGGCTCAAAACCACATTCAGAACTAAATGGGGAACTTTCACGTTCAGACGCATGCCCTTTGGCCTGATTAATGTCGATGCCACCTTCCAAAGATCTATGGACATCCCCTTCAGAGGACTCATCAGGAAAAGCGTGGTAGTATACCTTGACGACGTTACTGTTTTCTCCAAGCGCAGATCTGACCACCTACACCACCTCAAGTAGATTTTTGAAAGGTGTCGGAAGTATGGGATCTCCCTGAACCCGAAGAAAATCATTTTCGTCGTTACTAAGGGAAACCTGTTAGGACACATAATAACTCGATATGGCATATTATTGGACCCAGAATGTGCGAATGTCATCGCTCAGATACCACCCCCAAGTGGTAAAAAATATATGAAGTTCTTCCTCGACAAAATCAACTTCGCCCAAAAGTTTATATCAAATTTTGCCCAAATCGTGAAACCATTGCAAGGCATGATTAAGAAGAACGCAAGTTTTAAGTCGCATCCTCCTGAGAAAGAAGCATTCAACAACATCAAACAAGCCATAGCAGAAGCACCTACCCTGCACAATTTGGATTTCAACAAAGGATTTGCCTCATATTCATCTTTGGCAGCCGTCCTCACTCAGAAAGATGACAACAACAATGAGCGACCTATATCATTTATGAGTACTGGGTTGCAGGGCGCCGAACTAAACTACTTGGATATTGACAAACAAGCTTACGCGGTATACAAGGCGGTTAAACACTTTAGGCCATACATCTTGAAGAGTCATGTCACAGTCTTTGTACCTCACCCGGCTGTGCACTCACTGTTCGTACAACAAGAACTGGGCGAGAGACGAGGAAACTGGATGACATGCCTCCAAGAGTATGACCTGGAGTTCAAGCCAGCACACACTGTAAAGGGCCAAGGATTGTGTCACCTGGCTGCAGAGGCAGTGGGCTCACGGGGCAGCGAGGAAGAAAATTGGGAACACGAGATCAATATGTATCATACTAATAGCATAGCCCTGCAGGATACCTCCTCTTGGTACGTAGATCTCCTACAATATATGAAACATGGCACCATGGGCCCTGCTTTAACTACTAAGCAGAAGTGTGCGTTGAGATTGAAAGTTGTATGCTACTAGCTAGTGCAGGGTAAGTTGTTTCGCAAACATCACAGCGGTGTCTTGTTGCGCTGTTTGGAATGGGATGAGGCACAGAAAGTATTGGCAGAACTTCACGATGGCCCCGCAGGGGGGCACTATGCAGGAGACACCGCTACTCACAAGATCATGCGTGCTAGTTTCTATTGCCCTACTTTTTTTAAATATGCACATGCATATGTCTGGAAATTCCAGCAGTGCCAAAATTTCGCAAATAGAGATATATGGCCTTCAGCCCTGTTACAGTCTCACTACTATATTTGGCGGAAATTCCGACACTTGGTTCCAACGCTTTTGACCAAATGTCGGAAATTTCCCCAAATTTTTTCCATCCCGCCCAAACCCGTCGCTATACCGACGTTTATAGAAAAGTGTCGCAATACCGACACTTAGAAAAGTGTCACAATTGCGACGTTTGGAGGAAGACGTCGCAATTGCGACACTATGGCCCAAAGCATCGCTATTGAGACGACTCCAATCGTCGCAAGTGCGACACAATGTCTAGGTGTCGCCATTGCGACGTTTAGGTACCCGTCGCAATAGCGACGCTTTTTCCGCCGTCGGTATAATGACACTTATATGCGCGCCACATAAAAATACGAAACTTATATGCGTGCTACATAAAAATTCGAAACTTATATGTGCGCTACATAAAAATGATTTTATTGTTTCGTATGCGTCGCAATAGCTACATTAACGTCTAATATGACGCGTGCATTCGCCCTCCACTCTTGCAGAACAACATTCGCCCTTAGCTCTTGCAGAACAGCATTTGCCCTCAGCATTCGCGCTCAGCTCTTGCAGAACAACATTTTCCCTCAGCATTCGCCCTCAGCGTTCACCCTCAGCTCTTGCAGAACAGCATTCACCCTCATCTCTTGCAAAATGGTAAGTTCTTACTGCAGGCCCTTCCTCCTATAGTAGGGTTGACTCTATTTGGGTTTTTTTGGTCAATTCCATTGGATTGTGGTAGGTTGTAGGGTTCTCTCTAGATGTCAAGAATCAAGATTCAATACCCTCTATTATCTTCATCACCCAATACAAGATTTAAATTTTTCCCAAAGAAACGCTTATTAATTTGGCAGCCATTATTTCTCCTTGCTTTAAAAACCCTACATTTAAATTAAAACAAGCATTGCATTTCAACTACAAAAATCTATTAGTGTTCAAATGTACATGTGTGCTACATTAACGTCTGATATCACACGCGCATTCGCCCTCCGGTCTTGCAAAAAAACATTCACCCTCATCATTCGCCCTCAGCTCTTGCAGAACAACATTCGCCCTCAGCATTCGCCCTGAGCTCTTGCAGAACAGCATTCGCCCTCAGCATTCGCCCTCAGCTCTTGCAGAACAATATTCGCCCTGGATTCGCCCTCAGCTCTTTCAGAACAGCATTTGCCCTGCATTCGCCCTCAGCTCTTGCAGAACAGCATTTGCCCTCAGCATTCGCCCTCAGCGTTCGCCCTCAGCTCTTGCAGAACAACATTCGCCCTCGGCTCTTGCAAAAATGGTAAGTTCTTACTGCAGGCCCTTCCTCCTATAGTAGGGTTGACTCTATTTGGGTTTTTTTGGTCAATTCCATTGGATTGTGTTAGGCTGTATGGTTTTCTTTAGATGTCAGGAATCAATATTCAATACCCTCTATTATCTTCATCACCCAATACAAGATTTAAATTTTTCCCAAAGAAACGCTTATTAATTTGGCAGCCATTATTTCTCCCTGCTTTAAAAACCCTACATTTAAATGAAAACAAGCATTGCATTTCAACTACAAAAATCTATTAGTGTTCAGATGTACATGTGTGCATCACTTGTGTAGGGTATTCCTTTTCCACTTTCACATTATCCAAGAATGTGTGCAGTATAGTTCATATTTTTTTGTGATTTAGATTGTCTTGAAAAAGGAAAGGTAAATTATTTCCCATGGGAAAAGAAGGTTTTCCCTTTTTATAGGTTGTTTGGACTTACGTGGAAAAATTTATGGTATGCCTTTCATATTATGTAGTTTAAATTTGAATTAACAGATTATTCTACATGAAAATATAATTACCTATGTGATTTCCTTCATCACTAATTAAAATTATAGGCTTTCAATTTCCTAGACTCTAACTCATCTGATGCTAAATTCTAGGTTCTCATTGGTGGATCACTCTTCCATTGATTTCCTTTCCCTCTGGATCTTGTCATACTTTAAAAGTCATCAATGATACATATATTATTCCAGGTATCCCAAAAGGCTTTATAGTAGAACATATTGTGAAGTTTTTTTGACACTTGAGGATTCTTTTTAGAACTGCAACGCGGTCTATGCTATCGAGTTATATATCAAGCAACTTTTCCTTAATAACCACACTATGAGGTAGGTTCAACCAGTTTGAACTTGTTGGGACATAGCATATGAAGTTGTGTGATTAGTCCATATCACAGGTCTATTATGGTGAAAAAAGTGAAGACATGTAATGATAGTTATTATGTTAACATTACTAGAAACATTTTCGAAATTATCCATGCTATCAAGATGTCAAAATTCCAGGCATTAGGTGTCGATACTCGTAGCTAATAGATAATAATAATAATATAAAAAAATCACAACTTTATTCTTGAAATATGATTGTTACACATTGGTAACCTAGTTCATGAGTTACTATCACCCAAAGACTTCAAAACAAACTTAAAATATAAATTAAACCAACATGAGAATCCAACGAAGGGTTTCTCGACAAAATCATGCCATAACCTGGCATTTTGAAACCCAAATTTGAATCCATCATAAGTAATACAATGCAAACTCGGATGGATTTTCAATGCATGTTTTCATGCTACACTTATTCTCTGTCTAGATATCATTTTTTAAATGGAACCATTAGTCAAGCCCACAGTCCTTTTTATGTGAAAAATTTCAGCTCTATTTGAGCTCTTTTTTGCTCCACCACCTCCATAAACCAGTGTTACACGGGGTCTCGCCCCCCCACCTAGGGGTCTAGATTCCTCGCCCCCTCGCGCTCCAGGGTCTTGGGGACTTCTAGGGGATGTTTCCCTCATGCCCCCTCATGCCCCCACACACCCCCTTTCACGCCCCCTCATGCCCCCTCACACCCCCCTTCACGCCCCCTCACGTCCCCTCACCGCCCCTTTTAGTTTATGGTTTCATGTTAAAAGTTGATGTGCCACTTAGCATATTTGAGAATCCAAGTGATTCTGATTCAGATGGTGACATGGTTGATCCTGATATATTCGTGCAGAAGTTGGATGTAGAGACTAGTGGGGCATTAACTTGAGCATTTATGCTCATTTATCATTATGATGATATCATTTGATATTCATATGTTATGTTTTATGTTTCAGACATAACTTATTTGCGTTTAAGTTTTATGTTTCAGACATAACTTATTTGCATTTAAGTTTTATGTTTCAGACTTGAGTTGTAAACTTTAGTTTAAACTCTATTTTGAATCTTGATATAATATGTCATATGATATCTTAAACTTTATTTTCATTGTACATTGTTAATAGTTACATTAATGATTATATAGTTACAAACTTACAAACTTACATGCATGATTGTATGATGTATGTTTTAACTTTTAACTTTTAAATTTGCTTCAATTATATGATTCATCATTCATCGATTTGTAATTTTATCATTTATGATTTATCTTTCATGATGCAAGTGTATGATGACTATATATACATTCCTTGCAAAAATATAGTTACATTTTAAATATTAAATTTTATAATTTTTATGACCCCGACGTCCCCCCACGTTTCCTGAAAATTGGTAGGGAGCTTTTGCATAGGCCGCTCCCGCGCTCCCTCGTCCCCTCGCTCCCACCTCCAGGGGACTTGGTGGAACATTGCCATAAGCATATGCAAACATATATCATGATCTTGGAATTCCATTACATATGTATGTGCCAATGTTC
This sequence comes from Pinus albicaulis, assembly GCA_034641835.2. Classification (NCBI taxonomy): domain Eukaryota; kingdom Viridiplantae; phylum Streptophyta; class Pinopsida; order Pinales; family Pinaceae; genus Pinus; species Pinus albicaulis. The sequence continues at coordinate 779,370,687 of CM076572.1, forward strand.
CATAATCATGCCCCATCATCAATTTAAGAAATTTCCATTGAATATCAAATTATGGAGGGGGGGAACTTTTTGCTGCAACATTTGGCTCAAAATCAAGGACCATCTCCGTATGAGGTGAATGAGAACTATAGATATTTGAAGAAGTAGATTAGTGCCTTTTCCTCTGGCCATGGAGTCATATACAGTCATCCATCACGAAAATTTGTCTTTGTTCATTCTCACCTTGAAAGTTGCAAAAATTCATGCCCTAATTGAAACGACACTAAATTTGAAAGATATAATAAAAATGAAAGCTAGAAGTGCCCTATTAATACAAAGGGAAAACCTTCCTACCTACCCTAACTGAGATAAATTTTGATTGAATAGGAAACATGATATTTTCTATGGAGTTGATCCAACAACTTGTTAAATGTATGGGACTAAATCATGCATTTGATTTCCAGGGAAACATGCGCATGAAGAGAAAAAGTGCAAAATTAATGGAAAATCCATACATGCCACTTATAAAAACTACACCGAAAGGTCAAAAAATACTTAAGGCCTTAACTTAATTTGAATCCAAAAATGACAAAACGGGATTAGTGAAAACACGAGAGTGGTGTGGGTGAAAAACATAAATAAAAAGTGAGGATACCTTTCCCCAAGATGCCTTTGTCACCGTTGTATGAAAACATGTTTTCCTTTCCCTTTATACATGCAAGTGAATGCATTATAGGTATGGTGTTTTCCCAGAATAGGAGAAGCCTACTTAAATATATCATTCGTGGATTGAATGTTTGGGTGCCTTAATGTGCAATGACATGTTTCCAGGACTGAATTCAATGCAAGGCATATTTGAAACTCTAACTCTGTCTTCCAGTGTCTTATTAGAAATTATTTTAGTTTTCATTTTGTGTTTTCAAGTTATATATTGTTTTCAAGTTTTTACATTTATAATTTTATTGCAATGTGGCAGACTGATCAGGGCAGTACAGGAACAACCCCGAGACGGGATGATCGCGGAAAGAGGCCAGCGGAAGAACATGTAAAGTGCCGGCATTGCTCTATCTTCAGGTATTTTAGTTATTTACATAATTGAAATAATATTAATTTTGTTCAAATATGCAGACACCTAGCCATGGTACGCCTGATGATTCCCTCTTTGAGGAAGAGCTTTCTTCATCCCTATCTCCAGTGTTCTTGTTGCGAAAAAAGGCACGAGATGCAAGGTCAGAATTTAATACTTTGATAGACCCGCCTCAAACACCTGAAACAGAAGAGAGGATAAAAAGACTTATGAGCCAGCTAGAAACATATTAGGTAATAATAAAAAGTCAAAAGGATATTTTTTTTTGTTCTGCATGAGATGAATTGTGATAGTTTGATTTTTAATTTTTACATTGACTAAACTAACAAAAAGTTCTTTTGTATGTAGCATTTTCTGGCACTTGCTGAATCCGGTGTTGGTGGTAGTGGGACACAAGGGAAAGAGATTGCCCAACAACCCTCTCGTACACCTTCTACTCCTTTAGGTGCCAGCCAAGAAACACACCCTGCCCAAGCAGACACCCAGCCAACCGCTGAATGTGTTGGCAATGATGAGGCTGATATGGCCAACTACATTATTGCGTTTCCTGGAGCTACACGTGTCAGCTCCACGGGGACCATTAATGGCACGTTTTTGGTGAACGATGAGGGTGTCCCTATAAAGCATGTACAACTCCCAGGTAAATTTTAATATTTTAACTATTTCATGTACTTTATCTAAAACATATTTATCATGATTTTTATTTTTAAAGTAATGATAATATCTTCTTTTTCTTTTGGTTTTATTCTGTGTAGGAAACAATGAGTTCTACAGGATTCTGGAGAGCCATGCGTTGGTAATTTTTGGCCCAACCATACGTACAGGGTGGAATTCCCAGAATTCCAACCTGAAAAAAAGAACTTCTAGATTATCTAGAAGCCCTTTTTGGGGTTGGCACATTTGACAGAAAAGCGGTGGCTCAGGTAGCCGGCAAATATTTGAAATATACCAGGGACACCTATAGGACGCAATTGCAATTTAACCCTAGATATGAGCGTCCTCTCGTAGTTCCAGAGAGTGAGTGGAGAGCACTCATCCATGACGGAAAAGAGAAAAGGGCAAAGAAAGAAGGAAAAATGCCAACTGGACCCGCAAGGTAAAGTACAACTTTAATTCAATAGCTTTAATTTTCTTTATGTCTAAAATAAAAGTGTGCTACGTCATATCTGACTTCAATCTTTTGATGCTAGGTTGCCTGACACCTCAAAGGCAACCAAAGCTAGGATTGAGGAAAAGGGCCATCACAAGCTCGGCCAGGGTGGCTACTTGAAATTAGCTGCAAGAATTGTAATTAAGTAGCTAAACATCTTATAATTAATTGTATCGCCTTCCAAAGTTTTTGTAATCCTATCAGATATGATTAAAAATACACAATCATATATAATGTAGGGTGATGACTTCGGAACAGTAACTACAGAGGAAGATAAAAATATCGCTTTCCGTTTTGGCTATCAAGCTGTAGTTGAACGTCGCAGAAGCTTGGGGCAGGTCCCAAGATCTAGAATGCCTGATAAGGTAAAACATTAACCTTTCAATATTTTTGTTTTTGTCCATAAATTTAATGTCTAACAACTTTTTTTAAATCAGGGGAGCAGCACTACCGACGAGGAAAATAACCCAATTTTAGAGCCAGATGTAGATGATCCTCTCGTGCAACCTGATCATTGTAGTGGGGACCAGGCCGACAATGCTGCTATTAGTGAGGGCCGTGACGGTAATTAATTTTCACTTATAATTTTTTCTAATTATACCTTGATGCTTGTCCTTATAACGTTTTTTGTTTAAATGACAAAGAATGTTTCCCTTGAGGATCTTACCACCAGAGAGGAAGACAGGGCAACAGTCCCAACGGCGACAACTGGTGCACCAGGTAAATAATCTCATTGCAATTTTTTTTATTAATATCACCGAACTAGTTCAATGATATTTAAAAACTGACAATTAAAATTTAATATTATCTGTTTTTGTAGGCGATGCCCCGTCACTGGATGAGACCAGACATCGTGACTACGCAACTAGGTCAGCGGCGACAACTAGTGCACCAGGTAAATAATCTCATTGCAATTTTTTTTATTAATATTACCGAACTAGTTCAATGATATTTAAAAACTGACAATTAAAATTTAATATTATCTGTTTTTGTAGGCGATGCCCCGTCACTAGATGAGCCCAGACATCGTGAATACGCAACTAGGTCAGCAATGCAGGTTGAAAGGCACGAAACAAGAGCAGAGCACGATGATATTGATGATGTAATTAGGAGCTTTAAAAATAGGAAGAAGAAAAAGAAAATTTGACAATGTAAAATATTGTATTATTATAAGGCAAACGTTACCATACTTGGAACGTTTTTTGCGTTATATAAAAAACTCATTTATCATACTATTTTTATGTCAAGCATTAATTGCAATGTTTCCTTGCGTACTTTTGTTGAATTGTTTTTTTATTAGTTATTGAATATTTTTTTTTATGCTCATGAAAGTAAAAAATGAAATATAGATTGGGTATTGGGGAATTGAGAGTGATGTGAGGGGGGGGGGAGGGGCCATAAGAGCTTCCACCTTCACGTGGTTGGCCCTATTTAGTAGAGAATAATTTATTGGAGTGATTTAATCTTGGAGAAAACCTCCCTCGATCCAGTGTAGCAACAAAAAAGTCACTGTTGACTTAGTTGCTACTCTTTCAGATCGTGGGAGGCTTGTTCCAAGTTCATGCGACTCCGATAAATTGTTCTTGAAACGAAGAGGAGCTTATTCAGGTATGTTTTGACATTTTCAACATATGTTCTAACATTATCATAAGAATGCATCTTAGAGTAAAAAATACTACATCAATTACTTGTATTTATTGTATAGATAATGATGGATTTTGATTGACTTGGCAGTGCAGGTACAAATCCTCTTGCATCATGAGCAATACAACTTGTCAACCAAGGTCATGTCCGGGATATTTTTGCTTGTGCGCTTGACCAGGTTCGTAATGTCACGTTTTGTAAGTTCCTTTACAGTTCATAATTCAATATTAAGCTTGTTCATGATTATTATCTAGGTTTTTTGTATGTGTTTTTTCATCTATTTGATTGTAAGCAACTATGCATGTTTCCTATTGTTCACTATGATTTCTCCCATTACCACTCCCAGGATGAATCCGAATTTATTGTTACATAGGTTACTTTATTGTTACTATGATTTCTCCATTTACGATTTCATAGGTTACATCATGTAAAGTTGTCAATCTCGAGTTGGTGATGAGCTTTAGTTCTCCAGATTTGGGGCTTTTCTGATATTTTCTCCCTCATGTCATTCTTGCATCACCTCGTTGTTTGAGCATGCCAATTTTCTACCACTTGTACCAATTGGCACATGTCAATCTCTGAGTGGTGCCACATTTCACCTATTTTCGGTGAGAGTTTAGGGTTTCTCTAACATAGCTTCAGAAATCCGATTCAGTGCCTGCTTGAATATTGTCACATAATACTCATGGTTTGGATTGATGAGCATGTTATGAATGGTTGGTTGATTCATAAGAACCACCCATATAGTCATCTTGAGATATTTCAGAAGTTTTCTTGGGTTTCCTTTTTCACCGTTTCTAGTGGGTGGGATGGTGTAGGGTGATCCATCAATACTGGTGCTCTTGTAGTAGGGAATTTGTTTTTGGGGATATAAAGGAGCATTTGATGTAGATATCCCATTGGATGCATTCATAGATGGGCACAAGAGGTCAATAATTTAAATTAAAAATATGCAACCTCTAGCATGGCAACTTGAAGGCCGCGAGAGACACTGGTTAAAGATTGTTTTGTGCTAGCCTTAATATAGTCGTGATTTATTTCTATTATCTTAATGCAAATATATAGTCCGGTCTCATTAAAATGAGGATTGTGGTTGTATTTCTCTTTGGTTTTTTCTCTCTTAATGCTCCAGAAGTTGCAAAAAGTTGCGATAGTTGTTTAGTTTGCCTGTTACAACTTAAAAGTGGTTTTTAGCAATGGGAGTCATGTTTTTAAAGGTTCATACTAATATGAAGATCTTGTAATTCTATATTCAGCATAAGAGAAGATGGCCTCTGCTTTGGGCGGTATGACAACAATTGCCACATCTACCTCATTGGGTAACAATGGAAAAGGGAAGAAGTTGGGTGCAATGTTTGATAATTATGGCAGACAATTGTCTTCTCTTTTAGTTTTTTCACCCATTTCCTTTAATCGCTCAAGCAGAAGAGGGACTCTGAGATTACGCGAAAGAGAGAAGGTAGTTAATACAAGAGCTATGGAAAAGGAGTTGTACTTCAACAAGGATGGCTCAGTGACAAAAAAATTGCAGGTCAGAGAAAAAATTATGTTTAAAGGAAGGTCACCTGCACGTGAAACTTCACTGCGGTGGATCTTTCCTTGTCCACTTATATTCGTTTTTAATGTGTTATTTTAATTTTTCATGGAGGGTTGTTTTGGCATATGGTCTGGCATTCAATTGCACACTTACTGAAAGCATTGTCAATTTGTCTTGCAGGTGGTGTGAACAAACTTGTTGATCTTGTTGGAGTCACCCTTGGGGCGAAGGGAAAAATTTTGTCTTGGAGAGCAAGCATGGTTCTCTGAAAATAGTTAATGATGGTGTGACAGTAGCTAAGGAGGTAATTTGTAGATGTGTGCTCTGGTTTTATTTTTAATGTTGTATTAGTTCCCCCTCTTAAATGTATTAGATTTGGTAGGCATAATTTGAAAACTCAAAGGTGAAAGGAAACATATTTGTTACCCAGTGGTCTACTTGGCCTATGGACTAGCCACATTAGAGTAATGCATAAAGCTTTTCACAAGAATAAAAGGAAAGGGTTATGGCTGAGTCAAATTTTATTGTTATTGACAGTGTAATGAAATGTATCTCAATGCTATGGTTTTGGCCTTTTTATTGGTTGAATTAGACGACCCAGTTGAAAATATTGGGGCCAAGTTGGTAAGGCAAGCTGCGGCAAAGACAAATGATTTAGCTGGGGATGGAACCACAACATCTGTTGTTCTTGCACATGTTGGAATATTGAAAAATTCGAGAACAATGAATGGAAAATAAATCTCCCTTCCTCTAACACACAGAAAATAAAAATTTCTTTGACAGGAGACAGAGTTTCAATACTTTGAAAACAAACTTCTATTCCCTTCAATAACTCAAAAAAAAACTATTACACTACTTCCTCACTGAGAGGGATTACAAAATTATGACTGCTACAAAACGCAGTGCATAAAACCAACTCACTATCTGTTCAAAACAAACATACTCTGTCTCTAAAACACTCTGTTGTGTTTTTCCCTTTCGCACTGCTGTGCATACACACTTAAAAAGTTACACTCAGTCTTTCACTTTTTACACACTGCTGTGTAATAAAAAAATTACGTACTGTCTATAAAAAAAACTACCAAGCTTTTTCGACCTTTTTATTTTTATATGCCGTAACATATAAAACATATTATAATAAAACCTCTTTTAAAAAAAAAAAATTAAAACTAAATTCTATGGCCCACCTTTCATTTCGCATATGATATATATATAACATATGTTTAAAACATATGTATATATTAAACTATCAAAACATTAAATAACCCTTTCCGTCGGACTTCAAAAGTCTGAATAGATTGAATTTCAAACCAAATTCGCGTTCCAAAATGGGATGCTGACGTCTGCCTAATTTTAACTCGAATTCTCAATCCAATGTGCCCTATAAAAAATTCGGGTCTGGTTTTCAAGTTTTCATATTCCCTTCAATTTCATGCGATCCAATATTATTGCTCCATGTGTCCTCCTTTTGAATTTACAAAGCTGTCGGGTAAATTTCTGTTTGTTTAATTTCTGGTTGGTGAATTGCGTTAATGTTGGTTGTTGTGTTTAAATACAATCCTGTACAGAAATATGGCTGCGGCCGTCTACAAAAAAAACTTGCAGGAATTTTAAATGCTGAATTAAATTTCTGGATGGCATGCAAGCAACCTCCAAAAAAAAAATGTTGCTGCTGCATCCGTCCTTCTGCTGCAGCAGTTGAAGTTAAAATTCAACAGCACAGGGTTTAATAAGTGAGGGTGTAAAGGTAACTTTTTGTCGATAGTACTGGATTAAGATCATCTATTCATTTTTGTAAGGTCTTATGGTGTTTGGTTTTTTAGTTTTGGGTTGGGCTTATTGAGTCTAAGATAGTTTTTGAGTGAAAAAATTGCTATCAGGTATTAAAAAATTTTGGTTCTTTTGTCAAATTTTATGAGCTTGTTAGGAAATACAAAACTGACAATGGTTGTATCTTAAATTTGTGGAAAATAATTTGAAATGAAACCTTTTTTTTTAGGTTGTTGCAGCGGGTGCAAACCCCATTCAAATTACTAGGGGCATTGACAAGACAATAAAGGCCCTTGTTTCAGAACTCAAAATTTTGTCAAAGGAGGTAAACACTTGCCTTTTGAGTAGGCTGGTTTTCCTTTTTGCTGATGGTTTGGTGTATCTAATTGAATTAGTTGCCTAAGGTATTTTTGGTTGCAAACTCCTTTTCATTTTTCATACGGTATTGGCCTTGTGGAATACATTTGATTGTGTGGTCTTGTTAGATCTACAACATTTGTAGTTGTTTAGTCTTATGGCCGAGGTGCACTTTTATTATGGAAATAGTTGATGCAATATTGTCATTTAATCCTTGCTGCAGGGTAGCATGTTGAGAAGTTTCTTGTGAAACATTTGGTATTCAAAATGACACTTGATCCTATATAGCATCATGCACTTGACTTCAAAATTCATATTCAAAGTGTGCCAGACAATTCTTGAAAAATTTCAAATATTTATGTTGTTTTAAACCATTATCTTTTTCATGTATTGGATGCTGAAAATGTGAAAAATACTTTGGTATGAAACCAACTGGTGAATAATTTCCAGAAAAACAACCACTTCCAAGACATGATTTAGAAGTAGAACAAATTTTCTTATGAAGCATAGAAAGATATCCTTGATGCATTGTCAATGTTTGGCTAGGGTTATTTTTGGAGAAAATAACTCCTTATTCCTAGAATAGTGATCTTCAATACAAGTAAATGCCGGAGAAGAGAGATCATCGTGTGACGCAAAAAAACTGAAATTGGACCCCTAAGGAGAGCTGGTATGTCTGCAATCGCTCTGTCATCATTTTCCCTTGGTTTACCCCATTCTTTTCCTCCAGCCTGAGTCTTAATTGACTTCTTCTTTCTTCGGGTTTATTTATCAAATTCGTAGAATTTGATAAATAAATACTATCCACAATGGTTGGACTTTAATTTATATTCCCGGCTTTATATTATCTCCAATCCTTATAACCAATGTTTAACTTTCAACACTTTGTATTTATACTCCACGTTTCTTTTTAAATAAATAACTTGTAATGAACTTTCGGCTCTATATTTCACCACCCAGCCTTACAACAATCACGCTCCAGACTTATGCTAATTATCCACCAATCATTTAATTAAAAAATTTCATTATACTCTGGCCCCACCTATATATATCAATAACCAATCAAACACTCGTATCGTACCTGGCTATCCTCCGCACACCTTAGTTAACCTCCGGGCAAGTTCAACGTTCGACCACCATCCGATGGCCCTTCTCCAAATCAACGACTCTTGGCAATTTCGCTCGGCTTCCAACGTCGGGCTTTAACGTGAAATGGCGCGGGTTAAACGGTGGTTTTCCGGGGGTCACTTCGCCATGTGTCGCATTCCCTATGGAATCGCTCGCGAATAGGAAATATCGCCTACTCCGCAAAAGCGGTGCGATATGGGCAACCCACTTTTGTGATTCCGCTCGTGGTTTTGGTAGAGGGCTTGACCACGGGTGCAAGTTTGGTTCCGCTATCCTTTTGTTTGTTAACTCATGTCCAATCCTCAGGTCAGGTTCCGAAAGCACAACAATTTTGTCTCTTTATTAAGCGAGATTTTTATATTTGAACAGTTTTCACGACCCCGGTTCTCTACACAGACCTCGCCTTGGATATTTTTACATAAAAATGATTGTTCTCAATAATTATTTACATAACTTTTCCACATGTTTAGTGTGGTATTCCCATGATTTATTATAAATATGTGTATTATCAAAGAAAACCAACACAAATTTTATAAGATGGGATCAAACAAAAATTTTCTTAAGTCGAGCCCGCCAGACTTCAAACGGCGATAAACCATAATTCAAACCAAATTCGCGTTCCAAAATAGCCTGCTGACGTCGGCCAATTTTGTGACGCGAATTTCTTATCAAATTCGCCCTAATATTTTACAGGTCCGGATTTCCACTGCGCAAGCGGCCCAAACAAAGATCCACTCCAATCAATTTCTGCCACGTGTCCTCAATAAAAACTTGCCCTGCTCCTGGCTGCGGGTGCATTCGATGGCGTTTAAGGTGATGGGACATGGATATGGCGATTTCATATCAATCGCATTAACATTTAACGTTTTTCAATTAATTTTTCACATCAAATCCGCATTAATTAATTTTAACACTGTTCAAGATCGGACCTCCACTCCTCTTAGTGATTCCGCACGTTCCAATTTGATCCGGCCTTCGGCTCTCATTATTAATGATCAGAGATTAATTATGACGGGCATCCTATGATTGCATTGCAGACGAGTCGACAAAATGGCGTTTAGCCATGGTTTTTCAGACAATCCAGTTGCTGGATTACACTGCCTGCTAACTGTGACGATAAGGAGAAGTGGCCAGCTGAACTACTGCCTAGACCTTGCTACATATTTGCATTTCTCTCGGTTCTGTCTCTGTCTATCTTCCTCTTTTAATTGGAATTCTGCTTCTTTGTCTCCTCTTGTGCCCACTGCGCTTGAGATTGCACCCATGCCTCGCGTGCGTCATAGGATGCGTTGCCGCAGGGGGAGCACTAGAGGTCAACCCCGGCGCGCTCCCTCCAGCCCCTCAACAGAGTCGACTTCCGGCCAGTCCAGTGATTATTACTTAGGTCGATATCCAAATACTAGGAGTGGGCAGGGTCGGCTTGTAGGGTCTGGCCACCGTATGGATTCCCCTGCTCCTGGCTTCCCCACTGCTAGTTCACCTTCTCCCACGACGCGCACTGCGCAATTTTCCTTTAATTGCTCTCTCAACTGCCCGCGAATCACGGCTTTAGTCACTGTGGTCTTCCGCGAGGAGGCCCAAATGGAGGAAGAATGCACCCGTCCGGCATGTCTGAGCTTGGAAAAAGCCGGCTAGCATTCGGGCCTTCAGGAGGGGAGCCGTGGCATGCATGTGGAGGTAGCACCTAGCGATCCTGGACCTTCCGAAGGATGGTGCCGAATCATGGAGGAACCACCGGAGGAGTAGTTTGGTTAATTTGTTTTTCTTGCTTAGCAGGCCCACTTAATTGGGCTGCTTTTAGTTTATTTTACTGTGCTGGACCTTTGTAATATTTTTGAATTCTGTAAATTAAACGTTCAAGACTGGTTTCCCCGTATGAGGGCAGTCTTCTTAATTTTTTAATTTTTTGATGACAAATTTTCCATGAGTATGGCCAGGCAATGTTTTTGACTTCGGTGTAATTTTATTTGCAATGTTAATAGATTAAATTTACTTAGAATTCTCACATGATTAGCGTTTTTCTTGATCTGTTCAAGGATTTTGGGTACTTTAATTTGTATTTGGAACAATGGACGTCGGTACTCTATATGTTGCTTTACTATTCTACATACTGCTATTTCACTTTCTTATAGATGCCTCGGGCATATTTGGATGCTTTCTCAGATTGTCGATAATCTCCATGTGGACCGTTACTTGGTTTTATATCATGTCCCTGTATGTGACATGGGGTATTTTTCTATCATTGTCTAGGGTGGGACTTCCACTTTTCTGGATGGATATTTGGGTTCCAATCTTCAGATGTGAAAATTTAATGACTTCATGGACTGTTTTACTTCATATATATATTCAAAATAGTGTTTTTTCTCTTCTGAAAAAAAAAATGATTTATCATTCTGCCTTCAAAACTAGCGATGCTGATCTATGTTGCTGGTTTATTGATATGGTCTGATGGTCTTTTTATATTTTTGACATATCACACTCCTCACATGATTAGCGTTTTTCTCTGTTCAAGGATTTTGGGTACTTTAATTTGTATTTGGAACAATGGACGTCGGTACGTACTCTATCTATTGCTTTACTATTCTACATACTGCTATTTCACTTTCTTATAGATGCCTTGGACATATTTGGATGCTTTCTCAGATTGTCGATAATCTCCATGTGGACCGTTACTGGGTTTTATATCAAGTCGCTGTATGTGACATGGGGTATTTTTCTATCATTTTCTGGGGTGGGACTTCCACTTTTCTGGATGGATATTTGGTTCCAATCTTAAGATGTGAAAATTTAATGACTTCATGGACTGTTTTACTTCATACAATATATTCAAAACATCATTTTTTCTCTTGTGAAAAAAAAAATGATTAATGTTTATCACTCTGCCTTCAAAACTAGCGATGCTGGTCTATGTTGCTGGTTTATTGATATGGTCTGATGGTCTTTTTATATTTTGGACATATCACACTCCTCAAATGATTAGCGTTTTTCTCTGTTCAAGGATTTTGGGTACTTTAATTTGTATTTGGAACAATGGACGTCGGTACTCTATCTGTTGCTTTACTATTCTACATACTGCTATTTCACTTTCTTATAGATGCCTCGGGCATATTTGGATGCTTTCTCGGATTGTCGATAATCTCCATGTGGACCGTTACTGGGTTTTATATCATGTCCCTGTATGTGACATGGGGTATTTTTCTATCATTTTCTGGGGTGGGACTTCCACTTTTCTGGATGGATATTTGGGTTCCAATCTTCGGATGTGAAAATGTAATGACTTCATGGACTGTTTTACTTCATATAATATATTCAAAACAACGTTTTTTCTCTTGTGAAAAAAAAATGATTAATGTTTATCACTCTGCCTTCAAAACTAGCGATGCTGGTCTATGTCGCTGGTTTATTGATATGGTTTGATGGTCTTTTTATACTTTGGACATATCACACTCACATGATTAGCGTTTTTCTCTGTTCAAGGATTTTGGGTACTTTAATTTGTATTTGGAACAATGAACGTCGGTACTCTATCTGTTGCTTTACTATTCTACATACTGCTATTTCACTTTCTTATAGATGCCTCGGGCATATTTTGATGCTTTCTCAGATTGTCGATAATCTCTATGTGGACCGTTACTGGGTTTTATATCAAGTCCCTATATGTGACATGGGGTATTTTTCTATCACTGTCTGGGGTGGGACTTCCACTTTTCTGGATGGATATTTGGGTTCCAATCTTCAGATGTGAAAATGTAATGACTTCATGGACTGTTTTACTTCATATAATATATTGAAAACAACGTTTTTTCTCTTGTGAAAAAAAAATGATTAATGTTTATCACTCTGCCTTCAAAACTAGCGATGCTGGTCTATGTTGCTGGTTTATTGATATGGTCTGATGGTCTTTTTATATTTTGGACATATCACACTCCTCACATGATTAGCGTTTTTCTCTGTTCAAGGATTTTGGGTACTTTAATTTGTATTTGGAACAATGGGCGTCGGTACTCTATCTGTTGCTTTACTATTCTACATACTGCTATTTCACTTTCTTATAGATGCCTTGGGCATATTTGGATGCTTTCTCAGATTGTCGATAATCTCCATGTGGACCGTTACTGGGTTTTATATCAAGTCTTTGTATGTGACATGGGGTATTTTTCTATCATTGTCTGGGGTGGGACTTCCACTTTTCTGGATGGATATTTGGGTTCCAATCTTAAGATGTGAAAATGTAATGACTTCATGGACTGTTTTACTTCATACAATATATTCAAAACATCGTTTTTTCTCTTTTGAAAAAAAAAATGATTAATGTTTATCACTCTGCCTTCAAAACTAGCGATGCTGGTCTATGTTGCTGGTTTATTGATATGGTCTGATGGTCTTTTTATATTTTGGACATATCACACTCCTCACATGATTAGCGTTTTTCTCTATTGCAGGGTTTTGGGTACTTTAATTTGTATTTGGAACAATGGACGTCGGTACTCTATCTGTTGCTTTACTATTCTACATACTGCTATTTCACTTTCTTATAGATGCCTCGGGCATATTTGGATGCTTTCTCGGATTTGTAGATAATCTCCATGTGGACCGTTACTGGGTTTTATATCATGTCCCTGTATGTGACATGGGGTATTTTTCTATCATTGTCTGGGGTGGGACTTCCACTTTTCTGAATGGATATTTGGGTTCCAATCTTCAGATGTGAAAATGTAATGACTTCATGGACTGTTTTACTTCATATAATATATTCAAAACAGCGTTTCTCGTCTTTTAAAGTTTCAATTTTTTTTTTTTAAACTGAACCCTCCGTCGGTCTACCGACGCCTTGTAGACGTCGGAACTGCGACAACCTAGAAAAGTCGGAAGAGAGACAGTATAAAAATGTCGGACCACATTTCGTCGGAATTGCGACAGATTACAAACGTCGGAAGAGCGACGTTCCAAACGTCAGAAGAGCGACGTTCCAAACGTCAGACCACATATCGTCGGCATTGCGACATCTTACAGACGTCGGAAGAGTGACGTCCAAAACGTCGGACCACGTTGGGTCGGATTGCGACCGTTTACAAGCGTCGGAAGAGTGACGTTCCAAACGTTGAACCACATTTCATCGGAAGTGCGACAGTTTACGAACGTTGGAGGCGCGACGGTTTGTGAGACGTCGGAAGAGTGACGCTTGTTCGGAAGCGACGGAAGAAGTGTCGATAGTGCGACACTTTTTACGTGCGTCGGAACTGCAACGGCATGACAAACCACGGTTTGTCCGCCCTCGAACTGTCGCTCTTGCGATGACTATGTGTCGGAATAGCGACGAATTGGCCATCGGAATTTCCGCCAAATTTTCTAGTTTCTGTCACAGTGGAAGAATCGTTTCAACAATGGGGGCTAGACGTGATTGGGGAAATCCTGCCACACTCTTCCAAGCAACATAGGTACATCCTCACCGCCACAGACTACTTCACAAGGTGGGTTGAAGTGGTACCGTTATGTCAATTCAATGATCAGGAGGTAATAGCCTTCATCACCCAATGCATCATTATCAGGTTTGGCATTCCAACCTCCCTTGTTTTTGATAATGCAACATATTTCTCATCGTTGAAATTATATGATTTTTCTCTAGAAAATGGTATCGTACTTAAACATGCTGCCAACTATTACCCTCAAGGAAACAGGTTAGCCGAGTCAACCAACAAGAACCTAATCTGCATCATCAAAAAGACTCTATTGTCCCAACAACGAAATTGGAATAGGGCACTCCACAACGCCCTCTGGGCAGATCAAGTCACACCCAAACCTTCCCTAGGTACCTCCCCATTCTTCCTCGTATACGGAAAAGAAGCTATCCTTCCTCCCAACTTGTCTCTCCCGACCCTCCAATTATCTCAGGAGACTCATGGCACTCCTTGCCCTACATTACAAGCCCGAATAGACACACTGTTGAAACTTGAGGAGGAAAGGAAAAAAACTCGGGAAAAAATTTCCATCCACCAAGGACGAATAAAACGATGGTTTGACAAGAAGTCCATCGGGAACAAGGTTTTTGAAGTAGGTGACCTTGTCCTCAAATGGGATAAAGCTCATGAAGATAAAGGGAAACACTCCAAGTTCCAGGCATTATGGATAGGCCCTTTCTAGATCAGAGAGAAGGTCGGTTCCCACACTTACAGGTTACAAACTCTTGAAGGGAGGATTGAGGTCCTCCTTATGAATAAACACGACCTTAAGCACTATTTCACCTGACAGCCCATAGGGGTCGTCACTACACCCTGTACCATAGTTTGTCTTGTTTTTTTCATTCTTTACCTTTCTTTTTTTTCAATAAATCGCTTGTTCCACACAGGCTCCCATTAACCTTTTCTTTTCTTTAGCGTCCAAATTTTTGAAAGGGGATATAGAAGTTACTCAAGTGGCATACTGATTCGGGATCTATGCTGGTGTATTATCTCCCCCAGAATGCAAAGGTGGCCCAAGCTTACTTTTGACTAAAACCCAATGGTGAGAACATGACTAAGGTCCCTCGAACCAAAACGCAGTATCTTTCCTAGTATGCTGGCTCAAGGGACCGCTGAGTGAAAGAAATTTTTCGGTTGAATTGGTTACTAGATGGGAAAAGGAAAGGGCTAGCCTTAGGTGATGAAAGGATATCCAGGAAAACCCCAAAAGTTCTCGTATAGACCAGGGGCAACCTCTCTCGCAAGCAAAATAAGTCGGTATCCCTCATCCACCCAGGCGACTAATGCCACATTAAATAAGTGCCTCGAGCACAGAAAATAAGTGCCTTGAGCACATTTAAATAATTGCATTTAGCACATGAATAAAGGGTAAAGGATTTAGAAAGGCTTCCTGTGCAGAGAGGCGATACGACTCCGTCGGGTTACTGACCAGGCTCACTGGCAGCGGAGCAACGTCCGTGACTCTTAGGAAGTGACTCTGCTGGGACCATCAGGTTCACTGGCAGTGGAGCAACACAATGAGGTCTAAATAAACTATATCGGATCTTGGAAATCCCTGAGGTTACTCCGAACTTTCCTGTCTGGTCTTCAAAAGTAAAAACGGTGAGCCATCACCCAAGGGCAGGCAGATGGAAGGAGAAAATGCACAAGGCTCAAAGGCGAAAGTATGTGGGACCCACAGGGTGGAAGGAACAGCACGCTAAAACCACCCACCCCCCCTATTTTTTAATAAAGCACCGGCATATATTCTGGACCCTACTAGCGAATCGCCATTTGTTGTAGTTTCTAAAAAAACCTTCAAAACTTTCCCCCCTTTTTTAAATTTTTGAGCCCCTGATGCATTGAAGTTCTGGATTCAAGACTGAAGTTTGATCTTTCAAAAGCCTTAAGTCACTAAGTCACAGAATAGGTCATTTTCTCCAATCAGTGACCTAGTGACCTTGCGACCTATCAGGTCACCAAGTCACTAAGTCACGTATCACATTCAATTTTAAACAATTGCAACCTAGCGACCCTGCGACCCCGCGACCCCCAGGTCGCAAGGTCACAGGGTCGCGAGGTCACACATATCATCAACGCAGTTCTTTTGCAACCCAGCGACCTCATTTATATCCCACATGCGTGACCCCTTTATATATAGAAGGGTCACGCAGGTCGCATTTCACCCACGCGACGGAGAGCAAAACGCTTCTGACAGGCCAACTAGAGCGCGATTTTCTCGGGTAAGTTACCAAATCCTCCTACTGTTTTATTTTTGTCTATTTGTTTCCCTTTTCCCCCTTATTTCAGCCCTTTTAAACCACCAGCTACCCTCCATTAAGACCCTCTTAGAACCTACATTCCTCTATTAGTTTCCAAAGCCTATCATCTTATGCAAAAACTTGTAGATGAAGCCAGCTAACCTCCCCTGTGTCAGTCTCTTCCTCAAATGGCCTTTTTCAATATATTACTTCTCCTCCATGTTTCCCCTTATTGATTTAAGTTAAATATGAGTAAAAGACCGCGTCATCGTTCAAAATCGTCCGCCCAGCCCTAGTACGACCTCCGACCCCATGACCTTGCGGCCCCGCGACTCAGCGACCTCGGTCCCTGGTCGCAAGTCGCTAATTCGCAAAGTCACATCTTCATGAAATTTTAAACCAATGCAACTCAACGACCTTATGACCTAGTTGCAAGTCGCCAAGTCATAGAGTCGCTCTCCTTTAAAGTTTTAAACTAGTGCGACTCAGTGACCCAAGGAATGGGTCGCTAAGTCGCGAGTTCACCCCTTCCTTAACCTTAGTTGGGCAGAGTTAAAAGCAGTATTAAGCATTCATTAATATGGCATCTGTCTTATCCTGGGACTATTTTATGAACATGCCAGGGAACCTTGAAGCAGAACAAGAGTGCGTCTCCATCTCTTCATCCTCAAGTGACATGGGGCCTCCATCAGTTCGCAAGAAAAAAAAGAGTCTGGAGATGGAGATCTCAGAAGGTGAAATACCTATGTCTCCTCCCCCTATTTATGGGGACACCGCATGTGTATTCAGCAAAGGAGAAAGCATGAGTTGGTATCAAGTAAACAAGAGTTCACACACCTAAATTTCCAAAGGACCTCCCAGACCAGCAGGTATATGTGCAGGTTAAGAGGTCAAAGCTTCACTACACAAGGGCACACCCGTTTATATTCCCATGCGCTGAAATTATTGAATGGATCATACAGAGGATAGACCCCAGGATTTGGGTGATTTGGGATCATGAAGGGAAAGCATTTGTAAATTTAAAAGGCTAGGATGTGAAGTTATATTATGCACTTTCGGCTCGAGAGAAAACATTCACAGAAGAATGGGCCACCACCCATGCAGTTCCCATAGCAGACACCCTGAGAGGATGGTGGGAAGAACCGGAGAATTTCAAAGTCAAGAAGGACTAGGAGTATCAAGTAGCAAGCCTCAGGAAGGTCTATAAGCTCATAGCAGCTATGCTTTGTAGAGTGTATGGTCGTCCCAATGCCACCACCTTCAGCAGTTCTTGGGTATCTTTTATGTACTTCATTACCATACATGGCACCCGCTTCAACTGCGCCAGCTTATTGATAGCAACCCTCAAAACAAACATATCTATAGCGCTAGCACCCAAGGAGGGATACTCGTCCAAATTTTACATGGCCTCCTATCTATTGGATGTAGTCTGTGCTAGTTACCATTTTGAGGGATGGGCCCACAACTGGGATCAGAAGCGTGGATGCCCAATCCACAAGGAGTTACAGGTATTTTGGGACTCCAAATACAAGCAGGATATAGAGCCAATCGCACACAGTTTCATCCCTGCACTCTATGGGAAACTGTTCAGTAAGGATACCCCATGCATGTCTTGGCGGGCCATGGAAACGGTAACCAAGGTGGCACATTGGTTTCAGTTTGCAGAAGGCACCTTCATCCGAGTCTTTGGTTCATTCAAGACTCCCCATGCTCTACCCCAATTCGTCACTGACAGGATGCTACTTCAGGAAACATGTTATCAGATGACCTCCAGCTTCTCGAAGGACCTTACTAAAGGTAAGAAGAAGCCATGGCCCACACTTCCACTCACCATCGGTGTTTATACAGTCAAGGATTTCAGAGAAGTGGAGGCGGAAGCTGAGAAAATCAAAGGATTCTTCCTGGTGCCTTTCGATCACCGGACATACGATCCTGAGAGGATAGTCCCTTCCCATTGCAAACGTGCCAAATTTAAATGGAGCTATCAACATACTGAATGCCCAGCTGAAGATGGGGTAAGAAACTAGTACAATAAGGAAAAGGAAATCACCCCAGAGGCATTGACCGACCAGGAGGACCAAGATGATCAAACTTTGGAAGAGAGAATCCATGAATTAGGAGGAGCCTCATCTTCCCAGGCCAAGAAGCCTTGGACTGGCACAGGCCATAGCTCTTCTACCCAACAGAAAGAAAAGAAAGCAAAATCTCAAGGAGAAGCTGAAAAGAGAGAAAAAAAGGAGGAGGATAAAAGTATGAAACACCTAAAGGCAGAACAGAGGAGAATAAGGTAGAAGCTGAAAGAAAAGGGAAGGAAGAAGAGGAAACAAAATCAGAGGTTGAGCGTCAACTCAAGATAGAACTAGATAAGGCAGAAGCTGAGCGCAAACAAAAGGAAGAATAGGATAAGGTAGAGGCAGAGTGGCTATTGGAAGAAGAAGCGGAGCAAAAGAGAAAAGAGGAATAAGATCGAAGGTCAAAATAAAATTCTTCCAAAGACATTGAGGGAAGTAATACACCTCCTCCAGTAACAGGGGTACCAACGGAGCTGCCGGCCATCAAAGTTCCTGCAATCAATGCACGTTTTGCACTCTCAGAACCAGGTACCTCCAAGGACAGGAGGAGGAGGTGTTCAATCTGATGAGACTCACTTATGACCAGTTCACATTCAAAATCAGGCAGGAAAAGAGGAGATGCCTAGCACGGAACCCTGTCGCGCCATTCATAGCCACAATAGAAAATGATATAGTCCTGGACACTAGGACCAATCCAGTAATGATATAATCAGGCAGCACTACTTTTTCCGCAGCCACAGCTGGATGAGTAGGGAAATCCTCTCCCTACAAAATAGATTACAAGACTCTGAACAAAGGGAAGCTAGGTCGGAGCAAGAAAAAAGAGCACTAATGGAAGAAGTCCAAAAGCTTCAAAATAGGAACACCCTTATTAATGAAGTACCACTCACTGTCCAAAGAGAGTTGGTGACACTGGAAGCCACCATGAGGCAGGTATATGAGGAAATGTTCACCATAAAGCAAACAGTTTCACCTCTACTGAGAGCTCAAGCAGAAACTAAGAAAAGGAACGAGAAACTGAAAGAAGCCTCCACAGCCTTGGATAGAATGTTAGAATGGACAACAGATATCTACAGGCTCGAGAGACTTTTCCCAGGAAAGATTGGATTCACACTCAGAACGACAAGGTCCAAATTCACATGAAGGTGCAATCCAAGGAGAAGTTATTCAAAGACCTAGAGAAGGTGATGACCGCCTATGAGCATTTGATCAGCGGCATTGACTCGATGCCTAAACTACACCATATTCCTTCTCTAGGTACACTGGGTGAAGAAAATACATGGGAACAGGTAAATCAGGAAATTCAGGCATTCATGCAACCTATTAGACAAGCCGCCGCTACACCTGATCTTCCGACATCGTAGGAGAACTTGGTTAAGTTCGTCGTGACGCCATTTTGGATTTATACCAAATTGGATTCCTTATCCAACCAGGTCATGATCAAGAGAGAAACTCTGATCCCAAATGCCTTGTAATTCCTATACAGATTAAGGGAAGATACTCCTCGGATCTCCCCAATTGTTGAAGATTATCGAGCATGGAAAAATTTCCTTAAAGAGCAACAAGTAGATGTTCCCGACCTCATAATTACACACACACTCCCATGATCAAGTCGCAAATCACAACCTACTGAGGGGTCGCAGGTCACATCATCCATGGTCAAGTCACAATTCGCAGCCAAGTGCAAGGTTGCAAGTCGTGTTTTCCCTTCAGGTCGCAAAGCATACCAACAGGCGGGAAGGCGAAAAGTCAAGGCACCCAAGGGTCAATTTTGTCTTATATATACTCCCTTCAGGGACTTGTAAATGGAATTTTTTTTTGGACTACAAAGAGGAGAAGAGAGTTGTAAAGCATTGAACAACCCCTTTTGAATGAATACAAGCATTTGTCTTAAATCCACTATTGGATCTGATGAGAATCAATGGGTTAATGCTATGAGTATTTTTTCTTATATTTCTGATATCTTATGATTAATTGATCTATGTTTTCTACTTATACTCTTCATGCATTTCAGCTCACTGAATGTGTTAATGATGGTATATTGTTTACCTAGGAGATGTTTGTAACTTCATTATTGACATCTATCTTATTCACAAAAATGCCCAAATAAGTATAGTTTGTTCCTGCCAAGCAGAACTATTTCTTCTATGGTTCGAACAACTTTTACAAACACGACCCTGATGATATGTTGCTAATAACATCTCTTTCGGCTGCGTGTTTCTATTCATCTTGCTATTTGTAGTGTTTTATGCTCGTTGATAATCATTGATATTTCACCTTCTATCATTCAATAATTGTATGTCTATAACTCTGCAGGGCTCATTTGTGTCCAAGAGAAGGAGTATTTAGCAGTAGCCAGACCCACACTCCAGACGGGATCTCTATCACAAACGGTTCAAAGTCTAATCGGGACTTTTTACCGGAGATATCCCTTACTGTTGGCCAGACAAATTTTCCCGTCAACAAATCCCTTTGAGTTCCAAAAAATTTGTGGGGAATAAGTCTTGATATTCTATGACAAATTCAGCAATTTTTCTTACAATGTCATCATCCCAGTAGTCCCCAATTTTAGCCAACTTAGGCTGCTCTATCGTGTCAATGTTGATTTCCCGTAGTTTCAAAGGTTTCGTCACATCCCCAGTCTGTAATGGAGGTTCCACAACTGTGCACTCCCCTTCTGATTCTGGGATAGAGATATTGCGTGGATTTTCATCACACTCTTCTATCATTATATTGCGACAATTGACAATATCCTGCATCTGCGTTTCCCATGTTGGCGCCATGAATACTACCAAGGAGCTAGATTCACCAAACACAAACGTATCTATATCCTGCAGAGCTTTTTCAAGTGCCTCTGAACCCCCTATCAGTCTGAATGTTCCTATGAATTCATCCTTCAGAGTTCCCCAGTGGCCAGTGCGTTGATATTGCTTCGCATCTAGGTACCATGTAGTAGGGATTGGACCTAACGTATGAATGAACAAGTGAACCCATTCTTCTGTAGTTCAGTCACCCCACTTCTCTATCCAAGCAACCAAGTGTTCATGCAGATCCCCTGGGCCAAGGAACATCTTGACACGCACCTCAGCCGGAGGCTCAAATCGCAGGATCATCATGTCTCGATAGTCCTCCCAGTCCTGGAATGCCCCCTTATGTGTATCCCACCATCTTGCAGGTGTTGTGCGCATGGCTATATTAAGGGCTTGTAACCTTCATTCTCTGGGAACCTTGGCTTCAAATGTTCACAAAAATTCTCTTACACTACCAGACCCATCAAAGTAGGGTAGTTCTCTTACCTCGAAGGATATGCAACGGAAGTCCCTTTTTATTCGCAGGCAGTACAGCACAGAGACATCATGTAGCCACTTTTATCAAATTTCCATTTCCTCTTCGGAGTTGGAGAAGCACTCACTATCTCCTTCCCAGCAAAGAATACCATCAGCTGTAGGATTGATCCAGTCTTCATCCCTCACAGTTAGCTTATATATGTGATCCACCTCTTCTTCCTCATGCATTGGCTCTGTATACCTTTCTCCTTCTACGGGATCTAGTGGTACTATCACCCGTGTTCCTTCGCTTTCAAATACCATGCTCCTCTTTTTTAAGTTGATAATACCACCCATATCTACGGCCCAGTCCAATCCTAGGAGTGTCGGGTAAGGGTCTTCATCTTCTACAATATGAATGACTTCAAATTCATCCCGAACCTTAACTCCTGCAAAATTTACCACAATCTTCGATAGTCTTCCTAGCGAGATGATATTTTGCTGGTTGGCCATGCGCAACTGGATAGTGGACCACTCCAACTTAGGTTCCCCCATTCGCTACCAAGTCTGTTTAGGGAGCACGTTTGCATCTGATCCTAAGTCTAGAATAACCCAATCCATCTCATAATCACTGATTTGCGCAGTCAACCGCATCTCCCGACTAGTGCATCTCTTATGCTTATATAGTTTGTGTACATCCTTAATTTCCATAGCCAAGGTTATATTTTCTGCGCAGCTATCTATCAAATCTTGGAGGTTCTTTATGGCCCTTTGGTTGTGCAGCAGCTTCATACATGCCTGCAGGAATGGTTTGACCTCATCATCTGCTCTAAGGTTCGCAGGGGCTTGATGAGTAGGTGCGTCAATTTTAGCAATGTTCTGGCGAGCTACAACAAAGGTTTCTTTTTATTTCTGTAAGTACAAACCTTCTAGTTTAATAGCTGCTTTACGGATGAGAGGCTCTGCCTCAGCTTTCTCTGCAGCTCCTTTAGTGGCCATGCCACTACATGTTATAACATTAACACTTGGTCCTTCATCTCGAGGTTCCGCTTTGACCCTTTGTACATTTTGCGTAGGTGTGTGATGCTTCTCCTACATCTTTGCTATCAAAATTGGGCAATATTCAACCACGTGGTCCAACTATCTACAGTATCTGCAAGATCGTCTTGAAGGGTTCGTGAAATCCCTTGCGAAGTGGCCTATTTCTCCACAGTTATAGAAAATCAGTTGCCCTCTCACCCTACCTGCGCTTCCACCTCAGCCCCTCCCCTACCTAAAGAACCACCTATGCCCAAGGGGGATCTTGGTGATGACGGATCCACCTATATCCTATACATATTTCCTCGATCTATCATTAGATCGTACGTTCCGAAGTTCTGTTCATCATGGCCTACAAATCTGCAGAACCTGCACCATTGTTGCTTTATTTCTGGGGCATATGCAGCAAGGCGGGGGTAGTGGTTGGTATCGTGCAGCCTAGAAACACGAAAATTATCGCACCAAAGCACCAAACTAGGTCCTACAGCTTCCCTAGGTCGCAACGGACTAGGTCCCCCAGCCTGTATGTAGTCTGCTAGTAGAGGACAGTTATCATTGGTGTGTCCATTCACCCTGAATCGTATGCACCACCTTTCAGGGCTAGCCTTCGTTCCTCGCTCCTTCCACAGATTCTAGATCTCCATGTGCATTGCTTCTAGCTGGCCTTGTATCTGTTGCACTCCTAACTAGGTATCGTCTCGTGGCGCAGCTTCTAGCTTCATCACAATTTCCAAGGCCTTTTCCTGCAATTCAATGGCTTGATGTCCCATTGGCACACGCAGGTGGGGCAGCAGCATAGAAATGAACCACTCCATGTGCTGCCTATCATCGTATAGAAATCCTCCTTCTCTAATTACCTTCTTTAACCATTGGTTAGCCTCCCATACGGATTCGGACAGTCCTTGCTTGAAATCCTTCAGATCGTTCACTATCTGCAAGTAGGACTTGAGCTTTTTGAATTTTTGTTTCAAAGCATTCTTAATTTCTTCAATGGTTGCATTCGCATGTTGGTTGATGTACCCCATATACCAGTTCAAAGTCCTTCCTTCAAAGGCAAGGGATAGTTGCGCCCTTTTCACTACATCACTAGCTACGTTCTACACAGTCCATACTGATCCTACAACGAACCAAAACTGATTCATATCCTCATCTCCTATGCCCTTGAAGGTGTGTAGCTTCATGTGCGAAGCCATATCGTCTTCCGGTGGCGGAGGTGGTGATTTCTTACCCTATGAGGGTTCGAAGATGGTGTAGACGGAGAGCTATGCGCAGCAGAATTTCTTACTAGACTGTAGACGGATTGATCCCCTTCTTGATTGATTATGTAGTATTTACCACTGCGCGTTGTACCCTCACTTTGATCAGAGCTCATTCACTCTGTATGACTACACCGAATACTCTCTCTCAAAATGCTCCCAGTCCCGGCAACGGAACCATTTGTTGGCTCGAGGGGTCCTGACCCAGGTTCGGAGGTTAAGGCTTTCCAACAAACCCCTATACTACTGGCCCTTTCGGCAGTGACCTGCTTGCGCAGGACAAAGTCTCACTCGAAGCAATATGGGAGGGTGCTGGAACCAGGTTTCCACACCCTGAGAGAGAGAGAGAGCAGGTAAGTCAAACAGGACTACGTTCGCAGCTTAACAGCTTCAGATCTAGTTACAAACTTATATCACATAGCTTGTATCTACTGACTATCTTCACATCCACGTGCGCAACACTAATCTATCAATACAAAAACTATAATCACAGTAATCAACAGATCACAGGAACAAGGATATTCTCGCAACTATAAAAGAGATCTAGTCGCAGGTTAGTAGTCAGAGTTTCCATCAGTCATAGATTAAATCAGCACCTTCGAATTGGTACTATCACGAGTAACATCATAAACGCATAAACAATAGATCACAGGAATACTCCATATTATAACAACGAATAGCCAACCATAGATCCAACAGTTCGCATCAACAGTAATACATAAACTCAGATAACGTAGAGATACTCTAACCAGATTCGCATATCCAAAACCCAAATACAATCTAGCACAGCCTGCGCACACAGCCAGTAGGGTCTACACACAGCAGGACTAAGGATCTCTGCGCACACATCCAGCAGGAGTCCTTACCCTATCAACCCAAACAGATCTAACACTTCGACATTATCATCAAGCTCTATTCTTTCCTACCTATGACTCAAAAAAGGTTCAGCTACTTATACCGATTTATCCTATGCATCCAATGGCCCGCAAACCATGGTTTGTGGACTCTCAGTCTACCCTTGACCTATTACAATGCATTAGGGGCTTTTCCCCACCCCAAAACCCCTACGTTAGACTAATTAAGACCAAAATATACAAAACTTATACAAAATCGTAGCTTTCAGGGGACCCTGTTCCAACAAATATCTTTCTACTCAAACATCAAACTCACCATCGATCAATATTTTTATGTTTAGAGTGCAACCACTCATAGAATGTCAACAAGTTTAGGGAAAACTATAATAGTGCAAAGGGAGCAGATGATGATGAAGTCTCATGGATTCTAAAAATTCCTGAGATTGATGATGAGCGTACAATATTAGGAACTCAATTGGAAATCAAAGATTCTTTTAATCCTATTAGGATGAAGGAAGGAGATGTTGTCACTATACCCAACCTAGCATCACTTCTAGGTATTGTCGCAAAAAGTCAAAATTATGTGATTTGTTGTAGAAGGCTAGAGTCACTACTCAAAGGCAAATATTATGCATAGAGGAATGTTTTGTGCGATTTGGTCGTATATATATGCAATGCATTGTGTTATGGGGAACTGAACTTGTGTGGATAACAACTGTCACACAAAAATTTTAAGTAATATAATAATGTGACTAATGGCCAAGTCAGATGAGTAATTAGTTCATTTCAGTGTGAAGGGACATTTCCTTAACTGCCAAGAAATATTTATTGCAATAAATTGGATCAGGTTACCAGAATATGTTTATAATGATCATCGATGAGACATATGCAAGGTTGGACCATGCACCAAGGCAAGCAAAAACCGTGTACGAGTTATGTAATATTCCAAATAGGAAAAGACAGTAATACAAAACATAATAAACTGGAAACTACAGCAATATGGAAATAAACTGCAAACACCATAAAAATAGACAGAACAGTTGAGCCATTTTATTAATGAGGTGAAATATAAGTACAAAAGTGCTCAAGAATAGTATCACTCAAGCCGACAGAGATGGCTAGAATGACCCTCAAGTTCCACCACTGAGAACATTGTGTAATTGTTGCTCTGTTGGAGACCTCACTGTGTTGCCCCTGCTGGAAATGTTGGAAATGCAACTGTTGGCTTAAAAGGGGTTCGTAGATGAGGTTGTTCTGGTGCTTAGAACATTTCGGTATTTGGACACCGACTTGTAATCGCAAAACCCAGAAAAACCCAGAAAGTATTTCCGGATTGGCAAACCCCGAAAAATCACCCTCTTAGGGCATGAAAACGTACAACTTTTGGGTATGCTATGATATGAGTTGAACTAACAAATAAAATGCTACAACAAATCCCTCATAGCTCAACTGATGAAGGGTTGATCCCCTCACTAGATTCCAAGTGACAATGCTATGGAATATGACCCTCCTCTGGATCTCTGTAATGTTCCAAAATTTGCACATAGCAATTTGGAACATTAGATTTTGCTACTTCCGCCTAGGAGAGGAATAAATGGGTAAGAAGGCCCATGGAAAATAAAATTATGAATAAATTCCACCTTATTAAGGAAGTATATCACCTTAGGAGCTGGTTTTACACTTCCAAGTGTGAACAAGGACAAATTGGATGAGGACATAGTCAAGTTTGACTAAGTCAACATGCATTCTTGAGGAGGAAGAGATCACCTAAGTAAACCAGTTCAATGTGAACAAGGATCAACCTAAGACACACATATGTAAAATAGATTGAATATTCCTAGTGTGAAAGAGGCATTGGAGGTGGATTAGTTGACCAAGTCAACAGCGCAGCCACAAGAGGAGGGAAGCAAGCTAGGACAGCGCGGTTTTGAAAGAGGAAGCTTCATGAAAAAGTCACCTCAACATTGTGTGGGGTCCGGGGTGAGGAGGCTCACCAAAGATAAAATAAAGGCATAACATCAAAGGGAGATCATTAATGTATTCAGATTTCTTGGTCTAGAGACTAATTGCATACTTCAGTTGTTTAGCCGGAGTTGCTGCACTACTTAGTGCAAGGGATTCCTGTGTAGGAATTCCATCCTCTCTTTGGATCAGCGTGCTTAAGGGATCAAGAGAGAAGGATTTGAGATTCATTGCAGCATTTTGCTTGGGGAAATTCTTCCACATTCATCCACAACGTAGTCTCCTTCAGGAAATTGTGTCCTTTATGCAGCAGCAGTAGCAGCACGGCTGCACCCTTTGATTTGATGCAAATCTTTGAGGAGGAGGTGTTCATTTCCCTCCGGGAGTTATAATAAGAGGCCTAGGGCAATATCTTTGTATTATTCTGATATTTCATGTCATGTAAAGCCATGTTTAATATAGAGATGTAGTAACTGCGTTATTTCTGCAGTACTGTTGTTATTCTCACATTTTTCCGGGAACCTTGCTGGGAGCCTTGTCTCTATTGTATAAGTGATTAAACCTCCATTTCTTTGATGTGTAATTAATATAAGCTGTATATCATACCTCTTCCTTCATTTTTTGCAGAAACCCTCATTAGAATAACGCATTCCTTGTTTCAGTAGTTGCTGCATGAGCTAGATTATGGGGTTTTGGGCTTATTTTAGCTACATTGATTTGTAAGATCTGTTTATATGAGCTAGAGTTATTTCTTTCACCTCTAATTCTGCATACAAGTTGTATATCATGTCTTCTAAGGGATCCAAGTCCCATTTCTCACTTTTATAGCGTTATTTTCTGAAGACAGCAGTTTTATGCCTAGTATTGTTGCATTTCCCTACCTAGGAAGGAGAATATTGGCCATTATCTTGCTGAGGTTATTTCATCTGCTAGGTTGATTGATGTTATTTTACATCTCTTGAGCTTCTCTTAATTTCCATGCTCATGATTTTTTGAAGCTCCACGTTGGTAATAACTCAAATTATTCCCAATAGTGTAGTTGTTCCAGTTTTGGAACATTACAGTGGTATCAGAGCACCTTTCTTGGCTCAGCCTGTGGCCTTCAAGTCCAAGAAAGAAGAAGAATATCAGAAGAACAAAATTATGGAGAGGATGAGATTTCTCTCATATATTTTCAGATCTCAGAAGATAGAAGGGAAATGCAGTGAAACTCCAAGAGGGTTTCAAGGAGGAGAAAGTTGCAGTGAGACCTCTAGAAGGTTTCAGGAGGTAGAAGAAGATGAATGCACTTCCTGTTCTTATAGATGAAGTGAAGAGCAAGGAGACCATTTAGAGCATGAAATCCTGAGTGGGTATTTGGCAGAATACAAGTGCCAACCTAGGGCTTCCAAAGAGACCCTAGATTTTCCTCAATTTATTCAACTGAGAGAAGAAAGAAGATCCTGCAGCAAAGGAGAGATCAAAAGCAATAGGTTCCTATTGTCTACATTTGATGGGTCAACTACAGCAAGAGCTTGGGCAAGAAAGCTTGAGGCATTCTTCATACTTCATCTAGTGGAAGAGGCTGTAGAAGTTGCAGTGATGCACCTGGAGGGTGAAGCCAATACTTGGTGGTGCAAATACAAATCTATGATACTGGGCAGTAGGAGGCAAGACCGCGTTGGCTACTCTTGAGAGAGTTTGGCCATCATGTGGCATATCCTTCTTCTAAAGGTATGAGGAAGGAATATTGGCAGGATACTTTCATCATGGGGCAGTAAGGAGTGTGGATGCATTATGATGGTATGGTCATTTTGTTTTCACCGCATCAGTTGTATGATGGAGGGATGATGAGGCAGCAAAGACATTTGTTACTTTAGAGGATTGAGAGAGAGCAAGGGAAGAGTTTCTCTCACATTTTGCATGATGTTGCAATGGGAGGAGATGGAAACATTATGAGAGGAGTATTTGACATTGAACATGTCAGAGGATGGATTTATGAGTTGGCAAGAGCCTATTTTCATAGGCCAACAGCGCTGTCACTTGGGAGCATAAGCTTATTGGTGGAGTGTTCCCAGGATCACTTCATATTTGATGCACTTAGTGGGAATAGAGGAGGTGAGATTGATAGAGTGGTGGATGGACTCATTGGTTGCTGTGGTATGCTCTCCTTGACTTAGATGTCCAAGAATAAGAAGGAGGATTTTCATGGGGCATGTGATTCACTCCTCTTCAGATTGATATGTCATACCACTATGGAGGATTCATCTATGGATCTTGTCACCATCTTGCTTCCATCACATGGTAAGAACTTTGTTGTTGCACTTATTGATTGTTCATCACTATATTTGTATACTCTTACCATGTTCTTGCAGTGCATTGCTCTACAAAGGGGCAAGTTTTTCTTTGGGATCCATGGTCCATCTTTGGCCAGCTATTATGATGGAGACAACCATCTAATGTATAATCCAGGGCAAGTATATGGTTGCTTCTTATGTGCTCAATTGACATATTCATCCATCTACTCTTTACTAATGGGTGTGATGACTTATACAGCAAGCCATTTGTTAAGAGATAACTTGCCATACCATTTTTTGAAGCTGCAGTGGGGAAGACTGCACTGTAACCACTTGGGAGATTGTTGGTACACTCCAACAGTACATAGAACCTTCATCCTTACTATTATTATGATGCTAATCATGATCCTATGTGCTGATGTTATTCTTGCCTATATGGGGAGCATGATTGGAGGAGGAACACATGGAGTGGGTATGTTCTTGGGGGAGGAGCATCCCCACACTTTTTGCATTACATGCTCTAAGGGGAGCATGGGAAGAGACATGGCCTCTACAGAAAAATATTTCTCTCTTTATGAGGAGGACCATGAGATGGATGGAGTGCCATATGATGATGGTTTCTTATCCATCATGTATGAGATAGTTTGGGCCAGCTTGATGCACAGCGCTGGGAGAGGGACCTTTGGAGGTCTAGCTTCCTTCTTGCCATTTGAGGGAAACATGATAGCAGCCCAAGATCAGCAAATCCTTTACACTTTTCTTAAGTGGAGAGGAAAGTACATGGGGTAGGCTACTATGTCTACCATAATCAGAATTTCAGCCCACCTACTTTGTCGGAGCTTTAGGTGGAGGATGATTTGCATGAGTTACCATTTTGGAGGGTGACTCATTTTGTTTGGTTGATAGCTTGGGGAGGAGAGATTCAAATGGGGATGATGAGTCCCAATCTATATCAGCCCCCATGTTTCAAGAGGATCTTCAAACAACCCATTGTTGCTTCCATGGATGTTCTACAGTTACATAATGTCAGCTATTTAGATAGCATACACACTTGGGAGAGGAAACTTGGAGATATATTGATGATACAGCACTTTGATCCTTGGAGGATTGCATCATATGAGGTTGCTACATGGGAGGAGAGGATACTCTTCAGTCTTATCCTTGCATTTTCTTGGGGACAAGCAACATTTGGGAGGGGAGGACTGTAATGTTCCAAAATTTGCACATAGCAATTTGGAACATTAGATTTTGCTACTTCCACGTAGGAGAAGAATAAATGGGTGAGGAGGCCCATGGACAATAAAATTATGAATAAATTCCACCTTAGTAAGGAATGAGATCACCTTAGGAGCTAGTTTTACACTTCCAAGTGTGAACAAGGACAAATTGGATGAGGACATAGTCAAGTTTGACTAAGTCAACATGCATTCTTGAGGAGGAAGAGATCACCTAAGTAAACCAGTTCAATGTGAACAAGGATCAGCCTAAGACACACATATGTAAACTATATTGAAGATCCCTAGTGTGAAAGAGGCATTGGAGGTGGATTAGTTGACCAAGTCAACAGCGCAGCCACAAGAGGAGGAAGCAAGCTAGGGCAGCTCAATTTTGAAAGAGGAAGCTTCATGAAGAAGTCACCTCAACATTGTGTGGGGTCCGGCGTGAGGAGGCTCACCAAAGATAAAATGAAGGCATAAAATCAAATGGAGATCATTCATGTATTCATATTTCTTGGTCTATATACCAATTGCATACTTCAGTTGTTTAGCCAGAGTTGTTGCATTGCTTAGTGCAAGGGATTCCTGTGTAGGAATTCCATCCTCTCTTTGGATCAGCTTGCTTAAGGGATCAAGAGAGAAGGATTTGAGATTCATTGCAGCATTTGGCTTGGGGTCATTCTTCCACATTCAACCACAGCATAGTCTCCTTCAGGAAATTGCGTCCTTTATGCAGCAGCACAGTTGCACCCTTTGATTTGATGAAAATCTTTGAGGAGGAGGTGTTCATTTCCCTCCGGGAGTTCTAATAAGAGGCCTAGGGAAATATATTTGTATTATTCTGATATTTCATGTCATGTACAGCCATGTTTCATACGGAGATGTAGTAACTGCGTTATTTCTGCAGTACTGTTGTTATTCTCACATTTTTCTGGGAACCTTGCTGGGAGCCTTGTCTCTACCGTATAAGTGATTAAACCTCCATTTCTTTGCTGTGTAATTAATATAAGCTGTATATCAGACCTCTTCCTTCATTTTTTTTAGAAACCCTCATTATAATAACGCATTCCTTGTTTCAGTAGTTGCTGCATGAGCTAGATTATGGGGTTTTGGGCTTATTTTAGCTACATTGATTTGGGAGATATGTTTATATGAGCTAGATTTATTTCTTTCGCCTCTAATTATGCATAAAAGTTTTATATCATGTCTTCTAAGGGATCCAAGTCCCATTTCTCACTTGTATAGCATTATTTTCTGAAGACAGCAGTTTTATGCCAAGTATTGCTGCATTTCCCTACCCGGGAAGGAGAATATTGCCCATTATCTTATTGAGGTTCTTTCATCTACTAGGTTGATGTTATTTTACATCTCTTGAGCTGCTCTTCATTTCCATGCTCATGATTTGCTGAAGCTCCACATTGGTAATAACTCAAATTATTCCCAATAGTGTAGTTGTTCCAGTTTTGGAACATTACAATCTCTCAACTGTTGCACTGCGTGAGTCATTAGGTGACTGCGCTACTCAATAGGGATGAAAAATGGGCAAATGTTGGAATCCTGAAATTTTTTCGCAAGATAGAAGGACTCTTCTCCTGAGCGAGCACTCGAAGTCCCCCGAGGATGAGGTTGGGATCTCCACTCGGAGACACCCGTGTGCTAAATATCACTGCAGACTTGGCTAAACAGCACAAGCGTTCTCATTTCATAAACGAAAAGAAAATCATAACAATCTAGAATTCTCTCTATGGCTACCCTCACCTCTTTCTTATACTTGTGGAACCCTCACACCCCTGGGCCCACATCATAACAGCACTACTCTCTTGGTCCATATCCTCCTCCTTAACTGCGTTGTTCACGTGATCTCTTGGCCCCTTCCACTACTGCATTGTTCTACTTTCACACTGGTGAAGTGGTTTTATTCTACTAAAGGGATTTATGGGTCCCTCTACCCTCTTATTCATCTATTAATTAAGGAAGACAAGATTTAATATTCTAATTAGGTAAAATCTAAATTAGGAATATAACAGTCCTCCCTGCCAAAACGTTGCTTGTCCTTAACCAACTGCAAATATATGGGCCACTCTATTGGCCCAGTGAAACTAAGACCCAATACCTGGATCCCATACAAACCCCTCAGTGCAGCTATGCCCCTATGTAAGTCTACTCGGAATAGACCCCTCAATGTCGGGATCCCAAACAGACCTCTCACCATACCTATCATCAATCAAAACCCCTAGCTCAGACTACGCACTACATCTGAATATAGATACTGCCTCATGAGGTGAAGACTTCCAACATGCATCAATGCTCCATGGCTCCTATTGTGTCATGGCTCTAACTGTATAAGCTACCCCACCAACAGCGTGCCAATTCATTACCTCTCTCCAATCCAACCCCTGACTCAATCAAATGATGATCCTGCTCTCTCGAATTTGGGATGGAATGCTGAATATTTGTCGACATATGCCCCACTGCTAACTGTAAACTGTAGTATATGTCAAGTCTACGGGTCCCTGATTCGTTATGCTCCTAA
Organism: Pinus albicaulis; assembly: GCA_034641835.2. Lineage (NCBI taxonomy): Eukaryota > Viridiplantae > Streptophyta > Pinopsida > Pinales > Pinaceae > Pinus > Pinus albicaulis. The sequence continues at coordinate 779,403,512 of CM076572.1, forward strand.
CTAAGAAGATCATACATCAATAGGATACCAACTCATGATCTCCCGCCAGTTTATCCCGGTCGAAGAATCTAATGTGGTGATACCTGCATACGGAACATGTCTGTAGTGTGGTCACCAACTCACACTCAACTCATGTTGCTCTGTCCCACCTATCAACAAGAACTGCCTGAAAGAAAAGGCCCCTCTCTTTATAATAGGCTCAAGTGGGCAAGGTATACTACAAGCCCCATTTACGTACTCTTGGAGAGTGTTGCTCCCTGAAAATACTGCAGTCCTGCTAACTGTATATGCATCTACCAACACCTCATCAATGGGTCGGCCAAAATATGGATGCACTACAATCTCCAACAACTCCTCCTCAATGGCTAACCCCAACGTTAGCTGCATATCTAGCACTAGCTCACTATGAGACTCCATCTGGCTCTCCCCCAAAGGAATATTATGCATGATGTGCATAGCCTCCTCCTCAGCTACCCCATGCTCCACCATATGATGCTCATGCTAAATCATCACAAGTGACTCATCATCCTGAATATCTCTCCTCGAATCCTTTGACTACTCACCCTGCATGCTGGAAGAAAAATCTGACCAACTGTCATCCCACTAACCAACCTTCCATACTAATGAAGTCCCCCACTCCATCATTAACTCGCTAAAGCCCAATGGAAAATATACACTATCCCCCATGTAGATGCATCTCACCCCTAAAGTTGATTGAGCTGTGTAGAGTTGTACTGCTAGGGTCCCCTGCTAGTCTCGTAGAGGTGCCACCATGTTGCTGCTGCACCACTCTGACTGTGAGATACCCCTAATCAGGTGCAAACAATATCCCTTTCTCCTGGGGCCTCGTGGTGAAAAATATGCATAGGCCAAGCTCATCCTGCCCGAGCATCCCCATGATGTTGATATCTACCTATCCACTACCGATCACAACCCTAAGAAGCAACATGATAAGTGTGCATCACCATGTAGTGGAAATATCAGTGCTACCCCACGTGTCAAATCCAAAGTGGACTCAATCATCATCTGCTTTGTCCCTGCTCATCTCAAAGTGGAGTGATCCACCTACCCAATATATCCTTAGATCCTTCAACCATACTAGGAGCTCCCAACTCCAAATCCTCTCAGGATGTCTCTGCGTAGCGCTACCACTTGCTAAAACTCATCTGACCTGCAGCTCTAACTCCTGTATGTATCCCCTAGGTGGACTCCAAGTATTATAAGTCAGTCCCACACATGCATATCTTCCCTGATCCTTCCAGAACTTGTAGTAAACTCTTTTTTCCCAACTCCTGATGATACATCTGGACACTGCTTAGAGTCTTGATACCCTCCTGTAGATGAAGTCTACCATCCACTGTCCCTCAAATGTGATCTGATAACATCCTTGTAGCCCTATCTCTACTAAAAGTGGTGTCTCCATATGCTCAACAATATCCTCATCAATCCTAGGTGAACTACATCCCAAGGTACACCTAATTCACCTGTCCATAAGTCCCCTTGGCGGCAACGCTCCAAGTTCCCGCTACACCGTAACATGGGTCACTGCATACCACCAAGTGTCTCCACACTCTTCATCATGCCACTGTATGCTACAACCTGCCCTTTTACACCACCAGATACTGTCAGCTACAACTATACCATCTTGTACTATATAGTATCCTTCATGGGCCAAAATATCCACCACTCTACTAGTAAACCTCCCATGAGGTAGGCTACATCTCCCCATCTGCTCTAAAGGATCAAAGTGGCTCGACTCCTCACATGCCAATTACAATGACATCACTGCTCCTATCCTCCATAGATCAAGTGTACCATATACCCATGAGAGAGAACCGTCTCTACTGATCCAAAATATTTTTCTTGAGATGTGTCAAAGAATTACATATAAAAATTGCAACTTAAACAACAAAATTTAAAACTTTAAATATAAGGAGAGAAGAAATTAAGATCATGCAAGAAGACACAGAATTGATATCAGAGTTCGTCCATAGGGACTACGTCTCCAGGCCCTGCTCAATTAGTGGGGAGGCCCTCTTTCATTAAGTGTCAATACAAATGAAAGTGGAAGCATTAGATGCAAAATTACACCCTTATACCTCCATAACTGAAAGTGCCTGAAAATTGGAGACCTCTGATGAAGAAATGGACAGCACCGCTGGATTCGTGGTGCTAAGAGGTGCAGAATCCATAAAAAAATTTCCTGATGCAGACAAATTGAAAATTTGGCCCCTCTGGAAATGGGCTCAGTTCATGGTTTCGCCTGCCTCTGCTCCATGCTCATGGTTCCACCTGCAATTAATTAAAATTACTGCCTCAAAAATCGTTCTTCTCCACTCTGCCTTGGCCTGCGTGCACTTGTGAAAAACTAAGTTTATATAATAAAAAGTAGGCGAAGCAACCAATCAAAGGCCGTTAGCCTGATGATTAAAAAGTGCAAGTGGTTAAGGGAAGTTCCAAGGATCAAATCCCGCCTCCCCAGAATCCGAGTTCACTTGTTTTATTGGAGGTGCATTATTTTTAAGTTTTTTGGAGGGTCAATTCCACATTGGGTGGCCCGCCCAACCAACCGCATATGGCAGTGTTGTTATATGTTATATATAACATATCATATATGTTACGGTTGGGGTGGTGGGGTTGGCCACCGACCACCCGACCGTGTATTATAATTATATTCGGTGGTTGGTGCATGGGGTCCGGCAGGGTCACAGCTACCGGCCCCAATAAAATTTTGATTTTTTTTAATATAATATGGCATGTTGTGGGGTGGTGGGGGTGGTGGCCCGTCGCCCCCTTTTTTTAATTATTTTTTGTTTTTTTAAAACAAATTAGCCATTTTTTTTAAACTTGAATTTGACCATAGGAGTCAAATTAAAGAGGCCACAAATTTTCCCAGAATCTAGCTGGATCTGGTCAGAAAAGGTCAAAATTTCACCTTCCTTAAGCCTTCCAAGTCACCAAGTCAACCCAAAACTTTGACAGCCTCTAATGTTCACATACGAGCTTGGTTTGACGAATCGTTCGCATCGTTGTGATCAGGACGACGAGATATTCAACTTAGAACTAATTTTTCCACATTTTTGACACTTTGATTTTTTAGCCTTTGTACTTAAGCCACTTCTACTTGGACTTGTATGATCCTCCTGGATCATTCCTCCCCACTGAGGAGCTTTTGGACCACCAAAAGCATTATCACACCCACCACATTTCTTTTTCGTTCAACACACACTTTCAATCTCTTGCACGCAAAACTGGTACATCATTTGTAGGCATGCAAACACCACACATGACTTTAGAACCCCTCCTTTCCAAGAGTTTATACCACACTCATTGGCCAAGGATTACATAAAAACAATCAATACCTCAACTACTCATAAGGAAAGGCTAAAACATCATCGCTGCATTTCGAAGTGATAGGAAACATGCCATCATGTTTACATTTACTTGCAACGTATGATTTACAATGGTGGCCATAGAAAGCTACTACCTTTAAAAAAACCAACTTAATAATGCAGACCACCGTGAATGTGGTGGATTCATTTGTTGAACATTTTCATCTCTCAGCTCCTCTATCGGTGCTTTCAGAGCATGGATCATCGGACACATGGTTTGTTAGTGTCCCACTTCATTGCAATGAATACAACGATTATTTTTCCTCCAAACTTTCTGGGTCGCCTTAGGGCGCTTTCCCCTAGTGTTCCTCCGATAAGTGTTCATGGAGCCCTCAATATCGCTAGACTGTGAGGAAGGGATTTCATGATCCGAATTTATGCAAGAATGCAATAGAACAAACATATAACCATAAATACAAAGATGCAGCGGAAATAACGCTCATTTCATTAATATCAAAGAACTGAAATTTCCTTACAGACAGAATGGAAATAAACTAGCTAGGGCGCTAGTAGCTATCTCTGAGAAGAGATGTGGTGGCTACAAGCCTCTGAACTGTGTTACAATGAGGCTCGAGGGCCTATTTATTATTGAGAAACAATGGAAAAAATGAAACGTCCAAAAACCTAACTCTAGGAGATGAAGCGCCAAAACTGTGGGCCCCGTTTGGGTAAGTTGGTGTTTCAACTTCCTAGGGACGTAACTTTGGCATCCGATCTTCGTTTGACGCGCTCAACAGCTCGTTAGAAAGATCTATCCGAGGAATACAACTTTTGAGTGAGCAGCATCAATCTATAACCCATGTTGCTCCCCGTTTTCCAAAAAAGCGTCATTTAGGGCCTCAAAACGGCTCCGGAAGTTCAGGACCTGAAAAAATGCTATAAATAGTAAGTTGTGCTGCAACTTAAAAACTGAACGAACTGATGGTGGGGGTTAAAATGGAATAGGTGGGTGGCCACCAATATCCACCTAGATCATTAAGGCCCCAAAACGGCTCCGGGAGTGCAGGACCCGAAAACCTGCTAAAAATAGTAAGTGGTGTTGAATGTGAAAAGCTGCAAGAATTGATGGTGTGGGTCCAAATGGATTAGGTGGGTGGCCACCGATATCCACCTGGATCATTCCTCCCTTCTTAGGAAGCAATGGTCCCCATTGCATTGAGATCCTCCCTGAGATGAAGCAAATTCTGTTGAATTGGGTATCATCGACCTGTGGATAGACATGCTCGATGCGTTTAGTAAATTTGGTTTCTTTATCAACTTCAGACAGTACATATGTGGATTCTGTATGCGTATTTGTAGGAGGTATGGAAACATCAGAAAGCAGTGCGTTGGGGGTAAAATAAATGGAGTGCTTGTCCTGACAGTGTAGAGGAACCTCTGTGAGTGAGGAGAAAATGTCCTCGTATTCCTCCATGAATTTGTCCATTTGCTGCAGCCGTGCAGGGGAGCCTTGTTTCGAGGTTGTGGCCACAATATTCTTCCTTCCCTGTGAGCAAGTTGTAAGTAAAATGAATTTCCTGGTTTGGGAAACAATTTTACTGCGTTTTTTTGCAGTAGTCAAAGAGATGATAGGAGGCGGTACTACCTCTGGTATCATGTACAAGTTATTTCCCAAAGTAATAATAACAGCACGAGGCCTAGACTCATATACAACATGTCACCTCCACAAGTATGGTTGGCCCAATAATACATCAACTACATCAAGAGGAGTAACATCACATAATACCTCATCCGTGAATGGCTTGATGCTGTACGGAAGGCGGCATTGTTGGCGGATGCGGATATCTCTCCCTGGGTGAAGCCACCCGATGGTATATGGCTGCGAGTGTTCTATGGTCGGTAGGCCGAGCTGCTTCCTCTGCTGAAATGAGGTTCTTTTGGCTTCTGCTATCGACAATAAATTGCAGCGGAGAACCCTTCACCCACATTTGCGAATGGAAGAGGCGCTCCCCCTCCTCTGGATCCTCTCAGTCCTCCCTCTGGATCTTGGTGGTGGCAACAATGGCACTGGGATCTGCATCAACGATCTGCTTCCCTTTGTCATTTCCTTTGTTTGGTTCTGACTCAGGATCAGAAAATGCATCTGATTCGGGTGCCTTTAGTTCGGCCACCAATGACTGTTTGGCCCGACACTCGTTTGTGCTGTGAGTGGGGCTGTTATGAAATTCACACCACTTCCCTGTGTCCTTCTTTTCATTTGTGGTGTTGTTCTGAGTCGCACCGCTTTTGCCTTGCCCCTTGTTCTTCAGTTCGGGGACACCTTTCGGATTTTCAGATCCAAATTCTCGCTTCTTCTGCTTAAATTTCTGCTCAATCTTGGCGGCATAGCGATATGTCGTTCCAAGCGATGTAATGTCAAGGAACTCCATTTCCTCCTAAATGTGTTTGTGTAGACATTCGTGGTACTTGAGCACCAAATGTCTCTTTGAATCTTTAATACCCAACTTTGTGTGCAGGGTATGGAACAGATTCGTCAGTTCGTGCACATCTTGATCCCTTTGTTGCGACAGCGTGGTCCATTGGATGTATTTGTCCTCATAGCTCCCCATGGGGTAATATTGTTCCTTGATGCCGTCTCGGAACAAATTCCAAGTGGGTGTGGCCAAGAACAGAGAGGGTTCCCCTTCGTCCTCTTGCTCACGATAGGTTTCCCACCAGTCTTTGACATGGGGAGCGGCTTTGAGGAGTGAAAAAATAATCTTTTCTCGATCAGAGAAATCATGGACCGAGAAATACCCTTCCAGCAAATTCAACCATCTATCTACGGCGTCTGCATCTATTTGGCTTTCAAATACAAGAATATCAAAGTTTACCTATTCCTTGAATGGAGTGGCACCTCCAGAGTGGTTGTTGGATGTAGATGCGCCGTAGGTGGGCAGTCGTTGAAGGATCTAAGCAAAGTTATCCATCATCACATTCCTTTGTTTCTCGAGGGCCTCCTCAAGCAATATTTTGATAGGATCTCCTGCTCCCTCGTCTTTCTTTTCTTCTGCCATGGGACGTCGTCGGGGTTTGCGAGGCTGATCTTGCAAGGGTTCAACCAAATCGATCCCTAACTCCTTATACCCTGACCATGTTGGGTACATGCAAAGAAAAACAAAGAAAGAGCAGACCGCTCTGATACCACTAATCCAGATTTATGCAGGAACGCAACAGAACAAACATATAACCATAAATACAAAGATGCAGTGGAAATAACACTTCATTTCATTAATATAAAAGAACTAAAATTTTCTTACAGAAAGAATGTAAATAAACTAACTTCCAGAGCCGTTTTGAGGCCCAAAACGGCTCCGGGAGTGCAGGACCCAAAAACCTGCTAAAAATAGTAAGTGGTGCTGAATGTGAAAAGCTGCAAGAATTGATGGTGTGGGTCCAAATGGATTAGGTGGGTGACCACCGATATCCACCTGGATCATTTCATCGTCTGTCGTTGGCTGGTCACTAGCTGTATTGGAGCTTTCTCCCATTTCCTTTATGGTGTATCCGAGTCCTGCAAGACGCAGCCATTCCTCGACTTCGATGGGGCTTACGATGCCTTGGCCATTGATGTCGATGCCTTTTCCCTCATACCCCATCTTCTTCAGTAGTTTGGATCTGATCCCTGTAGTGTGTTTTTCAAAAGCAGTGAATTCATCATCATGAAAAGTACATGAAATTGAAGGGTTTCTTTTTACCTCAAGCTGGTTATGCCGCAACTTTTCCAAGGCCTCATCCTTAGCTTGTAGCTAGCATAGTAACCTTTGTTTTTCTTCTTTTGCTTCCTGTAGGAGCCTTCTTAGCTCAGTATTCTCTACTTGGATGCTTTGGTTAACCTCTTCAAGTTCTTGGAACTCTGCCACGGTAAGTGTCCTTTTCATCTTTGGTACTATATCTGTTGAAATTCTTGTTTTATCGCCTGAATCGAAACCCAAGTCGATGGGTCCTTCTATTGAAATCCCAAAGGCTGCAAGCTTCATTTCATCACTGGAATCGGACCCCAGTTCAATTGGTCTACCTCCTGCAAATCTTGCAGCTGTGACCTTTTCATCTTCCTCAAATTCAAAATCTTGGTTTTGATGTATGGTGGTGGTTGTCATTCCTCTCAGGACTCAACTCAGGGTGTAACTTCTAGAAATTTTCTTCTTCATGTCCCTCTTTCTCATAATGTGTGCAAGAGGGCTTTGCTCCCCTTATTTTTCCTACTGGAGTCCTTTTGGGTGGTCACTTTTTTCATGAGTTCCCCTGCTTTCTATGTGCATGGCCTTCACACTGGCCTCGTCGATGGTAGGAAGCTCAAACAACAATAATGAATGTCTTATGTAATTATGTAGAGAACCAATATACTTGGTTACAATCTCTGGTGAATCTAATGGAATGCCCAAATTCAATGTTTTTTTTCTAATTCTTCAATGAAGTGTTGTACATTTTGACCTCTACTTTGCCTTAGGTGTTGCCATTCCATTAATGCCTTTTGCTTATAACCCAAAGGGTGAAATTTATTTCTCAATGCAGAAACAAAATTTGACCATGAGCAGGGAAGGTTACCCATATTTTGGCTACCTTACAATTTTCTCTCCCACCATACAAGAGCGGTGTCATTCAGACGAAGAGAGGCCAACTGGATCTTTGAATCATCCTCCTTGATTCGTTGAGTCCTGCAGTAGACTTCAATCTGCCTATAATACATGGGAAGATCAAATTTGACATCTAATTTAAAGAAAGGTTTATTAGATGCATTTCTTGAATTCCTATGATGATGGTGAGAAGGAGGAGGAGAAGGAGGTGGATCTCCTCCATTATCTCCATTCCCTGAACCTTGTCCTTCTGAAGAATTCTCCCCTACTTTCTCTAGCCTCTCAAGTCTAGAGAACAAATTCTCGACCCGAACTGCCATGGTCTAGAAGGTCTTGCAGAAGTTTAGCTCCTCCTCATTTCGAACATCGACATCCATGTTTCTTCTTTGATGTACACGTCTTGCTTCGGGATCAAAATACTTTAGTGCCCATTCGCCACTTCGTAGCATGTTTCTAGTTAGCATACAAACATGCAATTCACATCTACAAACACCTGCTCTAATACCACTTGATCCAAAATCTTTTTCTTGAAATGTGTTAAAGAATTACATGTAAAAATTGTAGCTTAAACAAGAAACTTTAAAGGCATAAACATAAGAAGAGAGAAGAAATTAATATCATGCAAGAAGACACAAAATTGATATCAGATTTCATCCAGGAGGGACTATGTCTTCGGGCCCTGCTTAATTAGTGGGGAGGACCTCTTCCATTAAGAAGAAATACAAATGAAAGTACAAGCACTAAATGCAAAATTACACCCTTATACCTCCATAGCTGAGAGTGCCTAAAAATTGGAGACCTCTGATGAATAAATGGACAACACTATTGGATTCGTGGCACTGAGAGGTGCAGAATCCATATAAAATTTGCCTAATTCTGAAAAAGTGAAAATTTGGCCCCTCTAGAAATGGGCTTAGTTCATGGTTCTGCCTGCCTCTGCTCCACACTCATGGTTCCACCTGCAATTAATTAAAATTACTGCCTTGAAAATCGTGTTGCTCCGCTCTACCTTGGCCTGCGTGCACTTGTGAAAAACTGAGTTTATATAAGAAAAATTGGGTGGAGTAACCAATCAAAGGCCATTGGCCTCATGGGTAAAAACTACAAGTGGTTAAGGGTAGGTCGGGGGATCAAATCCTGCCTCCCTAGAATCCGCGTTCACTTGTTTTATTGGAGGTGTGTTTTTTTAAATTTTTTTTGGAGGGTCGGGTCTGCATTGGGTGGCTCGCCCAACCAACCGCATATGGCAGCATTGTTATATGTTATATATAACATATCATATATGTTACGGTTGGGGTGGCGGGGTTGACTGCCCCGTCGTGTATTATAATTATATTTGGTGGTTGGTGCATGGGATCCGGCAGGGTCACGACCGCCGACCCCAATAAAATTTTGATTTTTTTTAATATAATATGGCATGCTGTGGGGTGGTGGGGGTGGTGACCCGCCACCCCCTTTTTTTAATTATTTTCTGTTTTTTTAAAACAAATTAGCCATTTAAAAAAAAAAACTCAAATTTGATCATAGGAGTCAAATTAAAGAGGCCACAAATTTTCCCAGAATCTGGACAGAGCTCGCCAAAATCTAGTGGTTGGAAAAGGTCAAAATTGTGCCTTCATTAATCCTGCCAAGTCACCAAGTCAACCCAAAACTTTGACTACCTCTAACTTTCGCATATGAGCTCGGTTTGATGAATCCTTTGCACCATTGCAATCAGAATGATGATATCTTCAACTTGGCACTAAGTTTTCCACATTTCTAACATTTTAATTTTTTAGCCTTTGTACTTAATCCACTTGTACTTGGACGTGTACGATCCTCCTGGATCATCTATGTACTATCATGTCTGGTGGTATGTCGATGCCACCTCCTCCGACTAGCTCCTACCAAAGTAGGCTAATCACCCTGTGACTCCATGCACGATCAATATGCTAAGATAGCTCTTGAAAAAGGTGTACCCTCCTGTCAAACCATCCTGTCACTAGGGATGTTTGAGGCTCTGATAGAGATCTGAAAATGTGTGTGCGCCCAAACATCAAACCCTTCGCGCAATGACTACCATCACCTACCAACTCTATCATGTGATGGGAAATCCCACCTGGATCCCAATAGTAATCTGGCCCTCGTGTCCCTCTGGTAATCCATGGAATATGTTGCAATGTGGCCATGGATGTATCCAGTTGCCTAGCCTGCTCCATGGGGTACTAGCTCAGTACCTCTCGAAATCCAAACTCAAGAAAAGAATCAAATGTAAGAACCGCACATAGAATAATCCCTCCATCCTGCAAGTGTTGCACCCTGTTTATGTATGCCTAAAGGGGGGTGCTCTAACACTCCGATGTGCCCTCTAACTGCACCATTAGGGAATCTAACTATTCCCCAATGTGGGCCAACTTTTCCACTGAATTGACACAAACCAATCTCATGTCCTCTAGCTCCTCATTCTATCATAGGATAGCCTCTCACATTAATGTGGACTTCTCCTTCAAAGCGAGAAGGTCAGCCCGAAACTGATGGCACTGTTGTGTACGACCATCACCCAATATTACCATATCTCCTAATGTCTCATCAAGGGCTAACCCAAAGGATGCTTGCACACCCTCCTCCATAGACACTCCAACATGCAAGGCATGCTCACTAGTCAGCTACATGTGATTATTAACCAATAATTCTGTCATAAACCTAGAGGCCTTTGTACCTATCGACTCAACAATGGTGGAGTTTTCTCTCAACACCTCATCAACCTGTGATGCATTTTTATCATTAGAGAACTTAGCCACAACCCCAGATACCCCATCAATGGATACCTCAACAATGGGTGGTGTCTCACCAACGAGTGTATGCTCAGTTTCCTCCTCCCAAGTCTTTGTCGTACTCTTTGATGACCCATCAAAAGTAGGTAGAAAAATTATACCCACGGTACACTACAGGTCATTTTCCTACATGTACCCTCCCCCTCTGTTATATTTATGAGGTCTTCAGTTATCCTTAATCTGGAAAAATTCCTAGAAAGTCAAATGATCTCTGAAATCCTAGGTACGATATTGGTACTCCGTGAAATAATCACCGTAGTGATCTGCCTTAGGCTCTTGAGGTACGCCTGCTCCTGTCCCCACTTCTGGGCATGGTGGGATGTTGTGATACTTGTGGCAACACTGGTTTCTCAATCCAATGGTGACAAGTACCCAAACTTTCTCCATTTTCAAAACCCATGTGGGATTTCCCTTTCTATTCACATCTCCCTTATTACTCTGGTGAGATCCTCCAATGATCTGAGGAGGATATTTTCAAACTCCTTCCTATAACCTTATTCTGCCATTGGAGACTTCCTTTATCCTCCTCCACTGGAACACAGTTTTCTTTTCCGAATGTGAACTCTGAAACAAGTCTAATCTAGTATTAAAATTGGAAGAATTTGAAAAATGGCCACCACAGAAAATCTGAGAAAATCATCTTCATAGAACCTTCTATTTCCCTCAATCTATATTGAATTTGGAAAAAATCCTCATAAATAAATAAAATTGGTTTGTTCTGCACGAAACCCATGTCTCTAATTTTCAAGTTTCGTCTTCATTTGCCTGAAACATCCAACGCAAAACCGTCACTTTTTATCCCAACGAATTTCTGTGTTTTCTATTTTTGTATCTCTAAGATAACCTTATGTTTCTCTTAATCCAAACCGAATTTGGAAAAACTACTCATGGAGAAATCGAATTATTCTATTATGCACAAAACCTGTGTCTTGGTTTTCTGAGATTCATCTTCATTTACCAGAAACATCCAATGCAAAATAGTCACTTTTTATTCCAACAAATTTTTGTGTTCTATGTTTTTGTATCTCCTTTTCTGGTCCATAATGTATTATCTATCTTACGGTGTCATAGGCTGGTTGTTCCATAGGCTGAGCCAAGTCAATGAGCTCTGATACCACTGTAATATTCCAAATAGGAAAATACAGTAATACAAAACACAATAAACTAGAAACTACAACAACATGGAAATAAACTGCAAACTCCATAAAAATAGATAGAACAGCTGAGCCATTTTATTAATGAGGTGAAATATAATTACAACAGTGCTCAAGAATAGTAGCACTCAAATCGATAGAGATGGCTAGAATGACCCTCAAGTTCCCCCAATGATATCACTATGTAATTGCTGCTCTGTTGGAGACCTCACTGCGTTGCCCCTACTGGAAATGTTGGAAATGCAACTACTAGCTGAAAAGGGGTGCATAGATGAGGTTGTTCTGGTGCTCGAAAAATTCTAGGATTTGGACATCAGCTTCTACTCACAAAACCTAGAAAGGATTTATGGATTGGCAGACCCTGGAAAATCACTCTCTTAGGGAATGAAAACGTACAACAGCTGGGTATGTCGTGATATGAGCTGAAATAACAAATAAACTGCTGCAACAACTCCCCCATATCTCAATTGATGAAGGGTTGATCCCCTCACTGGATTCTAAGAAACAATGCTATGGAATCTGACCCTCCTCTGGATCTCTCAACTGTTGCACTGCGTGAGTCACTAGGTGACTACACTGCTCAAGAGGGATGAAAAATCGGAAAATGTCAGAATACTGAAATTTTCTCACAATATAGAAGGACTCCTCTCTTGAGCGGGAACTCGAAATCCCTTGAGGACGAGGTTTAGATCTCCGCTCGAAGACACCTGTGTGCTAAACATCACTGCAGACTCGACTAAACATCTCAAGCATGCTCAAGTCGTAAATGACAAGAAAATAATAATAATCCAGAATGCTCTCTATGGTTGCCCTTACCTTTTCTTATACTTGTGGAACCCTCACATCCCTGGGCCCACATCATAATTGTGTTGCTCTCTTGGTCCATATCCTCCTCCTTGACTCCGATGTTCACGTGATCTCTTGGCCCCCTCCATTACTGTGTTGTTCCACTTTCACACTGGTGAAGTGGTTTTATTCTACTAAAGGGATTTATGGGTCCCTCTACCCTCTTATTCATCTATTAATTAAGGAAGACAATAATTATTATTCTAATTAGCTAAAAGATAAATTAGGAATATTACAATTTATGACAAAATATTGGGTCTTAAAGACCCCAGGATACAACGTTTGGTCCTCAAACATTATAAATATGTAGTGTAGGGCTCATCGTTGTTCACTATGCACTTAGAAATTTATTGTTGATCGTAAGGAGCTAAAGGTGAGTTTGAAGGAGTAAGAGTGCCTAGTAGTGGATGATTCTTGGGGTAGGTTGTAGTAGCTATAGAAAGGAGCCATAGATTGTCCATATGGGTCAATTTGCAAGATATTTATCAACACAAAGGCCTCATACCAAGCAACCCTTTATTCCTACATGAATCGAGATGGAACTAGAGGAGGTAGAAGTCACAAAAGAAAGTGAAGCAATTGAGGTTGTTGGAATGTCATCGTAGCCCAAAGGGTTTGGACCAGGAAGACAATCTATCCCGCCTCGAAAAGAGATGACTGGGAAGGTTAAATTATATAAGGATAATAAGTACATCATGGAATTTCTACATATTCCAACAATTGTTTTGGTTCAGGGTAACATGATAGGTCATGTGGTAAATATCACACATGCGGATCATAACATCATATACAAGGACAAGTTTCCAAAGTTAACAAAATATTTGAAGCAGATGGAACATACAGACCCTAATGTTTTTCTGCTCGAGTGACCGAATGGGGCCTTGGGATTGGAAAAGGTTGGTATTCTGAACTTATAGGAGATCCCCCATTTCGGATGGAGTAATTAGATCATTTTGTTCCCCAATTTGTTGTTAAGTTGTGTGCATGGTGGTTATTTGTGGTTAGATCATTCCATTGAGATTACCCCCAAAATAAATTGTGCATATCACTGGTTTTTCAAAGGCAGGAGAGAACCATGAGCCCTTTTTCGACAATAAAAAAAAAAACCTTGGGAGTAAAGGTGTAGAAAAAATTTGGTGCAAATGATGAGGGTGTGGATTTTTTATCTCAAAGATAAAGGATAAAGTTGTATGATTTGCCACAAAAGGTGATGGCCTGAAAAATACTCAGAAAGTGAAAAAAGGGTGCAATAATTGTGCCAAGAAAGTGTGTGAATGGTGTACAGATTAATTGGGAAACATTTTTTCTCAATCAATTTTTGACAAATTGTCTGGAAGTGCAAGACGACAACACATAATTCCGTTATGCTTGCTTATTTATTTTACTTTCTTTCATTGAGAGGGAAATTCTCTAATATTTACAAATGGTGGAAGGTGTGTGTATCCCTATTTTAGCCACATGATTTCAACATCTATGGGAAACCACAATATCTCGACGAAATATAGATATCAATGTTACTTTATTTGTTTAACAGGAGATGATTAGTTGGGTGATAAAAAGGACCATGGGAACTTTAGTAAAATATGTTAGTAAGTATGAGAATATCACACAGTTAAAATTTGATCCTAATTATTTATACATCCAATCCCAAAGAGATCCATATCAACAATGAGAGAAGTCCCTTGGTAGATTAACTCCTAAGGATTTCCAAGTGGACATTGGCGTGTGGGAAGATGGCTAGAAGAAACTAATCGAAGGAAATCCAGACATAGAAAATTTGGAAAGAAACGAAGATCAAGAAGGAAAATATGAACATCAAAAATAAGATTCAATGCATGCTAGCAATAAATAGGTGCAAGACAAGGGTCTGGAACCAGAGTAATCATAGACTCCATCAGTAGCTACATATTCAGAATAAGTTTTGGCCACAGTGCACGAAGGTTAAAGAGGACTCAAGAAACAGGCACAGGAGAGGGCACATCTTAGACTAGGAAGAAGATTAAGTTGACCATCACTACACATATTATGTCTTTGTAAGAAGATAATGTTGATCACATTACTGAATAGGTAGATCAAAAGACAAAAGAGGCACTCAGGAAAGTTCAACAGGATCAACAACGCACATTAGACAAGTTGGAACAATTGTGGAAACTGCTAGAATCCAGCAAGGGATTAAATGTACAACCTACTACAACTAAACCATCATAGAAGATGGAGGCTTAGAGTGCACTCAGTATGTTGGAACTATAGGTAGATACTTCTACCAAATATGAA
The DNA here is from genome assembly GCA_034641835.2 of Pinus albicaulis. Classification (NCBI taxonomy): domain Eukaryota; kingdom Viridiplantae; phylum Streptophyta; class Pinopsida; order Pinales; family Pinaceae; genus Pinus; species Pinus albicaulis. The sequence continues at coordinate 779,418,547 of CM076572.1, forward strand.
GAGTTCCAAGCACTCCAGATCTCTGCAAGTAGTATAGTTCCCCATAGAATAATTACAACAACATGTAACAGGTTTGATGCATATCAACTTCATGTTGTCTCAGTTGTATTTGGATAGTTTATACCATTTGAATAATAGTGTCACTATAGAACTACAGTCATGTGCAACAACCACAACACTCAAGCTAGTGCAGTAATTTACATCGTAGGAAGTATTGAAACATGAAAAGGTGTATTTAGCGGACAATAAATAATAGGTGTTACACATCATTTTGTCACTGTCCCCACACTCCCTGTTCATGAATCCTGGAGGACCTTAACAGTGATCCCTGTGTACTTTTTCCATCATGAAAATATGCCTTTATATCCCTTACAGTGTGAAAAACAATATCTCTTTTGATCATTCCTGGAGTAGCTCCCTAAAAACACTTTTTTTGGCGCAGCATGACCATTCTGTGTCTCACCCATGCCGATGACCCATCCTTAGCTAGGGACCATCGTCGATGAGTGCTAGTATGGACCTCATACCCACGTTGATGTACTTATGGAAGATTTCTTAAAATGGAAATGAAGATTCGTGGCCTAGAAGCTTCGAGAGTGAAGATTTGGATGTTTGTTGATCAAGATATGGTCGAGCTTCCTCCCTTGGTCCTTTTGTTCCTACAAAAGAGGAACCTCCCAAAGAGATAATCCATTTTCCCATCATAAGTGGATCCATATCCCCTCCTCCATCTCTATAAATTCATCATCCTCCAATACCTCTGCTAGCTAGAACAGATATAGAAGAGCATAGGAGAGAGAGGTTTGAAGATTGTCATAAGCTTTGAAGGAGAGAGTTGAGCCCTTAGCCTTCTCACACTGAGTTGAAAACCAGTGCTTTGGAGACATGCCCGAATTCAGACCCATTGAAGGAGAGCTTCGACATCAAGGAGCAAGTTGTAAATCCTCTTCTATTAATAATATGATACAACTGATATTTTTTTTCCATTATTTTTCATGTTTATGATTAATAATTCTAGCATTCCTTGATCAGTTAGATAGGTTATATTTGTATATGAATGTTGCACTTGTATTCTTCTTATTGTTTCTTGGTCAATTGTGCAATTAATTGAACACTGGTAGCAACAGAGATCAAACTTTGGAAAGCGAAGGATCAAGTAACTTCGATGAAGAGCAACATCACAACATCAAATCAAGGTAGGCCATCTCTTTCGATCTATGTTTCATTTATAATCTAGTAAAGTAGGTGTTAGCTTGTTTCCCTTTTTGCTAGACCCACTCTAAGGCTAGAGGGATCGTCTCTATCCACAGAGGGGATTTACCTATACAAAAATTCAGCGACCATATTGGGGATGTTATTACCTTTAGACTCTTTCCAATCTTTGAGTTTTTTGGTTGTTCATCCATCTTTTGTCGAATATCCACCTCTCCTTTTCTTTTGGCTTTTGTGACTGTTTACAGTCATCCATATTTATTTTGAAGTGATAATATTGGATTTCTTTAGATAAACTCTTTTGTATTTTATAATTTTCCTTGATCGGTGCTAGTATTTCTCTGACAGACTTTCTAATCAGCACTAAATGTTTTTAAAAAGTCGCGCTTTTTCCCTTCCAGCGTGAGGTGCAACCTCACAGATGCATTGATTTCTATGTGATTGCTTTTGGGGTTTCCCTCCATTGAGTTCCAGTGTGTCTTACCCTTCCAGATTCTTTTCTCTTCTCAATTTCCTCTTGTCATCTTCTGTTTTTTTACTTGATTTTCTCATCAGTTCATTTTTGGTCTTTTTTATTTCGAACTGTGCATCCTTTTAATCCTAGGGTTTTGAGGTGTATTGAGTCCTTGATTGGTTGCATGTTTCATTGGGTTCCAGACCTGTTGTTGAGTCGGTCTTGTCATCTATCTCCAACATTTTGATTTGGTTTTTTTAGTTTTTTTGGTAGGTTCCTATGGTTAGGGTTTTCAAGTCTCCACCCCGTGTGCATTTGATTCTCTTTTCCGTCACGAGCATAGAACACATCTCTTGTTTTCAATTGAAAGATCTTTCTTTCTGTGTTAGTATGTGTGAAAAGCGAAGAGTCTTTGTTTTGAGCAAGTGATTCAGAATATCTCATTATTGCTTTGACTTTTTAAGTTTTGTGGAATTTCTAGGAATTCATTTGGGATACTCAAAACAAGTGTTTGTGTTCTTCCCTTTTGTGTCTTTTTCATTTTTCCCATACAAAGAAAAAGAATTTTGCATTCATCTCAATATTTGTGTTTCGTGTAAAGTGCATTAGATAAGTTGCATTCAAAAATCATTTTTGAGATTCATCATTGAACTCGGATTACATTGTTTAACGACTGAAAGCTAGAAGTTCATTGTGTGCATTCTTATTCATCGAAAGAGAAAGAAATTGAGCATAGATTACAATTGCATAGTTTTCGGAGAAAAAAAATTGCATAGATTACATTGCATAGTTTTGCATCATTGAATATTTTTTTTTGGATTGGGATAGTGCAAGTGATCTAGTTTGGAAAAGTTTCATTTGCTTCATTGTTGATTGTTGCATCATTGTTTGAAACTTCCTTACACTAGATAGTGTTCATCGAATTGAAAGAATTGTTTTCTCATGTTAGTTTCATTATAGGTGTTCAAGTAACAATCATTTTGAGCCTTAAAATTGAAACTTTAATCAAGATCAACTTTAAAACGAACCTTAATTAACCTAAGGAGCTTTTGAAACCTAACGCAAAACATTTAGAGGTCTAGGCTAGAGACGTGTTCTGGCGTCTTTAAGCGTAGGAGCTGTCGCTAATAGTCTATGTTACAATCTTGGGGTGATATCACGTCCCACGTATGGAAGTATATTGATGTATGATAAGTATATCAGGGGTTCTCTCATAAAATGGTTACGCATCAGACAACACTACTATAGACTTGGACTCCCACGTACCGTCACATATATTTTGGGAGACACCACTAGGTTGCAAACCCGCCATAGGTAACTGATTCTGCTGCCTTGTAAACATGATACACCGAACACAACATTCGGGGAGATTGGTTGTCATATGTTAAGTCCTTGGTAAATTTATTTGCTAAGGTGTATAATGTAGTTCATGGATACTTGGTAAGGGCCTCTTGCATAGTTTACCACTTTTTGATTCATTTTTTGTTTAATTTCTAAAATTTATTGTCCACGATAACATTTTACTCATGCTCATCTCCTTAGTTGATCTTAGGTTGAGATTAATGGTATAATTTCCTGAGTTTACCAACCAAGGAGTCCCCTCAGATGGGAATCCTAGTCCTTTTCCTTCTTTCGAAAATGTTAAGATCCTTATATGGCAATGTTGTCCCTTCCAGGATTAACCATTGGTCTACCAATTTGGTTATTTTCGGTCGTTGTGGTTTCGAATGTCGAAACTGATTCTCAAACAAGTTCTCCTCCGCTTGAACAATGTCAACCCCATGTTGATATTAAGGTTTACCCCTCACCTTCTTCGCCCATTTATTCATCTCATTTTTCCTCTTCGCCTAGTGAAAGTCTAGATTCCAGTAACTAGGTGGCTAAGAAGAAGAAGAAGAAGTCGAAGAAGAAGAATGAAAATAAGCAAGGGGGGAAACCAGAAACCATCACTACTAATGCAACTGACATGGAAAAAACTCCCACTTCATCCCGCAAAGTCAAATTCCCTTGCAAGATATGTGAGAGTGACAATATTCTTATAAATTTCCCTGGTATTCCCAAGGTGTTAGAAGTGTGGTCCGTTGGCCTGATTCATCCTTCGTCATCAACCTCTAGATATCATGCTGGTGATGAACCCTTAGCTAGAGATATTAAAACAAGGTAATATTAGATTTCCCTATAGGTTAAGTGAAAGGAACCATCCCATTCACCTTTTTCCTTGTATGGATGAAGCCTCTAAACTGTTGGATACCTTTACGACTTCTGAGTCCTCTCTTCTAGTTGGTTACCGAAATTTTTCTTCGAGTCCTCTGTTAGTTGATCAAGTGATTGACCGAGATTCATCTTTGGTAAATTCCTCTCTCTCAGAAAGGAAATATCATGAGTCCATTCCCAACCAATCATTGTTCGAGAAAAATTTCGACCTAATTCCACCTACGTTTCATTAGGTACTTTCCGTAGAGAGTGGATCCCATCCCACTCAGGTTCACTTTGTTTCCTCAGATTCCCTAGGGTCGGAGGGAGATCCTCCTATTCCCACGATCTAGGATGGTGATCCTTCTTCTCCCATTCTCGCAGTCCCAGAGGGTGATCCTCCTTCCCCTGTAACACAAGGGGATAGCCATCCCATTCCTTTGGCACCCCCTCCATGTAGTTTGGTGGCTTCCTTTGATTGGATTCGACTTGCAGGATATCATCTTCCTTCTTACGTGCCTTTTCATATCAGGGTACAAGCCTACCATGTGGTTGTAGCTAGCACAATTATAGATGAAGGCACATATGTTAGTATTTTGTCTTGCACGCGTCGATTTCTCTTTTTTGGCATGGGCGGCACCAATCAGTGCTGGAATGAGAATCATACCCGCGTCGATCCTCTTCTGGAATTTTTTTTTAAAATGGAAGTGAAGCTTCGAGATCTAGAATCTTATTGGAGGAGAGTTAGTTGTTTGTTCCTGAGGATAGAGCCGAGATTCTCCCTTTGGCCCTCCTATTCCTACAAAAGTGGAACCTCCCAAAGAGATAACCCATTTCCCCACCTTAAGTGGATCTGTGTTCCCTCTTCCCTTGGTATAAAATGGACATCCTTCCATACCTCTGCTAGTTAGAAGAGAGATAAAAGAAAAATAGAGAGATAATTGTTGATATAGGCACTGAAGAAGAGTGGAGACCTTTGGACCCTTCGTATCAAGTTTAAACAAGCGCTTTGGAGACATGCCTGGATCTGAACCCATTGAAGGAGATTTGTGACATCAAGGAGCAAGTTGTAACTCTCCCTCTCTATATTAATATAATACAATTGATTCTTGCTTTCCATTCTTATATTTAATGTATGATTTGATTTCTAGTTCTCCTTGATAAACTAGATAGATTTTTTATCTGAGATATATGTTATGCTTTCACTTTTGTTATTGTTTGATCTCTTATGCAGGTAACCAAGCGTTGGCGACATCGAGGATCTGACTATGGAACACAAAGGATCAAAGGGTTCAAGCGAGGAATAGCATCAAATCAAGGTAGGTGATATGTTCACGATCTGTGTCCATTTGCAATCTAGGAAACTAGGAATTAGATTATTCCCTTTATTACTAGACCCATCCTAGGGCTAGAGAGATCATCTCTGTCCACAGAGAGGATTTTCCTGCATAAAAAATTGGCGACTCCGCTGGGGACTGATAGCCTTTAAATCTCATGTTTTCAATTTTTTATCTTTTGTTTTGTCATCAATTTTCATCGAGTGTCCATCTCCTTGTCTCTATAGCTTCTGTAATTGCTTACAGACATTCATCTCTCAGTTGAAGTGATAAGCCTGGTGTCAGTTAAGTAGACCCTTTTATTTTCAAGTCTTCCCCTCAATCGGCGCTAGTATTTTTTTGACAGTCGCGTCGATTGGTGCTGAATGCATTTGCACAGTAGTGCTTTTCCGCTTCCATCATGGTTTGAAGCTTAACAGTCGTGCTGATTTCTGTGTACTTTTTTTTAGGGTTTCCTTTTATTTGTCGACCATTGTGTCTTATCCTTCTAATTTTTATTTTCTGTTTGGATGCTCCTATTCTTCTATGTTCAACGACATTTTTTATTCAAGTTTTCCATCTTTGGTTTTCACTTTCACAAAGCTTCTACATCCCTATTGTCCTACGGTTTCTAGGTGTTTTTCGGGTCATCCGAACGGTTGCGTGCTTTGTTGATTTCCACAATTCTTATTGAATCAGATCTTGTCGTATCTTTTAGGCTTTTTGTTTGATTGAGTTTATCTTTCGGTCAATTCTCACGATTATAATTTTCAAGTGTCAACCTTGTGTGCATTTGGGTCTCTTTTCGCCATCAAGCATAGATCACAATTGCTTACTTTCGACTGAAGTTTGTTTTTCTTTGAGTGTTGATCGGTGTAGAAATGAAGAGTGTCTTGTTTTGAGGAAATTGGTTTGTGTCTCTCTTTGATTTTTGAATCTTTGCCTCTTGTATGCGTTTTTGAGAGATTTTATTAGTACTCAAAGTGAGTGATTGTTTTGATTTACATTCTACATTTTTCATTGTGCTTATAAAAAAAAATACAAAAATATTTTGTTTTGTTTTGTGTTAGAAAATGAAAAGTTTCATTTTAATTCGCTTCTAGTGCATTTAGTGGAAGGAAATAAATTGAAAAGTTTTTGTTTCGCTTTAAGATTGTGCACTTGAGGAGAAATGTGAATGTCATTCCATGCATTTGTTTTGTTTTTTGTGTTGATTGCATGAGTTCTCTTCTCCCTAATTAACGTAGTTTTCATCGAAATGAATGATTTCTTCTCTCATTTAGCTGCATCTTAGGGCTTTAGGTGACATCGGTAGCACTTTAAAATCGAGACGTAATTCAAGATCAACCTTAAAATTTATTCAATCAACCTAAGGAGCATTTGGAACCTAATGAATCACATTTAGAGGTCTAGGCTAGAGACGTGTCCCAGCGTCATTAAGAATAGGAGTTGTCGCTAATAGTTTTTGTTACAGCTCAGGGGTGATATCCCGTCCCGCGTATGGAAATATACTGATGTATGAAAGTATATTTTGGGACGCTCTCATCGAACAGTTATGCATCAGATAGCACTACTACGAACTTAGACTCCCACATATCGTCACGTATATTTTTGGAGACACCATTAAGCTGCAAATATGCCATAGGTAACTGAGTCAGCCGCCTTGTAGACGTGATACACCGAACACAACATTCGGGGATATTGGATGTCGTACATTAATTCCTTGGTCGTTTCTCTTTCATTTTATCACTAAGGTGTATATTGCAGTTCATGGATACCTGGTAAACCTTTTACCTAGTTTACCCCCTTTTTTATTTATTTCATTTTTAAGTTCTAAAATTAATTGCCCACGATCACATGCCTTACCTGTTAGAACATTTCTAGGCCACATCATGAATAACTCCTTATAAATATATTGTTTGAAGCCTTGAATTAATCATCTTTTTCCTCCTCTAATTTTTTGAGATAATATCATCATGCCTAAACCATCAAGTTCATTTTCCTCTGCATCATCCTCTTCTGAAGAGACATTATCACATGTCTCTTCTAATTCTTTGCCTTAGACCAGGACTCAAATTGATGAGTTTTCCCTCGTTCTGAGTATCCAACCTCTTGCCACTCCATCTCCTCCAGATGTGCCAGTAGGCTACGTTGCCTACACTTTGAATCTGTTATTTGATCCCATTGAAATCTCCCCTGAACGGCCATATAGTATATTTGATAAACCTGGTGTACCATTCGTCGCATCCATCTTAGATCGTTGCTCGTGAGTTATTCCCGATGGATTCCAAAGGAGAGGTTTCATCTCCCCCAGAGGTTTCAACACCATCAGTGGTGTAGATGAGTTTTTGTTTGAGGGGCATCAATTCCCTCCCGAAGGTTTTCCCTATGTGGAGACCTCTCAACCTTCCACCCAGTCATATATTCCACGTGGTTACACCTCATTGGGACACCTGGTCTCGATTATGTCGAGTGCCATGCCTTTGTATTACAATACTATCTGGTAGAATATTGGGGTATGTGCCCCTAGTCCGAATTTTTCCAACGTGTCTATTTCCATCCCTGCTCAGACCATAATTACACCTACTCCCACGAAACCAACTATTTGTGTCAGTGTTTCAGCGACTCTCGTCAATGTTCCTACGTCGATTCCTTCAAGTCTAATTTCTGGTGGGGTTCCTACCCTATCGAATGTTTCCCAATCCTTTGTTGGACCATCTGTGAGTGGAACTCAAACTCACATCCTAGGTTCCTCCCAAGCGGTTGGTAGCATACATATGCCTCTTGGATCATCTGTTCCAACAGGGTTAACATATGATCAGTGTCAGAAATTCTTGCAGAGTCTTAACCAGTAGCCTTAGATCTCGTATGGCCCCAACAGTTGCAGACCCCGTTAATAAATCCACAAGGATTTCAAGGGCATTCTGGCATTCATTCAGGGGGTTATAATTTTCAGCAAGGTCCTATCTATGGTCAAAATCGATCTTATGGGCAGCAAGGACAACCTTATGTACAACAATAAGTGCCTTATGTACAAACTAGTCAACCTTTTGCTCATCAAGATCAATTTTATTATATTCAGCAGGGACAGCCTTTTGGTCAACCAGGAAAACCTCACTTTCAACAAGGTGAGCCTTTTGTCCAGCAAGGACAACCCTCCTTTCAGCAAAGCCATGTTTTTGTTCAGCCAGGTCAACCTGGTCCTCAAGGGCAACCTGGCCAACCTCAACAACCTCTCTGTATCATTTCATCAAATCCTCAGGATACCATCCAACAACCCCAAGGCCAACCCTTTGGCTCACAAGTTCAACCATTGGGTTCCCAAGGTTACCATTTGGGTTCGAAGGGTCAGCCACAGGGCAATCCATTCCAAAATTTTCAGCAGCAAAAGCCATATGTTGCGAACTATGGTCAGGCTGGACCTCAATGGTCTACTATAGGTCAAAATTCATTTTTAGGCCAGCAACTGGGATATGATCAGAACCCACAAGATTTCATTCCTTATGTATAGAATCCATATGGGAAAAATCCTTTGAGACAGAACCCCTGGGGACATAATTTCTCCCAATCTGGTTGGAATCCACAAATGGGCATGTATCAAAAACCAAACATCATGCCTTTCAATACGCAATTGTTGTTTCTTGCAATGTTGGAACTTCTCAATGTGTCAAGATTGACCAATGATCCAATTCTCCATAATCCATATTGGCTTCCAATTCCAACCAAAATTTTGAGCGATTTCCCCAAGTTAGAAAGAAATTCTGGAGAAGACCCCCAGGTCCATGTTATGATCTACCATATTTGGTGCTCCTCGAATTCTTGGGTTGACGATTCTTTTCATCTCCATGTTTTTCAAAGGACGTTGACTGGTGCCGCTGTAAATTGGTACATTGAACTTTCGCGCAGAACTTTTCAGGACTTAAACTCTGCAGCCATGTATTTTCTTACGTATTTTTAGTTGCATGTTCATTATGAAACAGGAACCCAGCTCCTTACATCCTTGAAGAAAGATATTGCCACGCATATCTGCGATCATATTCATGAATGGAGAAGACATCGTCATTTGATCGAGTTTGATATTCCTGATCAACTATTGACCGAATGGTTTACCAAATCATTCGCCAATTAGATCGCCAAGGATATTGCTATGGGGGAAGTTGTCACAGAAGATCAAGCCATATCTCGTGCTTAGTATCTCGATTTGGTTTACTCCCAATCCGACACGTTATATGATATTTTAGCTAACGCTTCACACCTGAGATCTCATTCTGCAACCTCAAATGCCGCGGTGACACCACCAGCGGACGGCATCATTAGTTTTTTTTACCAGACTTCCTATAATTCCTCTTCTGATTCAAAGCAGAAATATTCTTCTTCCTTGGATTATGTTCCTTAGAATCCTATGAATCATGGAAAAACTTCAAAGGTTAACGTTTTTCAATCTTCTACGGCCGACAAATCCTCTAAAGAAAAAAATAAGGGAAAAGGTAAATCTAAATCTGATGCCCCAAAACAGGATTCCCCCAAATCTTGCACTTACGATGGAACTCAACGTAAACCGAAGTACCCTTGCCTGATATGTGATGATGATCACTACACCAAGGACTGTACGGGCTAAGGTGAGTCGTTTACTGAAGGGCACTCAAGGGAATCCAGTTGTTCTTAAAGATTCATTTCCATCTCAGTAGACTCAAATGGTGGAACAACCCCAATCTTCCACCTCTTTTAGTTCTCAGTTTTTCATGATGAATGGTGTTGCACCCGTCTTTATAGTTACCAGATCTAAAGATTATTTTGGATTCACATCAGTCGGCAGGGAAATAAATCATCGATGCTCCTACTCCTTCTCTCCCGCCCGCTTCTATCCCTCTTCATATTGAAATTCTTAGTTCTGATCCCATTGTACAACCACCTTGAGCATGCTCCTAAAATCCTCGTATAATCCAAGTGCTTGTGCCACTCAACACTACAATATTGTTGAGGATTTGGCTCTGGCACCTTCTGCTATGTCCGCATTAGAGGTGCTTCAGAGCTACCCGTCACAACAGAAAGTATTGTTATCCACTATTGAAGGAATCGATCCATCTGATTCGAGCCTCATTACTTTTGATCCGGAAAATTTTGTTCCGCATCTCCCTCATCAACTTGCTTTAATTATACAAGTTGGTATTAATGGAAATAATATCCATTGGGCTTGCCAGATTTACCAATGAAAGATGCATGCCCCACCCACACCTTTACACCTAGTTGTTACGGTTGGCTCGTTCTCCAAATGGGGCATTGACTTCATGACATGTAACCCTCACTCGGTCAAGGGGCATGCTTATATCATCATTGTTGCTGAGTACTTTACTAAATGGGCCACGACGATGCCTACATATGCTACTGATGGTAAAACTGCAGCTCAATTTCTCTTCAATCATGTTATCACTCGGATTGGCATCCCTCAAGCCATTGTCACTGACCATAGCTCTCATTTTTTCCATTACAAGATGGTTGAGCTGACCTCTCAGTCGGGCTTGCGTTGTGACACCTCAACTCCATATTACCCTCAAGCTAATGGCCAAGTTGAAGCAATAAATAAAGTTTTGGTTATTATGCTTCAGCACACTATTGGGATGCACAAGTCAAACTGGAATCTCATGCTATTTTCATCTCTCTGGGCATATCGAACCTCAGCCAAGAATTCTACTAGATTCACTCCATTTCAATTAGTATATGGCCTTGAAGGAATGTTACCGATTGAATGTGAAATTCCTTCACTCAAATTAGATATTGAATTGCTTCTAAACACCTCACGAGAAGAGGAATGCCTCCTGTATCTGGAAAGGCTTGATGAAACTCGATGCTTCACCTCTTTAGTTACTGAAGCACAGAAGAAATGGGTCAAATCCCACTTTGATCAGATTGTTTCTCCACGTGCCTTCTCCGAAGGACACTTGATCCTTCTCTAAAACCAAGCACATGATAAGTTGGGGGAAGGAAAATTCGAACCTATGTGACATGGGTCATACATCGTAAAATGTGTTTTGCAGAAAGGGGCCTATGAGTTGATTGATTATGAAGGTAATCCTTTGGATAAGGCCTGAAACGAGCTTTATCTCAAGAAGTATTATGCATGATTTTATCGTTTAATTAATTTTGTACATTAGTGTGCTTTTCATTTCTATACATTTTGGTTTGGCGTGCTTTTGCAAGCATTTTTCCTGCTTATCTTGTGTTACTTGATTTGCATATGTCTTTGACTCCTTATGTCGGTTTCGCTAATGGTGCCTACCATCATACCTGAAATCTATCTTCTGCGGCCTGGGTTATCTATGACACTAATGGTGAGTTAGTAGATCTGCAAGGTATATTTTTAGGTCGTGTTGTATCTCAAGAGACAATCCTTGGTTGTGGTAAGGAATCAGTGCTTAAGACATTTTATAAATGTATGTCACAAAATTATGATATCAGATGGTCTTTGAATAATACCTTTGGAAATTAATTCTTTAATACCCTCAATAATATGATATAATGAAAGACTTCACAATGCCATTAACTACTGGTATTTGAATGAAAAGAAGAACTGGAAGGGAAACTCAAAATGATATGCTGAGAAACAGAATCTATCACTTTAAATCTCATAATAGCTTTATGTAGACATAATATTTGGAGTGAAGGAGCACATATTAAGGTTATTTAACTCCTACTTATAGACCTGCAACTACATTACTTCACTTCATTCAAAGAAGAATAAACACAAAATGAAACTGGAAACACTAATCAACATCAACAGGTGGAAGAAACTTGATCTTCTTTCATTAATTTCTCAGAAAATTAAGTACAAAAATCGTAGTCATCTAGAGGTCCAAAACTCGGAACCCTCCTCTTTCTTTCTCATTTGTTTAAATACAATACAAAAGTAGTTTGTAACTGCCTGAACTACTTGTAATTGTTTGAACTACCTAGAACTTTGTAAACTACCTATTACATGGCAATTAAAAACTTCATTACAACATTGATCTTTTAACAAAAAGATAAATAAATTTAAAGCATCAATATATTTGCTGAATCTGGATTTGATTGGTTGTCACTTTGTTCTCCGGATTTGCTTATATGTCCTTCTGAGATATTGAGGTGTCACCTGGTGAATCAGTCATCCATGCCCTACATTTCTTCCATATTTCAATGCTGGTTTTGGAAGAATTCATCAACTTGTGATATTCTAATCTGAATGCAGTGATCCTGTTGAAAGTATATCGTTATGTGAGAAAAGTCTTTACCATCTATAGTAATTGAAAATGCCTCTGTAATAAATTAACAACTGTAGCCCTTTCAGGATTGTAGTTTTTTCATGGGTATTATCAATCTTACTCTTTTCTAGCACTAACAGTGGCTCATAGGAATCCCATGATAGAGTACTGCCTTTGAGATCCCAGCATGATGGCAGCCCTGCTCTGTCCTTTTGTCAAATATGTTATCAAATTTGTTTACAACTTGTTTAATTTTGTCAACTTCTTCTCTGTCGACTTCCTGCAAGCAGTTTTCACAATCAACGTATTTATCTCTAGAACACACAATGTCCTATACTTAATTTCATTTTCCCCCAACTCTTGATCTGTCTTTAAATTGATGAAATCAATGAATTTATTTGCCCATAAAACTTTGTTAAGAGTCTTTTGTTTGTCAGCCATAACCAGTTCCTGTAAATCTTTGACTATGCTCTTTTCCTATGACACTATTGTCAAGGACTCCCAATCTATTTTCATGACTTCAATAATTTCATTCCATACAATATCCTTCACTTGAATCAGAGTTATGTTTCCTTTCATCTTTTCTTTAAGACTCTTGATTTCATCATAATTTGTCTGGCAATCTGATTTATACTTATTGACTTCTCCTTCTTTGGCCTGCATTATCTTCATCACTGTTTCAAGCTCTCTCTGCGACTTCTTAAGATCATTCTCTACCATTTTTAATTTTGTGCTCAATTGAGACAATCTTGTTGTTGGATCATCAGCTTCAGATGACATGACTATAGTACAAGAATGAGATTCAATTTAACTTTGCAAGTTAAGTACAGACTCCTTTGACTTGGAAATCTCTTCCCCTTTCTACAATAGCTATTGTAAAAGACTCTCTTTCTGATTCTCTACCTCTGCTACCTATGCTGCCATGGGATGTTCTCCAGTAGGTAACTTTAACTTCTTTTTCAACACATTGATTTCTGACTCGGCACTTTGTAACAACTTATGTACAGTTGATCTATCATTGGGATCCACTCCAATTTTAGTTGTTTGATCACATTTCCTAACATATTTACTGCCTTAACTCATTAAGTCAAAAAATAAGTTTGACTTAATTCCCCCAACTCATTAAGTCAAACTTTTTTTAATCCCACCCTACGATTAGCATGGGTGTTAATTGGAACAGTCGGTCCCACCTTCACATGATTTTGAAAAACATATTAACTGACCAATATACAAAAATGAAATGATTTTCCAGCATATGAATGGTTTACATTTTGTCATATTTTCTAAATATATGCTTTCTTTTGTATTTTCAAAAATAGAATAAAGAAAAATGCAAATGAGCCACAACATCTAGCTCCACCTAGGGATAGTTTTTTTTTCCACGAAACACTAAGAGTTGTAGATTAGTGCCTTCACTTCGGGCATGGAGTCAAATAATTTTTGGTGATATATGAACAGTGAACAGTCTGGTATGTACAATGGTGAAATGTTGGAAATAATGTTTCAGATACTCCCCATTCACAGGCAGCTGTACTGATTCTCCATCTAGATCTTCCAAAATGAATGTGTTATTTGACCTTACCTCAGTGATTTTGTATGTACCATACCAGAGAGGATCAAACTTACCAAAATTACCATGCTTCCCCTTTTCTTCTCTTCTGGTGTCCCATCTTAGTACTAAATATCCTGCTTGAAAGAGAATTTATTTTTCTTTTCTGTCAAATATAGACTTCATCTTTTCCTGATAAGAAATAAAGTTATCCCTGACTTTGTTTCTATTTTCACTTGACTCAATTACTTTGTTCAATATTCTCACCAGAGCATTAGTTTCTTCCTGAGCTTCTTGAAGAAAAGAAATCGCTGGTTTGACCAACTGAGTAGGAAATAGTGCTTGGGTTCCATAAACCAATTCATAGGGAGACTTACCAATAGATCTTCTGGTAGTGACTCGAATTGCCCAGAGGGAAAAATTTAGCTTCATATTCCAATCCTTATGATTTTCAGTGACTGTCTTCTTCATGATTCTGACCAATGTCTTTTTTGAAGACTCTTCCAATCCATTCCTTTCAGGATGATATGCTGTGGAATGTGATAAAATTACTTTATATGTTTGACAGATTTTAATGAATCAAGAAGAGTTTAATTCCTAAGCATTATCAGTTTCAATTTTGATTGGACATCTGAATCTGCTGAAAATGTTCTCCTCCATAAACTCCATCACTACTTGGTCATTTGCCTTTTTGGTGGGTATTGCTTCAACCCATTTTGTGAAATAATCAGTGGCAGTTAGAATCCACTTGAACTGTCCACTTGATGGTGGATTTATTTCTCCAATAAAATCTAATCCCCATTGCCTAAAAGGTTCCTCAATGAATACTAGGATGAGAGGTAAAGGAGCAGGCCTTTTCTTTTCAACAAACAATTAACATTTTCGACAAATTCTGACTAGTCTATATACATTTGAAAAAAGGGTGGGCCAATAGAACCCTAACTTGAGAATCTTATGAGCAGTGACCTTCCAACAATAATGACCTCCACATATACTTTCATGATATTCTCTGATGACTTCAATAGATTCACCTTCAGTCAAACATAATAGAAAAATACCAGCAGGATCTTTCCAGTATAGCTTGGCTTCTACTATAACATATGGCCGATATTTGAGCTTGAGAGCTTCGTATTTTGCTCTATTTAGTGAAGTTGGACAAGAAAATAAACACAGGTAATGCACAATATCTTTATACCAATATGAGCACAAAAATTTGTATTGAATACCTATTTTGGACTTATTTTTATCTTCTTCATTGACAGCTCCATCCACTAGTGCCAACAGATTAATTCCCAAGGCTTAGAAATTTATTTCTGTCAAAAAATTTCCTAAACCCTACCCCTTGACCAACTTGGTGGCTTTAATGTCCAAATCATACTCCTAGATTTGCGCTATCCATTTCCCTCTTTTTCCTTCAACATCACTTTGAACCAGCATGTCTTTTACAGTAGAATTAGGGACATAAGTGGTTATTTGGGATTGTAACACATAAGTCCTGAAGGCTTTCAGTGCTTTGACCAAAGCATACACTTGTTTCTCCAAAATGTTGTATTTGAGCTCAACATCTTTGAGAACTTTGATGAAAAGTGCCACTGGCTGCTCCTTACTATCCTCATTTTTCTACAACAAACAGCAGCAATAGTTGTGGGGGATGCAAATGAAAATACCTGAAAGGATTTTTGATAATCTAGACTAATTTGAACTGGAGCTTCCTACAATGCCTCCTTTATTCTAGAAAATGATTCTCTTGCTTCTTTATCCCACCTCACTTCTGTATTTTTCTTCAACATGTTTGTTATATTTCTGACAATTTCAACATAATTTGGCACAAACCTCCTCAAAAAGTTTATTTTTCCCAAGAATCTCTGGATATCTTTCTTGCTTCTAGGTAAAGGAATTGTCTGAATGGCTTCCATGCTTGTTGGATCAATCTTTACTCCTTTTTTGAAAGATCAATATTTAATCCTTGTTTTGAAACTATGTGAACCAATAATTTACCTTCTTCTAAGGAAAATAAAGATTTCTTGGGATTTAGTGACAGGCCAAACTTTCTGCATTTTTGAAAGGTCTTTTGTAAATGCTCCAAGTGTTCATCATCTGACCCTGAGAAAATAGTTCAATCATCCAGATATATAACCACACATTTGTCACCAACAAATTCTATGTCCATGGCCCTCTGAAATGTTTCACCTGCATTCATAAGACAAAATGGCATCCTTGCATACATGAAGGTGCCCCAGGGGGTTGTGAAAGTTGTATTCTTCTGATCTTATTTTTCAACTGCCACCTGATTATACCCAAAGAATCCATCGACCATAAACAGCCTGTAAGCTCCTGTCACCTTCTATAAGACATAATCCATTTTCGGCAAAGGATAATTATCTTTTAGGGATGATCTATTTAAATTCTTGAAGTCTACACACAACCTTATATCTCCATTCTTCTTCCTCACAAGAACCAGAGTACAAACCCAATCTTAATATCTAAGAGGGACTATAATTTTTGCCTGCAACAATTTCATCACTTCTTTTTCAATTACAGCTAGCAACAATGGATTAATCTATCTGAGCTTCTGTCTGTGTGGTTTGATTCCTTCTTTCAATGGAATCTTATGCTGAATTATGCTTTTTTCATATGTTTTCAAGTCCTCATAAAACCAAGAAAACACATCCATATACTTCTTAAAGAGATCAATGTACTTTTATTTATAATTTTTAGGAACACATTTGAATAGTTTCACCATATTTGGATCCTACTGGGTTCCCAAATTACAGTCTTCCATCCCTCCCTCTTGATGTGTTTTCTTTGAATTGGCGGCAACATCATTAGAATCAAATAATATTTCAAGGGGAACTAATCCTTTAGGAAGTACGTTACATTTTAATTGGATAATTTTCTGCTCACCTATTGACTGCTTAATATTTCTTATTTCTCCTTTCTGCTCTGTCTGTTCTTCTTCTTGATCTATCTCAACATCTTCAAAATTTTCAATCATTGTCAGGAAATGATTTATCTTCTCATAATCTTCAAACACCTTCCAATGTTTCACATTGTCGGGAATAGAGGTCATGTGTCTAATTTCAATCTCATACCTCAATCTTGGATTAATAGGTGGCTTGAAGGTGCTAGCTGCAACTACTGACGAATCTGCCAATTTGTTCTCTTCCCTTGGAATAAACTTTAGATTGAAGGCTTCAAAATAATTTTCAACCAAATCCCAAACTTCATTCCTATATGATCTCAACCTTGGATTCTTGTTTTGACGATGATTTTTAATCTGCCTTATAATTAATTCAGAATCACCAAAAACGGAAATACACTGAATTCCCATTTGTTTAGAATTTTGAAGACTTAAGATCAAAGCCTCATACTCAGCTACATTATTCGTTGAATCAAATTACAACTTAAAATAAAAAGGCATAAGATTACCTTCTGGAGATACCAATAAGAATCCAGCTCCTATGTCATCCTTTAAGTAGGCACCATCAAAATGGAATTTCCAAATCTTTTTTGAATATAGCTCATTATGTACAATTTCTGAAGAGAGTTGCTTCTCTGTGTCTTCAAAAAATTCTACATATTCATGCATCATAAAACAAGAAATATCTTCTTTTTCCTGACTATAAATGGGGGAATTACCTTCATCTTTCTTTGTGGTAGTTTCACAAATCTTGTTTCTCTGTACAATCTCCTTTCTTCCCCATTGAAAATAGGAATTGTTATGCTCCTATACCAATAGGTGTCATATATCATGATTGACTTGATGGGCTATGTAATATGTTCATACCTTTCCTTGTTGCAAAGGTTTTTCATATTGTCAAAAAATCAAAAATTTTAAAAAATGTAAAGAGGGTGTACCCTAAAAGAAGTAAAAGAAAATGAACCCCACCAAAACAAAGGCCAAGGAAAGTGTGCAAGTCTAAATGCCACTAATTTTTGCTCTTATGTAATAAACAAATTGTGTGCAACTTGTATTTTATGCCACAATTGATGAATAATCAAACAGTTTAAGCTTGGCTAGTTCATATTTCAATTTTATGTTTTAGAGATAGAGAATAAGATCTAACCAAACTGTTTAATCTTGGCATATTAGTAGATAGGTAGAGTAAATAAAAGGAGCTCAACAGTTTAAACTGAGCCCTTGGATGTAATAAGGATAGAATTAGATAGACTTCCATATGTAAAAGAAAAGTGTGATAATGGTTTACCAGTCAAAGTGCACCCTAATAAAGAAGAAAAAATGCTAGGTTAAAGTAGGCAGGGTAGGTAGATGATGTTGCAGAATTACATGTGATGGATAATGAATCTAAATGTGTTAATCCTTACTTTCATCACAAATACAAGGCAGACATTACACTGGAAGAATTTCAAGCAAAACAAGGTCAAATGATTAACTCCCCTTCTCATTTTTCCCTAAAAATTTTACTAATTTCCCTTAAATACTAAGGCATTTGAAAATTAGAGGGGCTCAAGGCATTTCCTTGACTTTTGGAGGGACCGGACCCTTGGCCCAATAATTTAAAAGCCTAAGTACTTAAAAGCATTCATAAATCATTCATTCATTTCCACAAAACAATTTTTTCCTAAGTAAAATTCCATTTTACTTAGGGAAATTTCATAATATCTTATAAAAACCCTTTTCATTCAAGCATAAGTTAAATACATTAACCTAATGTTTTTAATACTTAGCACTTCCATATTTTCATATTAAGTTTTAATTTATTATTTAAATCCCTATTACGATCCACCCATTCCCGTATTATTTTAACTATATAAAACTCCCAAATAAAATATTATTCCGCCCCTCTGGTTGAAAAATAACCATATAAGTATTAATTATGATTAATTGGTTGAATTTCCAGTTAATAAACAAACCCGACACTCCGCCGTATAAAAGGGATTAATTAACCCTCATGGTTAATTAATAACCTAATCCACCAATAGAATTCCCCTCGATGCAATTATTTCATAATAAATTACATTGGGCCCGCACCATTAATTTCCCGTCATCTTCCTTTCCCGAAGACCGTTTGATTAACGAATATGAGATCAATGGTTTTCATCCATATCGCTACCCATCCACGTCCGAACGATAACGCGCGATGGCCAAGCAGTTTTCTGAATAGTGTCGTGCCATGCGTCGTCCATCGTATGGAATCACTCGCCCTCCGCTCAAAACCGCCCATCCCTGTAAGAAATGTATGAGTGACACACAACTTCTACCGCCTACGACGGACAACCAGACTCGCTGACATCCATTAAAATAATAAATAAACTCAGCCAACCTTGATTATGGACAAAACAAACAAATGCACAAGTATTTTCAACATTTTATCCCACAATCAATCTATAAAAACGCTGTACCGCTTGTTGAAGATTTTAAATGCCACTTTGCCAAAATCCATTTTCAAATTTAACCAATCAGCTATTTTACACATGTCTCCTCATTCACTGAAACAAAATAGACAGAGAGCATAATGCAATGAAGATATCAAGAAGTGCAGTATCAAAAGTCGTGAGTAAATAGTTACAGAGCAGTCAAAGGTAAACAGTAAAAGTAAATACAGAGGCAATAAAATGGTAAAAAGAAATAAAAATACTTTCTCCAACATTGAATTTTGTCTAAAGTGAAAGTAAAACAGTTAAAAGAACAAAAAAGTGAAAAGATGAAAAACACAACAAAAAGGAACATTTTTGCAGAAATTTCATGTTTTATTCATTGTCTTGCAGAAAATATTGTGATCAATCCAAGATGAATTTTGCAAAACCAAAGGAGGTTTATGTTATTAAGAGGACCATCTACAAAAACCTCTCTCACTTTTCTAACATCTATTATGGTTTTGGAAATATTAAATAATGTCGGAAAGCACTTTTTGCAGAAAATTCCAGTTAAGTCATCATTTTGCAGAGAATATTGTGGCCAATCCGAAATACATAATACAAAACTGAAGGACGTTTTTGTTCCTAAGAGAAACATCTACAAAAACCTATCTCACTTTTTGCACAATGATTTCAAAATCAGAGATACATGCACATCTTTACAGATTATTTTTCAGACTCTGTAAAACTCTGTTTTACACATATTTTTACAGAGCCTATTGTGAATAGTTGGAGAGGAATTTTAGGAAACGGAAAGAGGTTTATCTCAAAAACATATTAATACACAATAATCTCTTTCACTTTTTACATATTTATTACGGATTGAGAAATACAAAGATATCATTGGACCCCAAGTTTGCAGAATTATTGGAGCAGAATGCACAAAGAAAGAAAGCAGTTAGTGACTTGGATGCCTCATCATCAACTAAGAGTTGGATAAAATTCGAATTCTCCTCTTTTTCATCACCTATCCATGTGTACAGTGCCAAATAGATGCATTAGTTTGGAGTTTCCTTTACTTGAAATGCATTTATGTAAAATAGTTGAGAGATTGTGAATCAATCTTTATATGCCAAGATATTTGCTAATTTGTATAAATACTCCCTCAAACAGAGTATTGAGGGGTGGATTCTTAGACTTTGCTGTAACATCGACTATTTTGGAATAAAGTGTTGTTGGAGAAATTTTGTGTGGCCAGCTGGATAAGGAATTGATGCAAAAGACTTTTTACAGGATTCTTGCGTCAGATAACGGATCAATAAGTCATCTATCTCTTATGTTTTGATGTTTTATACTTGTTTATTATATCATATGTGTTTCATATCTGAATAATTAACGAAAAGGAATAAATCAAAAAGTGCTTAAGTGCAATCTGCTTTTAATCATTGTTATTCTAAATGTTTTCTTCTGAACTGGTTTAAACAGTGAATTCTTAATTGCTCCTGTTTTTCTAGTTTATGCATTTTTATTATTTAGTAAAGAATACTTAATTGATATTTATTAATA
Organism: Pinus albicaulis; assembly: GCA_034641835.2. NCBI lineage: Eukaryota > Viridiplantae > Streptophyta > Pinopsida > Pinales > Pinaceae > Pinus > Pinus albicaulis. Next base: position 779,439,391 of record CM076572.1, read on the forward strand.
ATCACTCAATTCCTCTCTTTCGAATGTGTTGAAGGATTATTAATTTCCCTTCATCCATTTTGATTCCATTCCATTCACTTTAGATCTATAATTGTTCCCTATTTGATTATCTTGCCCTGTGAAACCATCTTTTGTTGAGAAACTTAATCCAATTCAGCCATCTTTTTGACTCCATTAGCCCAATGGCCTAAAACTACTCAGTATTACCCTCAACTATTGAATTCCATCACCCAAACAAAATCAAAACCCCTAAACTTTATAACTAGCCTAATATCTTTAAAAACAAAGCTAAAACTTAAAGAGAGAGCCCTCTCTGGGTACAGATTGGCTAGATTCTGTACCTAAAAGTTGGTTTGTGGTTACCTCGGACTATTTCTCTCGAACCTGGAGAAATTACTGAGTGATAACAGGAATTATAGCATAAGTGAAGTCTAATTTTAAAACTCCTCCCAAATTTTCTCCCCAAGATCTTGACAAGAGCATTCCAAATCTGGCTGGACTATCAACAACCACTACATCCATCATAATACTTTTTGTTGGAATTTGCGCCAAAGATACTACCATGTATTTGATTAGCCCAACACATTTCACCCTCTTAGAATCAAATGAGTACAGGTCCCTGTATGGTTTAGTAATCTTTAAATTGAACTCTTTAATAACAGAAAATGGCATGAGATTGTGAGAAGCACTTGAATCCAACATGCAATTATGGAGAATAAAATCATGAAGAAGCAATGAAATGTAAAACGGAGGAACATAATAATCTACTTCTTCTACGTGAGGACCAAAAGTGACTACTAGTTTTTCTTCTTGCAAATTTACAGTATCACCTATGTCTTCAATCTGTGAAAGATTAATGAATTCTAAAATTTATTTTTTGTAACCTGGTGTCTTATCTAATTCAAGGAGAGGAACCTGAATCTTGACCTTATCCAACTCCTTTGATAAACTGAAAACTTGAATTTTCTTAACATTCTTCTCAGGTTCTTCTTCATTTCGTCTAGGATTTGAAATCTGTTCGGGCACAAGAACGACCTTCTCTAAAATATTAGTATCAACATACTTGCTTTGGAAAGATTCAGTATGTTGCACTTATGTTCTATCTACTGGATTTACAGGTTGTTTCCCTTTATCTGCTTGTTTTACTGAGTTATTTTGTTGTGGAGTTACCATTAGAGAAGGAATAGAATCTTGTTGTTCACCTTCATCATTCTGTGCCCTTGATCTCTTTATAGATCTTAAATCATACTTCTTATGCAACTCAGCTTGCATGAAATCTGTAAATTTCCTACAATACTCATCCATCTCATCTTGATCAAAAGACACTTCAGCTTTAGCATATTCTCCCTCACATTCTTCCTCTTCTTCATCTCCTCTCGTGTACATAGCAGATATTTGATCTTCGGCTTCTTTTTTATCATCTTCTGCTGACTGTGTAGGTGCTTATTCTATATACAGTGGTGCTTGAACTTGGTCTTGATCTCTTCTCTCCCTCTGCAAAATTTGCAAGGGTTGTTTTCTGAATTGAGGATTAAATCCTCCTATGTTTTTCTATACCAGTATTTGGGAGTTTTTACTTTCTAACTCCATATTCACTAGCTTGTTTGACAAATTTTTAATCACCTTTGTCATATCATCAATTCTTTGATCCTGTGGTGATTCTTCTTTTGTTTTTCCCTTCTCTTGAACTGAATGCTTTTCTTTAATTTTTCTAGTTGTGGTCATATTAGCTTCAATTTCCAACACTTCCATTTGTATTTTCTCAAGAGTAGGGGCTCTCCTCTCTCTTAGTGTAAAACTAAAATCAGCTTCAAAAGCCCCAAAAAAAACTACCTTTGCTCCAACAGAAGGGGGCTTCACCTCTATAGGTAAACTATTGTACAATTTGTTGAATCTCTTAAAAAAATCAAAAATGTTTTCATTATGATTTCTTTTAATTTCATTAAACTATGTCAATGAGTAACTGTGATCTCTCTTTTCTCCCCATCTCTGAGTGAATTTATTTTCTAACTCTTCCCAGTTATTAATTGAACAATTTTTTAGCCTCTCTATTTAGAGACTGCACAAAAAGTCTCATTACAACATCAAGATGTTCTACATTTAAGTTTTCAGCAAAAGTGAAAAACAAGGGTAAATGTTGTTCTGCAGTTACTTCATGTTCTCCAATGAAATGAGGAATTAATTTGAGGTATTCTTGAGGCATGGCATTCATTGGTTGCGGAAGATTTAGTGGTGTGTATCCATTCATCAAGAAGGCTATTGTTGCCATATTTACACCTTGATTAACAACTCCTTCGGTGGATGAGGTTGATGAACCTGCTGTGAAAGTAAATGAAGGTGCTGAAAATACTAATAGGGGAGTGGGTTGATGAACAACGGCAGAAGAACCAGCAACTGTATTTTGTTGAGCTTGTGTAAAGGTAAAAGAAACAGACTCGAAAGAATGTTCTTCCAACTTAGGTTCTTGAAAATGAATGGGTGTGAAAGGTGAATCTTGTTCCAAGAAAGGGAGTTCCTTGGAGATATCTTCAAACAAAGGGTTATGAGAACTCCTGCCAGGAGCAGACAATGTAGGATCGGGTGTTGAATGGGTTTTTGGTTTCTGAGCCTTTTTAGAAACCAATTTTTCTGGATCTGACAAAGTAGGAACTTTCGGCTACGAGGTATCTAACCTCGTGTGAGGCATTTTGAAAGCCAGAATTCTGAAAATAACTAACACAACCAAATATTTCCTCCTCACTGAACAACCAGAGGAAATATAAAAAAAAAAACTAGGGAAAATGACCTTCGCTTCTTCTTCCCCGGCAACAGTGCCAAAAAATGTTGTATCTCAAGAGACAATCCCTTGGTTGTGGTAAGGAATCAATGCTTAAGACATTTTATAAATGTATGTCACAAAATTATGATATCATATGGTCTCTGTTTAATACCTTTGGAAATTAATTCTTTAATACCCTCAATAATCTGATATAATGAAAGACTTCACAATGCCATTAACTACTGATATTTGAATGAAAATAAGAACTGGAAGGGAAACTCAAAATGATATGCTGAGAAACAGAATCTATCACTTTAAATCTCAAAAGAACTTTATGTAGACAGAATAGTCGGAGTGAAGGAGCACATATTAATGTTATTTAACTCTTACTTATAGATGTAATAAAGAGACCCACAACTACATTACTTCACTTCATTCAAAGAATAACAAACACATAATGAAACTAGAAACACTAATCAACATCAACATGTGCAAGAAACTTGATCTTCTTTCATTAATTTCTCAAAAAATTAAGTACAAAATTTTTAGTCATCCAGAGGTCCAAAATTCGGAACCCTCCTCTTTCTTCCTCATTTGTTTAAATAAAATACAAAAGTAGTTTGTAACTGCTGGAACTACTTGTAAATGTTCGAACTACCTAGAACTATGTAAACTACCTATTACATGGCAATTAAAAACTTCATTACAACATTGATCTTTTAACAAAAAGATAAATAAAACTAAAGCGTCAATCTATTTGTTGAATCTGGATTTGATTGGTTGTCACTATGTTCTCTGGATTTGCTGATGTGTCCTTCTGAGATGCTGAGGTGTCACCTGCTGAATCAGTCATCCATGCCCTGCACTTCTTCCATATTTCAATGTTGGTTTTGGGAGTATTGATCAAGGCAGTGATCCTGTTGAAATTAGTTCATTTTGTGAACAAAGTCTTTACCATCCATAGTAATTGAAAATGCCTCTGTAAGAAATTAACTAATGTAGCCCCTTTCATGATTGCAGTTTTATCATGGGTATTATCAATCTTACTCTTTTCTAGCACTAACAGTTGCTCATAGGAATCCCATGATAGAAGACTACCTCTAAGATCCCAGCATGATGGCATCCCTACTCTGGTCCTCTTGTCAAATATGTTTACAGCTTGTTTAATTTTTGTCAACTACTTCTCTATCCACTTCCTGCAAGAATTTTTCACAATCAACTTATTTATCTCTAGAACACGCAATGTCATATCTTTAATTTCATTTTCCTCCAGCTCCTGATCTGTCTTTGAATTGATGAAATCAATGAATTTATTTGCCCATAAATATTTTTTAAGAGTCTTTTGTTTTTCAGCCATAACCAGCTCCTGTAAATCTTTGAGTATGCTCTTTTCTTATGACACTATTGTCAAGGACTCCCAACTTGTTTTCATGACTTCAATGATTTCATTCCATAAAATATCCTTCACTTGAATCAGAGTTATGTTTCCTTTCATATTTTCTTTAAGACGCTTGAATTCATCATAAGTTTTCTAGAAATTTGATTTATACTTATTGACTTCTCCTTCTTTGGCCTGCATTATCTTCATCACTGTGTCAAGCTCTCTCTGAGTCTTCTTAAGATAGTTCTCTACCATTTTTAATTATGTTCTCAATTGAGATAATATTATTGTTGGATCGTCAGTTTCAGATGACATGACTATAGTACAAGAATGAGATTCAATTTGACTTTTAAAGTTAAGTACAAACTCCTTTGACTTGGAAATATCTTCCTCTTTCTACAACAGTTGTTGTAAAAGACTCTCTTTCTCATTCTCTACCTCTGCTTCCATGGGATTTTCTCCAATAGTTATCTTTAACTTCTTTTTCAAAACATTTATTTCTGACTTAGCACTTTGTAAAAACTTCTGTATAGTTGATCTATCATTGGGATCCACTCAAATTTTTACAATTATATTCTTCAACTCTTCATTCTAAGTTGAAAGAGCCCTGGAATTATCTTTCTCCAATTTTAGTTGTTTGATCACTTTTCCTAACATATTTTCTACCTTATGAGCAGCTATACTAGTTTTGGTTAGGTCATTAACAATCAATTGGCCTGTCTTCATATGCAAATTAACTTTGTCAGGTAAAGGGATCTTCTTCACATCAACAGTTAAATTAATAGTTTTAAAACTGCTGGATGACCCTACTGTCATTTCATATGGGTGAGAGAAATAATTCTTAAATTTGTCCCTTTCTAAGTCCATATCATTCAACAATTTGGTTTTGTCAGGAGTAATCTGATACTCAGCTTGAGCCTCCATACTAGCTTTAATCTTTTGATTCTTTTCTGCAATTTGAGCAAAAACTTGATTGATCAAAGGAACTTGATCCTGAACATCTCCATGTCTTGATAGTGAGGTTGGTGCATTCTGAGCATCTCCTCATTTTATAAGGAAACTAGGCTGGGTGCTTGGTATTTCTTTAGTTAATCTAGCCCTCTTCTTAGCTATATGTTCTTCATCTTGAATCAGCTGCTTATTTACTTCTTTGTGGTACAGAAATTATTGGGTACGAATACTAGAACTAACGAGTACGCAAAACCTTTGTTAGCCAACTTCTCTACTTCAGGCCTACTGTCATGAACAAAAGCAGAATAACCATTTTCAACCCTTCTGTTAGAGATTGCCTTGTGAGGATCATAGGCCCATTTCTTACCTAGTAACATGTGCATGTTTTCTAACATCCTGTTAGCTTCATTTGTTGCTTGCCTCATATTCACTATGAATGGTCCCACATACATAGACAACTTAAATAAATGACCCTTCTTCAGTGGAAAAAAATGTACTTGATCTACACTCAAACTCTGTCTAATAAAATCCAATGCAAACAATCTCATTTGGACAGAGATTGGTAATATATAAGGTTTAATACCAGCTCCATATAATCTAATTTTCTGAATGATCATCATACACAAACCAATGCCCAAATTTACAATTAGCACTTGACTGAAGAAACTCCTGGGCTTTTGGCAGAAAACATGGAGGAGGAACTCCATTCAAAACCTTATAGGAAATTGGCATGAAATAAGCAGCAAAATCAAACACCCCTCCCTCATCTGGTTCATTTCTTATTACATCTGTCCAAAACACTATTGACTGACTTTTCTTATTTGCATCCATAATATTTAGCCCCAAATGTAAAAATTCTTCTACATTTTGATACAAGTATAAATAAGTGATCAGTGAAGGAAACCTGAAAGACCTGGTAAGGGACAGGCTCATAAGCTGAGTGTTAACGTTCTCTTGCCAGTAGGAGGGAATATCCAACACCACATTAGGTTTCATCATCAAGGCAAATAACAACACCGAAATGTCAATTTGAGCAAATCCTCCCTTCCAAGTATCTTTGATAAAATATTGTAGTATTGGTTTGACTTCTTCATCGAAAATATCCAATGGGAACTCTTTATCATCTTCAAAAAAAGGTTTTGTGTCTGTCTTCAAAAGAAGATGACTTGTGTAGAAATCTCGTCCTATAAGATTATCATAAAAATTTTCCAATGATTTTTTAGTGAACTAGACGTAAGATTCGGACTCAGAAAAAAGGGCTTGATGGACTAACCGAGTTGTGACTTGAAGAACATTCTCCTTAAACAATTCATCACAAAACATTTTTCACGACATACAATGCGGACACTAACCAATGCACAAATTCGAAAATATGGGTTTTGGGAATACATGTAGACAAAACACCAGAATCGACCATGGTTGAATAGATAGGGCAACTTTTTTCATTTAGAAGAACTCATTGGTAGAAGGGAAAATTCTCAACAGTGCAAGTAGTATCTCTAATGTCTTGTTCAGTTTCCATGAGAGGGATATGGCTAGAAGAGTTGGAAAAAGAAGACTGCTTAGCAATGAAATAATTTAGGGTGGTAGACAATTAGACACAGAGGTAAGCAATTACAATGACTACGATGACTTATTGGACAACTCAGAATGAAAAGTAATAAGGAAAAAGAAAATTTAGCAGCTTATATAGGTGGCGTAGAGTTTAAAAAATTAATGCCAATTTAATGCTTGATCGGACAAGTAATGGCACCATGACACGATAGATGAGTTGTCTCCCAGCTGGATGCATACGTCACTGCATGGGTGCTCTGGGGTATGGAGCATCCATCGGGGTTCTGCCCCCACAGTGATTGTGAATCGTCGATCTTGATCAGCATGCGCTGGAGTGAACTACGGAGGCACCTTCTCTGCTAACCTATGGGCTATTTGTGCCCGCAGTCCGTTGATCTTCATTAAGTCAAACATCTTTTAATCCCGCCTGACGATTAGCACGGGTGCTAATTGGAACAGTCGGTCCCACCTTCACATGCTTTCGAAAAACATATTAATTGACCAATATACAAAAATGAAATGATTTTCTGGCATATGAAGGATTTACATTTTGTCATATTTTCTAAATATATGCTTTTTTTGTATTTTCAAAAATAGAAAGAAAAATGAAAATGAGCCACAATACGTCGTACAACCAACAATATTGCTGAATACAGTGCGGTTAATGAGCTTCTGTCAGAAGCAATCACTCTTGGCATTAGAGAACTGGTTGTTAACCTAGATTCACATCTTGTTGTCCTACAGCTCAATGGAAAATATTCCGTCAAACACCCTCAAATTTTGAGAATGTATCTGTGTGTCCATCTGTTAGAAAGGAATTTTGATTACATTACATATCAACACATTCCACAACATATGAATACACTAACAGATGCATTGGGTAATTATGTTCTAGATATACATTTTCGAAATTTGTAATCATTACACCATGCATGGAACAGGAATACATCATAACCCCAAAAAATAATATATGTTCTGGTACATCGCGAGACTCGGAGGTCTCGGCAAAACTACAACTACATAAAGAAAAACTAAACTAATCAACGTGATGCTCATGATAGCAGGCCACTGCTCGAATAACTCGAGTCAGCAGTCGGTGAATTCCATCGGACACTCCTATAGTATGCCAATGGTATTGGTGGGGAATGTCTCCCACCCAAGCATACTCTGGAATCCCGGCAGTCAAAGCGTTCAAGTTCAGAGAAATTTCTTCTTCTGCATCTGCTCATTCCACATATGGAGCGGCCTCAAAATCTCTCGCCACCCTTCTGGCGATAGGCGACATCCCTGTTGGCCTCTATGGTCCGACATCTGTGACACATAAAGTTTCAATATTAGCACATATATAATAATAAAAAATAAAAAAATAATTAAAAATAAATAAAAATGCAAAAGATAACAAAAAAACATGTTTACCTCTGTCATCCCAGTGTTCACCCACTGGAAGTGGTAAATCGGGATCTCCCTATAAATCCATCTTGGAGTATGGCCAATCCTCCACCACAATCAATTGATGCCTCAGCCATGTAAAGAAGGAGGGCTTGAATGACATCTACTGCCCGCCTCCTCCGCAAGGCATCAGCTCCGCCCACCTCGTCAGTCGTGGCTCCCATGGTGTCAGCGCCGCTACCTCTGCCCCCTGGTATTGGATCAGTGGTACCCACTCCAGGAAGATTTCCATCAAAACGGATCCATACCTGAACTACTTCAACTTACTATTTTTACACTTTGTGAGCTAATTTTTAATGTTTTCCACCACGGCCTATGACCAGTTAAAAATGGTGGGTGCCATACAATCCACTGCATTTTGTAGTTGAGCCTTGGCGGCCTCATGTGGTGCTTGTGCCCTAGCCACATGTGTAATGGTATATAGAACCACTTTGAGTGGTAGATTGCTCACAATGCTTATTTTTATCTTCCCGTTCAAATATTTCGTTGCCTCGGATCATGCTCTCCCTATGATCATGTCCATGATTTCTCCCATGATTCAGGCCCTAGTCAGACGTGCTCGTGCCCCTCTACGTGAAAGGTCGATAATGAAATAAATGTCGGCCACTTCAATCTCAAGTTCTTGATCACCAAGTATGAACCTCTCCCGATCTGTATCCCAGATGCTGATCAAATACTGTAATAGATTTGGTTGTGCTCTAATGCCTAAAGTCATGAAGAACTTGAGGAGCCCAAAGCTCCTCAATGCAGAAAGACAATCTCTGTCTTCCATGGATGCTCTGTCAACATCATCATGATCTCTCTCCTTCCACTCAATCACCATGATTTCCTGCTTTTTCTTCCTGCAATAACATTCACATGGTTCATTATCAGTATTCGTGCTTTAAAAACTGACTTTAAATGGCATTTTTGAGAGAAATTTTTTGCATTTTTGCACTCGGTGGGCGGCACGGCTGTTTTAAAAATGGCAGCTACGATCGGTGCCCTACCCATTTTAAAAACGGAAATGCCGTGTGATCCTTATATGGGACCCCTGTGCCAATCCACTACAACAACAAGTTCAAAATCCTTCTCCCAAAATGAGTGTGCCTCTTACTGAGCATTGATGGTTCATTAATTGGCCTCTCGGATCTCCCGCGATCTGCTCCTGAAGAATTGAGGTAAAGGAGAGTAAAAAACTTATTCCCAAGAGTGTGAAGGTAAAAAGTGAATTTTTTTTACTTTCCCTATTTTTATGTTTGCTCAAAGTCACTTTAGGGTTTTTTATCATATTTTAATAATATTTTAATATTTTTTACCTTGAAAACAGATTATGGGTTGGTTCTTATGCAGCGATAAGGTTAGTTTCTTCACGAATGATATATTTATGAGTTCCACTTTACTACTTTTTCAAACTCCATTAAAAATAAATGAAAAGGTAACCCCCTTGGACTTATCTTCCAGCTCTTTTCTGACTCTCTAAACGTGAAAAGATTGTCGATTTCTTATCGTTTTGAGCTCATTAAAGTGCACGAAACGTCATTTACCCAGTATATGTTTACCCCTTTTTCAGGCTGGGATAAACTATTTACGAAAAAGGAATACCTTAGTCAATCGCGACTAAGAGGTTCCCTCAAACTTTGTTTTCTACCTTTTCGGGTATGAGGTACTATTTATGAAAAGGGCCATCTGGAGTTTTCTTTTCACTTCTTTTCAAAATCTCTAAACATGAAAAGATGTCGAGTTCCACCTTTTTCGGGCTCGTTAAAATTTAACGGCATTAGATCTGTCACCATGACGACATCGAGTTTCTCCTTCCTAAGGCTCATAAAATGTACTAGGATGGATTTTTCTGAAGGACAAAATTATATGACAAGCATATGCTATCCCCTTCAAGCTTGTATTCAAAAATATTATGGGTACTCGCCATAAATGGTGGGGTAAAATGGAAAGTATTAATCAGTTGTGTCGGCAGTATGTCGCTCTTGAACATGGCATATCCTTTGTTTCGTGTCGGGTTCGAAACATCCTACATTCGTCACTTTTCCTCCATGGGTTTGGGAAATATGTTTTTCCTCTCATGCAATTACCACTTTCGTCAACGTGACCTCTAATTCCATTTGAGTCTATTGTCGATATGTTCAAGAGAAGTTCCTTCTACGTCTTATTCATTGCCTGGTTCTTTGTTCATGTTCATCATTATCTTATTGCCTTTATCTCATGTCAATGATGTGGGACACATTATGGCCCTCCTTCGACGGATCGCTTCATGTCAACTTCAGCTCATTCTTTGAGAAGTTGATCTAGATATTTCCTTTCATTACCTTAGAGCGTGCATGCCCTAATGGCAGGTTTTTCGCATCCGATGACAGGCTCACATCATTGGCCTTCGATCAAATGATTTCCCAAGTGTTTGAAGGCAGCTCCTTATTTGCATCTCATGGATTGTGCTGCTAGTACCTTGAGGGCCATTGTCATTATTGGTGGTTTCTCTTATGCCTGTTAATAGATTGCATCATTGACTGGTAATCAGGCAATTTTCTTGCATGTTTGACTTCAACTCATTCATTCACATGTCTGAATTTGTACTTGATCGAGTCATGACGAAGAACAAGACCCTAGGTTTTGTCTGATAAATCCTAGGCTGTGAGGCGATATGTATTATTCATGATTGTACACGTGACCCTTTCATTTGGATGGTTGTGACCATACCTTGAGTCTATATTTGTGATCCTCTTTATTTGGATGGCTGCGACCATACCTCATATCTTGTTTCATGATCTCTTTTATGGATGGTTGCATCCATACCTCATGTCATGTGATTATCTCATAGATTTCAATTATGTATATATGTTCTTGTTTTTGTAGGTTTTTCGACAACGACATCTTGGTCCTGGCACGTACTCGTAAATCATTTCACCCCTCACTCTCATTCGGCCTTCATGCTTTAGTGGGCATCTGTTACACATAAAATTTTCACTGTCTCTGTACTCCCCATTCCTAATTTTGGAGACCCCTAAGAGTGACCCATGTGTCTATTTTCCATCATGAAAATGTGCCATTATATCCCTTGCAGCATATTGAACAAACTCTCTGTTGACCATTCCTGAAGCAGCGCCTTAAAAACATGGTTATCTAGAGTGGCCCGCCCTCAGGGTGTCTTGCTCACACCGATTGCTCTTTTTTGGTCTGGGGCAACGCCGATCGGCGCTGGAATGAGACTCATACTCTCACCGATCCTCTTCTGGAATTTTTTTTAAAAATGGAAGTGACACTTTGAGATCTAGAAGCTTCGTGGCAGAGATCTAGTTGTTTGTTCCTAAGGATAGAGCTGAGCTTCTCCCTTTGGGCCTCTTGTTCCTACAAAAGTGGATCCTCTCAAAGGGATAACCCATTTCCCCACCTTAACTAGATCCATGTTCCCTCTTCCCTTGCTATAAAATGGACATCCTCCCATACCTCTACTAGTTAGAAGAGAGATATAAGAACAACAGAGAGAGAATTATTGTTATAGACAAAGAAGGAGAGTTGAGACCTCTGGCCCCTTTGTATCAAGTTGAAATGATCGTTTTGGAGACGTGCCTGGATCCGGACCCGTTGAAGCAGAGCTGTGACATCAAGGCATAGGTTGTAACTCCCCCTCTCTATATTAATATAATACAATTGATTCTTGTTTTCCATTATTGTCTTTAATGTGTGATTGGATTTCTAGTTCTCCTTGATCAACTAGATAGATGTTTTATGTGAGATATATGTTATGCTTTCACGTTTGATTTTGTTTGATCTCTTGTGCAGGTTACCAAGCGCTAGCGACAGCGAGGATCTAACTACAGAGCGCAAGGGATCAAGGGATTCAAGCGAGGAACAACATCAGATCGAGGTAGGTCATCTGTTCATGATCTGTGTCCATCTACAATCTAGGAAAGTTCGCATTAGATTGTTCCTTGTTGTTACTAGACCCATCCTAGGGCTAGAGGGATCATCTCTGTCCGCAGAGAGGATTTTCCTCCATTACAGGGTTTCTTCCAAAGTTGCCTATTACCCTTGGAGGAAATTTTTTCTATGTAGACATGATGGTTTTCCAAGGCCCCTTGGATTTTAACTTACTCCTGGGGCGTGACTATACTTATGTCATGGCAGTGCTTGTCTCTTCCTTCTTTTGTGTGCTCTGCTTTCCACATGAAGGTCGAATTGTGACCATTGATCAGATTTCATTCATTGATCATAATATCAAACCTAGTCTACCATCAACCCTTAATGGTCCTTATATGTCGGTGGTATCTTCCCTACCATAGGTTAATTATGTCGCCACATGTTCATTGCCCACATCCAATGATAGTGTCTTCGTGTACCATGTACCGGGGGAATTGGATCCCGATTTCAAAAGTGTTGTTCTCCCATCAAATGAGAACCTCTTGGAAGCTATGACCTCTTATATGTCATGATCAGGTCTTCGGAGCATAGTTATTTTTCTTATGTCGAGCTCCTTAAAAAATAAAACAATCCTTTCAGAGCAGAGTTCTTTTCTTGTGTCAAGCTCCTTAAAAAATGAAACAAGGTGTCATGAGGATAGTTCTTTACTATGTCAACCTCGTTAAAAAATGAAATAGGTCCCTATGAGGATATTTCTTTTATTGTGTCAACCTCGATAAAAAATGAACCAAAACCCCTTTAAATTTGTGTCTTTGATTAGATCTTGTAAAATCCAAGTTGAGTCTTTCACTTCATCTCATAAATGAACCTTCATTACATCCACTTGTTAGTAACTAACAGTCTACTTAGGTGAATGAAATGAAGCTTGGGGGGCATGTACCTCGAATTGAGTCACCATGTTGGGGACATGCAAGCTTATTCCAAGCATAGTTTCCATGTTTCAAGCTTCTCTAAAAATGAAACCAGTGTCAAGCATAGTTTATCTTTCTTTCAAGATTGTGTAAAAATGAAACCAATTCCAAGCATAGTTTTCCATGTTTTCAAGTTTGTGTAAAAATGAAACCATTCTCATTTTACCTCTCGTGATTTCCATTTTATCAGCCTATTTTTCCAGATGAGCCTTGGTTTTCTCATTCCATCGTCGCCATTTGCTTGGCCGATTATATGCCTTCACTTGGTTATTTTACCCGTTCTTGAGGAACCACTACAATGAGTGGTCTTGTTAGCCAGCCTCCTGACCTTTACTTGTTCTGAACAGTTCCACCATAACCAGAACCATTTGCTATCCTTTATACCACTCATTCCTCAAGGAGGAGTCAACTTTCACCTCATTTCTGACTCTTGAAAAATGAAAAGGTTGTTGAGTATTTGTCGTTTTGAACTCGTTAAAGTAAAAAAAATGTCCTTTACCTAGTATACGTTTACCCCTTTTTCAGGTTGGGATAAAATATTTACAAAAAAGGAATACCTTAGTTAATCATTACTAAGAGGTTCTCTTGAAATTTTTTCTACCTTTTCAGATTCGACGGACTATCTACGAAAAGGACCCTATGGAGTTTTATTTTCAACCTCTTTTCAAGCTCTTTAAACATGAAAAGGCGTTGAGTTTAACCTTTCTCGGAATCCTTAAAATTTAACGACATTGGACTTGTCAGCATGACGCTACTGAGTTCCTCCTTCCTAGGGCTCGTAAAATGTACCAGGATGGATTTTTCTGAAGGAAAAACTTATACAACAAGAATATGTTATCCCCTTCAAGCTTGTTTTCAAAAATAATTGGGGTACTCACCAGAAATGGTGGGGGGGGAATGGAATTATTTATTACTTGTGTCAGCACTATGTCACTCTTGAACAAGACACTTGTCTACAGTTCGTGTCGGGTTGGGGAAATCCTACATTCGTCACTTTGCCTCCATGGGTTTTGGAACTCTATTTGCCTCTGATTCAATTACTCATTTTCTCAACATGACCTCTAATTACATTTGAGTCAAATACTACCAAACTCCGGAGTCGTGTCGCTGATATGTCCAAGAGAAGTTCGTTTTGCAATTTTTTATTACTTGACTCTCTATTTAGTCTTTATTCACAACCATCTTGTTCCTTTGTCTCATGTAGATGATGTGGGATACATCATGGCCCTTATTTGACGGATCGCTTCCTGTCAACTTCAACTCATTATCTGTGAATTTGATCTAGAGACTCATTTCAGTACCTTCGAGCCTACATGCCTTAATGGTAGGTTTTTCGCATTTGATGACAGGTTCACCTCATTGGCCTTCGATCGGATGATTTCATGAGTGTTCGACTTCAATTACTTATTCACATCTTGCAAATTGTACTTGTAGTACCTTGAGGGCCATCATCATTATTGGTGGTCTCTCTCGCGCCTGTTAACAGTTTACATCATTGACTGGTAATCAGGCGATTTTCTTGCATGTTCGACTTCAGCTCACTCATTCACATGCTTGAAGTTGTACTTGATCGGGTCGTGATGGAGCGCAAGACCCTCGATTTTTTCTAATAACGTCCATTTTGTGAGGCGATATGAGTTATTCATGATTGTATGCATGACTCTTTTTTACGGATGGTTGTGACCATACCTAAGTCCATATTTGTGATCCTTCTTATTGTTGGATGGTTGTGTCCATGCCATGGATCCTATTACATGATCTCTTTTACTGATGGTTGCATTCATACCTTATGCTCATGTATTTATATCATATATTATAGTTGTATATAGGTACTTGATTTGCAGGTTTTTCGATGGCGGCGTCTTAGTCTTGGCACGTTCTCGTAAATAATTTCACCCCTCACTCTCATTTTTCCTTCATGATTTAGGGGGCATCTGTTATGCAAAAAAATTTCACTGTCCTCGTACTCCCTATTCCAAAATCCTGGAGAACCTTAAAAGTGATCCATTTCCATCATGAAAATATTCCTTTGTATCCCTTATAGTCTGAAGAACAATCTCTCTTTTGATAATTTCTGGATTAGGTCCCTAAAAGCCCATTTTTTGGAGTAGCGCGACCCTTCTGTGTCTCACCCATGCCGATGACCCATCCTTAGCTGGTGACCAATGCCGATGAGCGCTAGTATGGACCTAATACCCACGACCATCTACTTCTGGAATATTTTTTAAAATGGAAACAAAGCTTCATGGCCTATAAGCTTTTAGGGCGGAGAGTTAGATGTTTTTTGGTCAAGATATGTCCAAGCTTCCTCCCTTGGGCCTCTTGTTCCTACAAAAGAGGAACCTCCCAAAGAGATAAGACATTTTCCCATCATAATTGGATCCATGTCCCCTCCTCCATCTCTATAAATTCATTCTAATGCCTCTGCTAGTTATAACATATATAGAAGAACATAGCAGAGAGAGGTTTGAAGGTTGTCATAAGCTTTGAAGGAGAGAGTTGAGCCCTTAGCCTTCTCACACTGAGTTGAAAATGAGTGCTTTGGAGACGTGCCCAAATTTGGACACACTGAAGGAGAGCTTCGACATCAAGGCACAGATTATAACTCCTCTTCTATTAATAATATGATACAACTATTTATTTTCCATTCCTGTCCATGTTTATGATTAATAATTCTCGCACTCCTTGATAAGTTAAATGGGTTAAATTTGTATATGTGTGTTGCATTTGTATACTTCTTGTTGTTTCTTGGTCACTTGTGTAGGTAATTGAACGTTGGTAGCAACGGAGATCAAACTTTGGAAAGTGAAGGATCAAGTAGCTTCGACGAAGAGAAACATTGCAACATCAGATCAAGGTAGGCCATATCTTTCAATCTATGTTTCATTTATAATCTAGGAAAGTAGGTGTTAGCTTGTTTCCCTTGTTTCTAGACCCACTCTAGGGCTAGAGAGATCATCTTTGTCCGCAGGGAGGATTTACCTATACAACAATAGGCTATGGATATAGAAAAATGATTGTGTGGAGTAGTTGATGCAGTATATAATCAAGTCGTGGTGGATTCTGTGGAGGTTGAGACCCAAGTAGAAGGAAAATTTATGAAGATAGGAGAAGTTACGTGGGGGCTAAAATCGCACATGGAGGAGTTAAAAAGCAGCAGAGGATGCCTACACCACCCAAAGAAAAACAACATCGAGTAGAAGAGCAGAAGGTTATTACTCACCTTACGCAAGTGAAGCATTTGAAGGAACCATGTCAGACAATGTATGAGGATGGATTGCACTTGTGGAATAGTTTATTGCAGAATCAGGAGTTGCAATTTGCTACCAAGAAAGTATAGGTTACTAAAGATGCAAAATATTATGTGCAGTTTTCCAGTGGCCACAAAGCAATCTACCATAGATGAGACGCTCCAACTTGAGAAGGAAATTAAACAAATATGGGTCACACGAGAAGAGTTAGCACGAAAAGTAGAAATTCTATATGAATAATCACTATGGATCACTAATGAAGTTGTAGAGGTATAATAAAAATTCAATATTATGGTAGAAGACGAGCAGTGGCTTTCTACTACAATGACACTTAAGGTATCCATTGGTATCATTGTGCATGCTACTCAAATGTGCTCTAAGGTTGATAGTGTGTGTAATTACCTTCAAGTATTAACGAATATATCTAACAAGAAAATATCGTCATTGTCAAAGGGTTGAGTGGCTTGGGAAAAGACACAAGTGAGTGTTGGGGGGCTATTGGGACCAATTTTGAGAAGAATAAAATTCAATAAATGTTGAATTTTTTAGACAGTTTTGTAAATTGTGTGCAAAAAGGTGGAGTAGAAAAAACATAGAGAAGAAGCACATAGATATGGCATAGAAAAAGGTGTGCACAGAATTGGCGCAAAAAGGCACAACACGCTAATTGAATGGGAAAAATGGTTAAGTTTGACTGCATATTCGAACTAGTTTTGATTTAGTCCAGATTAGTAAGTGTAGTGTGTGAAAGAATAAAACTCGTGACCTGTTACTTCATTTATAATTTCATCTGCAAACGAAGTAGGGAATGGATAAGTTATTATGATTTTATTTAATCGGTGAAATTAAACACATATTCCCAATCTGGTAGGGTCATGATTTTTATGTTGCTTGACCATAGGACTTTCCCATTCTGACATGTTGATAGGGTGGATGATGCCAGCAACTAGCATCCCTTCTATCTCTTTCTGCATAACTGGTTTATATTTATGCATGAGCTTGTGTAGTTTTTTCTATATAGGTTTAGCTCATGGAATGAGGTTAATTTTCATTTCTCCAATTTCTTTAACAAGTCCCTTGAGATCTTTTTTATCACGATAAAATACATATTGATACTCTTTCAGTAAGTTGATAAATTTTGTTGTTTGTTTATCTTACCAATAGCCATCTAGTCTAGTCATATTTGGTTAGTCATCATTTGATATATTGACTTCTTTTATTTTAATCTATATATCCCTCCAATTGGGGGCCTTCAGTTCATCGAGTGTCTGGTCTCCGAATTTTACCTCTTGATATGCAGGTGGAAATTCTAATTAATCGGGCTTCTCGCTTTCTTGATTTTCCACTTTAAATATTGATTAAATTTTTCAAAGGTTTTATGGATATTCTTTTTTCCAACAAAAAATTTACCCATGAGTAGAAAAATTGTCATTTGATAAGAATGACACATGATTTCATTGGGATTCAACAAGAATTCTATTATTTCTTCTTCTTTTTCTTCTTTTTTTGGAGCCGGTTTCATAACAAAAAGGCATGACCAAAAATTCATAATGACCCTCATGAGTTTAGAATTTTGTTTTCATAATGTCTTCAATCTTCATTCTAATTTGATGATATCCTAAATGAATATCTACCTTGGTGAAGTAAATTGGTCCATGTAATTCATCTAACAATTCATCAATGATAGGAATGGGAAATTTATCTTTAATATTGAGCTTGTTGAACTTCCTATAGTCCGGACACATACCCCATGATCCATCCTTCTTGTGCCTTTTATACCATCCATGTCCCCTTTTAAGCTAACCATGTCATCTTTGGTTGCCCTTTGTGAGAGCGAATTTGTTGCACTTGGTTCCATAACTTTGATATATTATGTTCTGCATCATAGTAGAGCTTTCTAAGGGCTTTATGGGTCTAGAATTATTTTATTTCGGATGAATTTTAGAACCAAATGCTAATATCTATGCTTAAATATTCCCTTTGAATCACTTCAAACTGGTTTTTCAAACAAATTTATGCAACATTAAAAAATACACTCCTTTTTTTTAATTTTTAGGAGATTGATATTTAAATGGTTTTAACTCTGTAATTTAGGATCTCAAAGGTATGAAATTCGGTCCCATGGTAACCCTGTGAATATTCCTTATAATGTCACAAGTCATACCAATATTTAATTCTTCAATATAGAGTTATGCCAATTCTCCCACGATGACCCGATTATGGACTAGTTCAGTAGAGCGAAGTTATATGGGATGCCACGTGTCACTATTTCAACATTCAGCCCTGAAATTGCTACACAAAAAACTATATTTAGTGTTCTTTCATCCACTTCTTACATAATTCAAATATGATTCCTAAAACTAAATTTATAACGATTTTCCCTAGGTCACTTGTTTGAGACTGAATTTTGGAGCTTGCAAAATCCCAATTTTCTTGAATCATATCTCTGAAAATATAGCGAACCAAGATCTGAAATTCATACACAAGTTCACCAATATTTATACTCCACGTGGTTGCAATTTCAGCTTTTGAAGCCTGATATAAAAAAAATTATAGCGAAAATTAAAATATGAGTTGTTTGAAGAAGAAAAACCCTAGAATCCAAAGCTCTTATACCAAATGTTATGAAATCGGCTCACAAAATAGAAGAAAAGATAGATCAACAACTTAAAATGTATCCTCTTCGAGGGGGAAACCTACTTTACATTATATAAATGAATAATTCTTGTATGATACAAATGATAAGACCTCTTTGGTATATATATGGGTCTAAGGGGTCACAATATAATCAAAGCCTACATATCAATAATAATGTAAGGTCACAAAAATAACAATAGTGGGCTTCTATGGGGCACAACAATAACAATAGGGGGGTACACTAACAATAAAAATAAGGGGAATATACTAGTATTATAGGGACCTAACAGTGAAAGTGTTGTACAATGATAGGACAACAAGTTTGCAAGGAGAAAGTTCAAATCAACCAAATGGTAATGGTGGTTATGGGAGAAAGCATCCACCTTGTTGAAGAATGTAAATAAGTTTGATCTTCATAAATGTATTTGAGTCATTATGTAATTTACTTATCAAAAGAATGAAAAGGAAAATTTGTATTATTATTACAATGACTTATTAAAACACAGGTTTCATGCTTGGTTCATCTTTTATTAGTCAAATTTGCCATTATGGACTCCTACGATTTATATAGAGTAGTTGTATATTTTATGAGACCCTTCTTAGGCTTTTGAATCATGTAAAAAGGATTATATTTTAGTCAAAAAATAATTTGGTCACCTCCACACCAAATTGGCCCTTGCCTGATGAAATCGGCCTGAAAGGGAGCAATTCGACCCACAAGAAGCCTATATATACAGGTGTAGTTCAATCTATTTGCTCATTCACTCAACAAGTTCAAATCACACAAGAAGTAGTGCAGTAAAATGTGTGAAGTGCAGCAGGAAGAAGGAAAAGTGCAAGATCGAAGTCTTTGGGCTCTCTCTCTCTCTCTTTCTTTCTCTCTCTCTCTCTCTTCTGTGAAGTTACTCGGAAGTTGCAGGATCGAAGTTCTTGGATTTATAGGGTTGAAGTTCTGTTGTTGCAGTAGGTTGAAGCTGCAGGAGGGTCAAAGTGTTGTTGTTGCATAAGTCGAAGTGTCGCATAAGTCAAAGTGTTGCATAGGTCAAATTAGAGGTTTCTTCAGAGATCGAAATTTTGTTGTTGCAAGGTCGAAGGTGTACATCGAAGTTGCTAGAAGGAAGGGATGACTTGGTGTTTGGAGGAAATATAGGTCTAGGGTGAAGCGTCTAGGATTATCTTAGGAAAATTATTGAAGGAAGATATTTTGATTGGGTTTGCTTATATAGTAAATTTATGTTGTTAATTCTTTCAGATTAATTTCACACAGACTTAGTACAAGCAGAATTAGTGCAAGCAGAGTTAGTGTAAGCATAATGGTTTTGAATTTCTTTTGATTTTATTCCAGCATTTACAGTATTTTGATATTGTGTCAACACTACTTGATTTCCAGTTATGATTTCCTTTCTGTTTGCTCAGAATTTCCTTCTGCATTGATAGTACAGGATTTCCTTTTATTTCCTGCATGATTTAATTGTTTGGATTGGTGTTTCTCAAATTCTCTTTTAGTGCAGGATTTCAATAACTTTCAAGATTAATGCGCAAGATAGAATAGAGTTTCATTTGCAGGTTGTTGGGGGCTTTCTCTGGCATTTACATTACTGCGTCTCAAAGTTCACGAACTATCTGGATTAACATATTAAATGTTGGTACATTTATAGACCCTATACTACACCCAAAATTTTGGCATTGTTGTTGAGGAGATGCTTATGGGATTGACCTTAGTGATCTGCCGCATTTTTTTAATTTTCACTTAGTTTCTCTTGCAATTTACGTTCTTTGAATTTATTTCTTTCCTGCACTGCTGCTTTAAGGTTTCTCATTTTTTAATGTTTTAAGAACCCCCCACCCTACCCACATATATACACACTATTCATGTGCTAAGAAATGTACCAGTGTGCATGTTAAAAACGAGAAAATGGTATTTTGAGGAATCATTCAATGAGGAGTTTTTATGCTGCTAGAGAGACATACAATTCATCCAATGAGGAATTAAAAAGTGAGGAATTTAACATTTTGCTTGAACATAAAAATGATATTATAAAATCTTTGATTTCGAAATTGGATGATTTGCAGGAAGAGTGGAAGAGTGGAAGCAGGATGAAAATCCATCGCTTATCTTTTGCGCCAACTGTAATAATAAGCACCTCCTTGGAAAGTGTCCACTTAGTAGCCTAAAATTTTGCAAAATTTGTGAAGAGGATCATATAACAGAACGTTTCCCATCACTACCAATATTGCTTCAGACACTTATGGAATCAAGGAATCGAAACGACTACCAGGTATAACTCAAAACCCATTAACATTTCATACCTGGAATAATTCTTATTTTTTTGAGCAGGTTCCTCAACATGTTTATAATCCTGCAGTTTCATGGAAAACATTTAATGCTCCTCCAACTAAATATCCTACTTCATGGCCGCAGTGGCCCTATCCTTGGCTCTCATCCTTGAGCCAGATATCTCCATGGCCTCAAGAATTGTTTGGATCCTTATCTCTAGGGAAATATCCCATGAAAAATCAATCGTGTGAGCACCAACAACAACCTCAATTTCTTTCCAATGCATGACTAATTTATCCTCCTCCATGGTCCTAGCCACTTGTGAAACCTTACCCTAGCCTTAATCCATACCCTACCCCTTATCCTAATCCTTACCCTATTCCTTATACTTGCCCATACCCTAGCTCTCATTCAAACCCTAATCTATGCCCTAACCCTAGTCCATACCCTAGACATAACCCTAGTTCTAATTTCAAACCTAGACCTAACCCTAGTTCAAAGCCTAACCCAAATCCAAATCCAAACCTTAGTCCAAGCATTAACCAAAACCCTACCCCAAACCATCTTCTAAACCTTAGTCTAAACCATCAGGTTGCACAACAGTTTGAACCACCTATTCTTCCTATTGAACATAATGCTACATATTCCATGTTTGGAAAGGGAATGAATTCAGAAACTTCCCCCATTACTACAGAGCATTCTCCCTGAGAAGATATAATTCAAAGAACACCAAAGGAGCAATCTTTTATTGGAACTTTTTCTGAAAATGTTGTTGAAACTCAAAACCCTAGACTCTCTCTCAACCATTCTTGTCAATCTGAAGATAAAATATTTGAGCCCGAACTTGAGGGATTTATCTTTTTTCTTTCACCAAATTCTTTGTGCCTCCATGAAAGTGACTATCAAACTGTGGAAGACTTGCATCAGTTGGAGAATGATAAATATGTGGATTCCATTGAATCCTGGTTTCAAGCGGTCATCAAGCCACCTTATTTCCTCATCATTCGGAAACTCTTGGTACCATATCAATTGAAGCAACTAGTTTCTCATGCTTTGGTATGTCTTGAATTCTATTCTTTAAAACTAAGTGTGAGTATAATCAGCATTTTGTTACGCACATGGCTTCATTGGAAGTATGCTTACACTTAATGGTGATATTTCTTTCTTTAAAAATAGGGTAGGGTAATACGAGAATAATGAATAAAGATGTATAACAACACTCTTGAACTTGTGATTCCTCAAAAGCATAGCTTTTGAAATTTCTATTATCATTCACTCTTGCGGGTATACTTGTCAGAAGGAATTCACTCTCAATACCTCATATTTTAAAGTGACATTATGGATTAACATGTCAGTAAAGGATATTGTTATAAGTTACATGTAATACTTTTCTCCTATTTCTAATAAACTATTATTCAGAAAATATTTTTAAGTTCTCTTTGAAGGAATCAATTAAAAACATCCTATGGTGGACCACGCATACAAAACTCTAATAAGATTTCATAAAGAACCCTGGCATGATCAACTCAAGGAATATTTATGGTCATTATCAGAGATGTTTTTTAAATAAGTTCTTAGCGTAGCATTACCAACTAGTAAATTAATATAATTAAAAACTTTTCATGCCATCCTGCACTCTTAAGGAGTATATTTTCTTTCCCACCTATTAAGTAACCTATCTAAGGTTAATCATAATCAGAGTTTTCTAAACATAAACGAATTAATTAAGGGATAGGAGGTTTCATTGTGAGCTGACCTACTATGATCATGGATCCTAAGGAGAATGACATTACCACACTGGTCACCAAGCCATGGTAATGGCTTTCAGCTGAAAAGCTGGAAGACAAGATGTCTCATCGCGAGTCAGCTTGTTCATTCTTGTTAGTTCTCGTGAATGGCACTGTCGATAGTTGGTTACCAAGCCAGGACAACAGCCTTCAATTAACTTATAAAAAGAGAAAAAATAAATGTTCTTGAATGACTCTGAAACTATATCTAATAGGTGGGACAAAAGCATTTCATGAGGTTAAAAGGTGCCCCTGTCAAGGCTAGGTACGTCTACTGGCAACAGGGTCGTGGCTATGGTATTAAATTTAATTTTACACTATGATTTATTTGGTTTTTTTTCCTTTCCCTGAACTCACTATTAATCTCTTTGAAAATGGCTTTAAAAACCTTTTTTTTTCATACCTTGGAGTTCTATATTTTTGGAATTATTTTTATGAGCATGGGACCCTTAATGAAAGTAATTCACTATGTTGTGACAAGAGAAGATTCAACTATACATGGATAATGGTAAAATAATCACCATGGGAAAGTATTGCTATGTCTACTTTTAACACTATGGTTTTTAAATCAGGTCACTTATATTTACGATGAGGATGTTAAAGTGAAACTTCTGTTCAAGGATGCCTCTAAGATATTCTTTTGGAAATTTTGAAAGTTAGTTATTTTTTTCAGATAATAACACCATCCTTGCAATTTAGTTTTTCCATGTGAGCTTTCGTTTTAGGTTTTATTAAAATCAGTCTAAACAAATAAAGAGTCCAGCAGACACTTTGTTTTAAGAAGCTAGCTTTAACTAGCGCAGAAAGTGTGATCACACAAAATTGCATGAACATCATTTTTGAATGCCTACAAATGTTTCTAATTTTGTTTTTGCGAGGAAGTGACAGTACCAGATTTCCTTGCATGAGGACATGCAAGATGGTAATCATGGGGGGATGTTGGGCCTCAGTTTTGTCTTATTTTCATTCATTTCTCTCATGTTGTCGATTGATTAAATGATTATTGTGCACGTATTTGTTACTTATTTGTTTTAACATGATTAAAATAGCATTAATAAAATATTAATAAAGTCTTTTCTATTACAGGTTCAAAACCAGTTTGATTATGATTTGGACCTGGTTGCACCAGAGCAGAAATGGATTCTTGCACCACTTACTTGCATGCACCTTACGACGGATTCCTGCACTCTAAAGGATTCCTAGACTACACTTGTTGCCTTGCACTCTATTCATTGTACATGTCAACGACAAGTGGAAGTACGATTTTATATGTCAACTTTATTGGGGTTCATAGTTATGGCAGCTATACTATTGTTCATGTTGATACCAATGCAACCCAAACCAAAGATCAATTGAAGGAGGTTGTCTTCCATTTACTATGAATGCACTGTACAATACATAATCGGATTTGTTACTTCGGGACAGCCATTTATCATGCAGCCATGGCTCTAGTTTTTCTCATTTAATTTTGAGTGTTTTAGTTACCTTTAATAACTTATTGCTATCATTAATAACTATTGTGAGGAGCCTGTCGGCAGCTTTATATTTTACATTGCGATGAGCCTGTTAGCATGGAGGATTCTAGCCATTGATTTGTTTGAGACGGAAGCCAAATGTCTCGAATCCAAGCAGTTGTTCATTTATTATTGAAGCATCTTTGCATGCTACTTTAGCAGGATTCTTCTAAAGCTTCCTCCCAATCGAAAATGTATTAACTGCAACAACCTCGGACCCCAACACGTGTGTACAAATTTTTGGAATTGCAGTGGGATCCATTGGGAGTTTACACATCGAGTGAAATAAGTTTAGAGGCACGATATTCTCAAGGCATTGAGGAAGGAAACATCTAGGAAAGTTGAATATGCTCTTTGTATTATAATCAAATGCATTTGTTACCTAGCCAAATATTTCTCAAAGGTGCTTCGTGTATCCTTGGATAAATTAGAGTATGAAGCGCTTACTCACAACCTATGCTAAAGTAAACATGGAATTTCATTAGAGAAAGCAATATGCAATCCAACATTTGGTAGCTACAAAGATTTTCTTCTTCAACTAGTTCATTGGGAAGAAACGACTCAAGCAATTCACTTCTCAAGAAGTGACTTCTCTTCAAATAGGTGCAAATCTGAAATCAAAAGAAATATATTTTAAGACTTTGACTCACAGCGTCATCCACTCCCAAACAGCAGCATGCGATTGCCTCACATCTCCATTTGGAATTCTAATTATCCTCTTACTCGACGCAGCATCACATGCCAACTTGTGACTAGCTCACGTTAGGAGAAAATTGATTAGTGAAATCGCACCTTCCAGTGACAACATCATTCCAAGGAAAGAGGAGCGATTCACCAGAATCGTTCCCTGTTTTGAAATTTAGTTGAAAACTAATTTCATTCTCGAAAAATTGTTAAAATCACTAATCTACCCTCCTGAATTTCAGTTGGCTAATGTAAATCTCCAATTTTGAATTCGATGATATATAAGAGATTGTCGGGAGCAAGAACGGGGAATTGAATAATTAATTTGATACACAGGAATTAGGAAATCGATCGAGCCATAGGCAGTGCGCACGATGGGAGGAAGGCGCAGAAGGGAAGAGGAGTTGTCCCAATGTAGCCTCGCATGTTTATCACCAGTGCATCGCTCTTCTCGTCTTGCTAGAGTCTAAGTGTTTGTCTGCTTGATGTAAAAGACCGTCTTCAAAAATTAATTGAAGCCATTTTCCAGCATGCTCTGTCTATTTATTTATTGCATCTAATGATTCTGAATATTGTGTGAACCAGTTAATCGAGGGTGTGCGCTGGCTGGGTTGGCTGCCAGACCAAATCGACACAGCTCTGTAGCTCTTGCTAATTAGCATTTAAATTGTTATTTACTATGTGTGCGAATTTATATTGCAAGATTTAATTATTTTCATTATCTTTCCATTTTCAAATTGATGTCATCTAATTTGCTTGCAACCGAATAATTAATTGATTTACCGCATTACAGATTGTGCTTGCACCCTAAATATTTCTTCATAAGATTGCATCCCTCCATATTTCCTGAAATCACAAGATCGGCTTTTGTTGCAACCTTTTTATGATCTTGAGGAATCAACACATGTATCGAATCTACTCTTGCATAACTCACGCATCATTCAGGAAGCAAAAAACCTATATACTTTTTTTTATCTAAAAGTCGTGATTTTTATGGAAACCACGTTATGTTGAAAATAATAATATTTATTTTTCATTAATCTTCTGAACAGTGTTACAAGGTTAACTTTTGGGGACACGAAAGGCAAGAGATTCATATTAAGTCAATTTCTTTATAAGTTTGTTTATACAGTAAATTTATGTTGTTATTGCTTTCAGATTAATTTCACACAGAATTAGTACAAGTAGAATTAGTGCAAGCAGAGTTAGTGCAGGCAGAATGGTTTTAAATTTATTTTGATTTTATTCCAAAATTTACAATCTTTTGATATTGTGTCGACACTGCTTGATTTCTAGTTATGATTTCCTTTCTATTTGCTCAGAATTTCCTTCCACATTGATAGTATAGGATTTCCTTTTATTTCCTGCATGATTTAATTGTTTTGATTGGTGTTTCTCGAATTCTCTTTTAGTGCAGGATTTCATTTATTGTTGAGATTAATGTGAAAGATGGACTAGAGTTTCATTTGCAGGTTGTTGGGAGCTTTCTCTGGCATTTCCAGTGCTGCATCTCGAAGTTCACGAACTATCTGTATTGACAAATTAAATGTTGGTACATTTATAGACCCTATATTGCAACTGACATATGTATAAATAGGTCGATTCCAAAGGGGGCTAGGTTGGTTGGCTAGTTTGTGATTGATTTTGTAATAGTTCCTTGTTGTTGTTGTAATATTATGAGATTTAGGTTGGTGAGCTTAAGCGAAATATTTTTCTAATGTTGTAAGTGTTGCACCAATTTCCTTTTGGATTATTAATGAAAGATGGTTGCAGCTCAAATTTTTCACATATATTTTGTTTTGTGAGATGATCACATTATTTATGAATTATGTTTCTTTCTAATGGTTGTAAAGTATGGTTGAGTCTATTCCAGTGTTCAGTAATTAAGACACCCCCTTTTAAAAATTTATTTCTATTTTCCAGTATTTCAATGTCTAGTATGTATATTCGCACATCGAGTTAGCATATGAATAATGGGTATGATGTTATAGAATGGTTGTGCTCGCTCGATTCATATTCCCTTTATAAATATAGAATCTTGGTTCCTGCGGTACCCTTCGATGCCTCAAGAAATACTTCACCTATCTCACAGATGATGTTGAAAAGGTCAATATCCAATGGGGCATTTTTGGATGCAATTTATGTATAACTCAGGAAAAACTATAAATAACACTAACAATCCCTTTTTCCCATCCCCTAAGACATACATGTATTTTCCACCACACAAAAACTTCCTCGTCCCATGGATACCTCCCTATGTTTCCCAAGATATAAAGGTTTATGTTCATTAACAAGAATAATTTCTTGGTGTGCCTCACGCTTTCTGTCAATAGCACTATTTGCACACACTTGAGAGAAATATATGCCAGACCTTCACAACGCGACATAGAATTTGGTAGTAGGTGATGGCTATTTTCATGTCTCGTGCCTTCAATTAACTTTGTGCATTGTAACTTATAGTTTTTTATTTATACATTGTTAAGCTTCTTCGGCCAAAACACAAGCTCGTCACCTTGCGACGTGCAATATTATAACATAAGGATTTCAAGGACTATCCCCAAGCTTCATTGGAGCCCAATATTACTCAAAATACTAACCCTTACATAAATGATTCCCTTGTTTCCATATCGACACTCAACCATTGTCATGGACATAATACAATCCAATTATAGCTTATAAACATGCCCTTTACTAGGAACTAGAAAAGCCAAAAAATGGAAATCACTGCGCTGCATGTTAAGCACAACAAAACACACCACGCCCCAACTAGGCATAGCACAACACCATCAACCTGATAATAAAAATACAATGCAACATAAAAGTAGTCAATAGATACAAACCATCTTATAACCTTGGCTAGGCCAATAATAATATCTACACATTATAAATTAGCTTTGTAACCTAGAGTGCTATCAACAATCAAACCATGAGAACATCCACAATTACATCTCATTAACAGAAACCATGAATAAAACCATTTGTACATAGACAATGTTGATATAACCATTATTATTACCCATAACAACATCATTTCACATTCATAATGCAATAGAATACAAGAGATTACACTTATCTGTATATATTAATGAATGGAAACTGAGGGAGGAGCTTCCCCTATCCACCCAATCATAGGCCAACTTCACTGCAATATTTATTATAGTTGAACACCCCCGAGCTAGATTAAGATTTTGAGGAGTAAGTTCTTAGGGAAATTAAAATTAATTCCAATCAATAAATTACACAGGAATCTGGAGACTACCCCACCTCCACCCTCTCGATTCAGGATTGTATCCCCCAATATCTCCACATGTTCACTTGGGAATCTAGAGCACACTTATGCTCATATTCTAAACCTGTAGATATCATAAACACACAAAGATTCCCCTCTACAGACCACGCATCCAAGCACACCATGTTCCACCTCGTAGTTGTTCCAAAAGGCACAACATCCCCACATATTGTGTTTATTTAACCACACTTCCTAATGTGATCCTACTCCAATTCCAAAAATTGTTCCATTGTTCTCCTTCTATTCCACAAGTACATTTTCAAATCCCTATAAGTCTAACCTGACATACAACACCCATAACATAGTATCCATGTTTGTGAACATTTCCAATATTCACCATGCTTGATCCATGTGTACAATTCCCTCTCCTTCACTCGAATGAATGTCTCCTCCTTTATAGTCGGCTCTTCATTTTCCCCCCACCAACCCCCTCACAGCCCTTGCAACCCTTGAGTGGTGAACACACAGCACACCCCACAAGGAAATACAAAGTAGGTATGCATGTGTCCTCCATTCAAGAATCCCATACTCCACCCCTTGCCTGCCATGCAGGCCATTAAAACCTAGTTAAAAGGATCATGGACATTAAATAAAAAACCTTGACTTAACCAATTCCTAAGTAACTCCTCCTCAAAACTCTGAATCTATGTCCACTTCTCACATCTAGTCATTATATCTACATTCCACAATATTTACATGAATTTCAATTCATAATGATAATTATAAGAGGGATAGAAAAAAGGGTTGTTGCAAACCCCACCCCCTTAGAGGATCATCATCCTCGATGTTCTATACCCAAACAAAATTTCAAAAATTCTCTATGTGGAGCACAAAATTTCACCGAGCTCTTTACCAAACACCAATTTCAATAGTATTATATGTTGAATACTACATTCACAAAGAGATTTATATACACAAATCTTTACATTCATTTACATTTGTATTTACATTTTCCTGAAAAACAAAAAAAATGGGTATGATACCCTCATTTATTCATCCATCTCCCAAGTGGCTTCGCCTGGTCCAAAGTGCGCATTGCACCTTGACTTGCTTGATTACTTGATTCCGAAGTGTGATCTACCTTAGATATAGAATGCACAATGGCACTAGAATTCTCCCCCAAATTCGACTTGTATCACAAACTAATTAACAACATGATTAGCATCATGTACATATGTTTTAAGTAAATATATATTGAAAAAATCATGACGCTTCAGTGTGGGTGGTAAGGAAAATATATATGCCACTGACACCACTCTTTCTAAAATATGAAATGGCCCACAAAATTGTGGTTCCATATTGGCATAAGACCCAATATTTAATGAACTTATCATTGGTTTGATGTGAAGGAAAACATGCTCCTCCACTTCGAAAACTGTGTTCATCCTCTGTTGATCTGCATAGATCATCTTCTTGTCTTGATATATCTTCAGTTTTTTCCAATATTAATCACTTCCTACTCCATCTCCTTCAACATATTGTTCCCAATATGCACATGGTTCAATGTATCATTTCAGTTGATAGGTGTATTGCATTTCCTTCCCTAAAGAGCCTCCAATGGACCCATTCTCAATGATTCCTAGTACGCATTATTATAGGCAAACTCTACCAAAGGTAGAAATTCTTCCCACCTCTTTGGCTTATTCATGATATACATTCTCAACATTTCTTATATAACTTTGTTAACTATTTCATTCTATCCATATGTCTAAGGATGGTATGTTGTGTTGAAGGATAAATTTGTCTCAAAACCAATAAACAATGCCCTCCAAAACTTATAGGTGAACTTAGCATCCCTATCTAAGATAATATTCTTGGGTACACCATGTTTCTTATATAAAAATTTGAGCAATATCATTTTCTTGGTGAGTAGATTTAATAACTACAAAGTGGGCTACCTTGCTCAACTTTTCTACCACCACCATTATGGCATGATCATGTTGCCTAGCTATCCTTGGAAACCCAGTGATGAAATCCATTCAAATGACTTCCCATTTCCACTTTGGAATGGGGATTGGTTGTAGAAATCATATTATATGTATACACTCTACCTTCACTTGCTATAATTCCAAGCATTTGGCAATGTGCTCGGCCACATCCATTTTCATGCTTGACCAATAGTATATCTCTTTCATAGTTGTTATCATTTTACGATAACCTCAATTACCATAATATGGCCTTTTATGAAACTCATTAGAAATTAGATTCTTCAAGTTTCCCATGTAAGGTATATATCACTTTCCTTTTAACTTCAATATTCCATCCTCAATGACGGAGAAGTTCTTACTCATTTTTCCTTCTGGCTCTTGCTACAAACATTCTTTTATTTGTTGGTGGAAATTCTCATCTTGT
The DNA here is from genome assembly GCA_034641835.2 of Pinus albicaulis. Lineage (NCBI taxonomy): Eukaryota > Viridiplantae > Streptophyta > Pinopsida > Pinales > Pinaceae > Pinus > Pinus albicaulis. The sequence continues at coordinate 779,470,099 of CM076572.1, forward strand.
TGCATTCCCTCTTTAAAATTTTCTTGGATGTCAACTTCACAATAACTAATAGTTTCCAAATGAGCTACCTATATCCTTCCATTGAGTGCATCAACTACTTTGTTTTCCTTTCCCTTTATGTATTTGATTTCAAAATTAAATTCACCAATCAAAGCTAGCCATCTTGCCTCTCTCGCATTCATCTTTGACTAATAAAATAGATACCATAGCCCTCCATTATCTGACATTAAGATAAATTTCTTTCCAAGGAGGTAATGCCTCCACATCTTCCATGCATGGACTATTGCTTCCAACTCTAAATAATGAGTGACGTAATTTCTCTCATGTTCATTCAGCTTTCCAAACTCATAACAGACCACTTTCCCTTCTTGCATTAGCACTCCATGGAGTTCCCCCTTTCAGGAATTTGTGAATACAAAAAAATATTTATCTTGATATGTTGTCCTAAATATCAGTGCATGTGTGAGAAAATATTTCAATTTCTCAAAGATAGCTTTCTGGTGTCAATTGGAATTTAATTCCTTTTTTTTGCATTGCTATGATTGGATGCCCAATATTTGGAAATGTACAGATGAATCTCTGGTAATAACCAACCAAAACCATAAAGGATATTACCTCTGTCACGTTCTGAAGAGTAGGGCACTCCATAATGGCTTTAATATTCTATGGATCCATAACTATTCCTGCCTTGGAAACAATGTGTCACAAATACTGAAATACTAGAAAAATTCACACTTGTTTAGTTTGGCGTAGAGATTTTTCTTTCTTAGCTCTTCGAATACTATTGCTAAATATTTTTCTTTTTCCTCCTTGGTTTTTAAATAAACCAGAATGTAATCAACAAAAAACAATACAAACTTGTCGAAAGACAGACTTAAAATGTTATTCATTAAACAAATGAATGTTATTTGGTTGTTTGTGAGCCCAAATGACACCAACGTAAATTCACAGTGCCCATAATTTGTTATAAACATTTTTTTATGAACATATTCATTCTTGACGTGTATTTTATGGTACCCATATCTCAAATCAATATTTGAAAAGATTTTAGCTTCTCTCAGCTGGTCAAACAGTTCACCAATCCTTGGAAATAATATATGTTCTTGATTGTGGCTTTATTGAGTTGTCTATATTCAATACAAAACCTTAGTGTGTCATCCTTTTCCTTGAAAAATAATACAGGTGATCCCCAGGGTGTATGTTGGGTCTGATATATCCCTTGTCTAACATTTCCTTTAACTGCAATTTCAACTCTATAAGCTAGCATACTCATTCATTATGGAGCTTTGGATATTGGCATTGATCCCAATAGAAGTTCAACTAAGAAGTTGATTTCTCTCCTTGGTGGAAATATTGGGATATCTTCGGGAAAGACATCACTAAATTATTTGAATATTGGGTGCTCTTTGACTTTATCCTTGTTGACCTCCAGTTCACTGGTCACTTGAACAAAAAATATTTCACACCCCTTCCTATTGTACCTCTTTAGTTGCAGCGCAGTTATTTTCCTAACCATTATAAGTTTTTTCTTTCCCTACAACGTCATCATTTCTCCTTTGTCATTGAGACACTCAATTGACTTATTGTAGTAATCGACCTTAGTTTTGTGGGCCACTAAATATTCCATCCCAACTAGGATGCCATACGAGCCCAATAGTAACAAGTTTAGATCTACAATCATGGACATGTTGTCTATAGTGATTGGGCATGACTTCACCCCAAGTCTCAACACGTTTCTTAGTCCTGATGGCTAGCTGAACTAACCAATAGATTTCATGTGTTGTGCTCTGCAACACATACTTCTTTGCAACTTGTCTACTTATGTAACTAAAATTTGAGCCAGGGTCAACCAAAATTGAAACAGATTGATTATTGATCGTACCTTCCATTTCGATCACTGAGGCTTGGTGATCAACCTATATATTTTTACAAAGTTGTGTATGTTGGCACGGGATAAATTTTAAATTTACACTTTGTCCTGGATATTTTTAAATTCATCAATAAAGGGATGATCTCTCGTTAAGATCGATGGTTCACATCAATTTCGGACCCCTTATGTTTTTCAAGGTTTAATAGAGGAGGGGGTGTTCGAAAAGGGATAGTTTTCACAAACAAGGTTTGACAACGTGGCAAACAGAGGTTAATTCGCACCCCCTCCATCTGATACCACAAACCAGATAAGCCCCCCTCCGAAATGTGATTTCAGGATTTCGCAGAGCAAACACAGCAGCAATGGATTTGGTCTTCAAGGTTGAAATTGAATTGGCCTCCACTTTAATTTCTTCATAGAATAGGGTGGCATGATGGAGGAGTGGCACGTTGATCTCAGGAATGGATTGTCTTGTGATGTTGTGGTGCTGACTTATGGCTCAACGTGTGAGTAGATGCTACTGTACACTCTGCACAGGTGTTCGGAGCAGTATCAGTTGGGTTCTGGTGTTAATACTTTCCACCTTGTTACTACGAAGTCTTACTGATGTAGCAGCTTGAAGAAACTGATTCTGAGCTATCAATATTTGTTTTGTGAAAGAAAATGTCAGCAAATACATGATTATGTGCACCATGCTTGCAAACTGCGATTTCGCACTGAAGTAAAGCCATGCTCGCCCATCTCTAGTTTATTTGTTTGTTCATTCACTGAAATCAATCCAGTCTCACCAATATCCCGTGTTAGTTTGTGTACAAATTTCTAGAAATGGCAGTAATCTTAGATTATGAAGAAGAAGTGAAAGTCCAGGAGCAACCCTCTCCAAACCCAGAGAACTTTTAATAAAACTGAGTCTTCCCCCATATTTGATTATGAATATTTACGACTTTCCAAGTCGAATGAAAATTGGGAAGATGATTGAATTACTTGGTGGGAAATTCAGCGTTTTGTGTGGGAAATTTCATTATGGTAGTGATTTTGGAGAACCAAGCGGTCATGTTGATAGAGTTGAAACTATCAGTGCCACTCTTGTGAGACTGGGATTGCGTTGCTCAGACCATAATTATTTAAGGGGTCTCTAGTTACTATTGTCTTTCATTAACCATTCATGTTTGTTGAATTCAACCCTTCTGGAAATGGGAAGTGCAATGTTTATTCACATGTCCAAGCCCATCCAGAAAGGAGAAGATATAACCATTTCTTACTCCGATACTCTTGTCCCCTTGCTGCAGCGCCAAGCTAAGTATGAGTGTTGGGGTTTCAAATGAAAGTGCAATAGATGAAAATTGGAGGAATTTATGAGGCCACTTTTGGAGCCCATAACCAGAGAATTTGGAAAATTGATTTCTAGAGAAATGGAGGAAATCAAAACTTCAATTACTCTTCAATTTCATTATGGTTTCGAGGTTGATCTTAGTGCATGCCATAAAAGTGCAGAGCTTTTTGTAGAGGTGGAAGAGATTATTAGGAGTTTCCCCTAGTTGGAAGCTGAAGAAAATAATTGGGTTTGTGCGTCTTTTGTGTGTGCCTATTTTGTAGGAATGCCATCGAACGTGTTCTTCTCCACAACATTAGAGGAATGTGTTCCTTTCAGAACAGACATCATGAAAACAATTCAAAACATTGTGCCTGGAGACATTCGAACTCTGATCATGGTAGGCAAACATTTAAAAGATGCTAACCATAGGATGAGGGATGAAAATCAAGAATTTATTACAAGATATCTATCGAAACAAGCCAGGGAGGCATGCATCAGAGTGTTTGTTCAACATAGTGAACATGTTTTCGAGGAACTCGTGCTTTAGGCTTCAAACTACCATATGTTCTAGTAATAGTTCGACTGACATTTCGATGATCCGATAATATTCAGTGTAGAAGATATAGGGCAGGGTGCCATTTTGGAGGGTTAATTTATTTGAAGTAGGAGCATGGATTCGACTATAGTGGTAAAGATTTTATGATTGTAAGTGAGAGAAGGAACCCGCAAAAGACAATTTTGAAGCAATTTAGGGCACTAGTCGGAGGGGCAACGCAAGTGATCCTAAAACAAATTATGAAGATCTTGATCTCGCGCAAAAAAGGGTCACCATATTCTCCACCCAGGGATCAACCTGTTGTGATAACTATGAATGAGGACGGTATTGTTGATGATATCAATGTTGTTTCTATTGGTGCTATTGATGCTTGTTCAGAAAATATTAACACAACTAGTGAAAATCCTGGAAGCCTCGATCTTGGATTAGATAAGAAATCTACAGAGGATACCACAGAAATTTTCTATGGTTGTGACTCTGAGTTTGATGGGTACGATGATGAATATGAACTTATTTCTGATACTGAAAAGAATTTTGTTGAACATGTTGAAAATGAGCATCAAGTCGAAGAAGGAGAATATAGAGAAACATGGCTTCATAATTTGGATAAAGAAGATACAGGGGAAGAACTGGAAGATGAATATGTTGATTATGGTGCTTATACCAACAGTGTTGGTATCAAAGGATATGAGAATGGAGTAGTTCAAGCATCAGAATTTCATACGTATCATACACCCTTAAACAAATAGAGAGATTTTGTAAACGCAATGGGGGTTGCAAGGGAGTTTGTTGCAAGAGTTTCAGGCACCAAAGAAGCAGTCTTAGAAGTGTATGAGGGACAAATGGAAAATTTGAAATATTTGTTGCAGTAATCTTCCAGTTTTCCTGGCACTTACTCGACCCCAAGATATCACAAAGATCAACCACCGAATGCAAATACTTATTCATATATGTTGTCCATCTCACAATTGGAAAAGAATATATTGTTAATAACAACATCCTGAGAAGTAGGAGGAAGTTTAACACATGTCACCCCTGTTGCAATCACTTCCTTAAAGACTGATGATTAGTTATACATGTGTCATTAGTTTTATAATAGATTTTCTATTTTTAGAAAGAATATGGGAGATTCGATCAAATTGAGCGTTTCAAGGGAATCAAAGCAACACCAGGTGTCCAAAAAGTGCCAGATATCTAGATGTCCTTAATGACTCCAACTGTTTTATTTACACATGTCAAATAATGTTAGTCCTTCTCTGTTATGTAGTGAATAAGAAAGTGACTTTTAGTTACGGCATTGATTGTAATCAGTTAGTAGGATTAGCATATATATTGGATTCAGTCGAAGTATGGGAGGGGGGGGGATTGTAATGAGAAACATTTCTATTATAGAAAGTGGTTCACTGAGTTTCAAGTGACTATTTGCAAAGTAATACAAGACCAGTTGTTCAGGATTCACATGGTGTCTGAAATGGTAAAGTTTTCTCTTATTTTTATGTTTTTTTTCCATTTTATTCCTTTCTTAGTATTTCTGAATTCTTATTATAAAGAAGAAAATGAAGAATATGATTTGTTATCTAGAGCACCCTATTCTAGTTGTGTTTACAATAGTCTATGTTTTCTACTGATGCCAAATCGAGGAATTCTTAATCGATCCTCGGTTTCTAGTGAAATTTACATTCTAGTCTAATTGAGAAATTCTTAATTGCTCCTTGATTTCTACTGAGTCCCACTCTTCTTGTATCTTCCCATTCCATTTTATTCTCAAATATCCAAAGTAGTACACCTAGCTTGCCCTATTTCACTCATGTTTGATTACTTCTGCAAATTGATCACCCAAGCCTTTTTACTCTATTATCACTCCAATAATTCATAAGAGTTGTGAGATTTTTTATTTTAGTTCAAAGAATATTAGAGGTAACCACAAACCTACTTTTAAGCCTTAGGATCTAGCCTTCCTAATGCTCAGAGAGGGCTCTCTCTATATGATTTATCTTTGTTGATTGTATTTTATTTTAGGCTAGTTATGTAGGGTAAATTGGTTTTGGATTTTGACTTGATTTGGTGGTGAAATCACTTACTTAGATGGATAGATGTAGGTTTGTATTCCATTGGGCTAATGGAGCCAATGTGTCAAGCAGTCAGATCAGGATCAAGTTCTAAAGGGAAATGTTTACAGGGCAAGATAGCTAAGTTACTTCAAATCTTCAAGGCTGATGGTGAAAATGGTTTTGATCGGGATAAAATATCAATTAAGGGTTCTTAAATCCGGATTATGATTGAAAAGGCAAAGGTCAATCGAAACTAGGGAGAAATTAAGGGTTCCCTAATCTAGATATCAATGGAAAACATATAAATGATAATCAGTCAAAACAGAGTGCTTTTAAAATATTCTAAAATAACAATTCCTGATTTATCATTTAGATTCAGAACAAATTTCAAGTATTGATGAAAAACATAAGAAATTGATAAGGAAACAAGTGAAAATACTTCACTGCAGTGGCCCAATAAATGAATCCTGTAATATGATGTTTTATTTCCTTAATCCAGTTTACTGACTTGAAATTGGTACAATCACTCTTAGGTTCAAACTAGTACAACTATAGAAATGTTCAGAAATTCATCCACACTCAATACTTCTAAATGAGAAGTATTTTTACAAAATATCCTAAAACAAACTTAGGAATTATTCATGGAAAGGAAATATCTTCATGCAAGAATATAGTGACAGCTTTCTAACTAATGCTAGTTGTCCCTTTTTTATTGAAATAACCTGTTTTCTATCTTAATTTTGTTACTGCTTTCTCTCTTTGTTGTTCAATGAATCTGTAGCTGGACAGTGTGGTATCTTTACGCTGGCAGGTTCATCTCTGATTTGTAATTCTTCTTTTGACTTTTAAACTTTGACTTTGAACTGATATTCTTTCACCTGATACTCTTTCATCTGATACTCTTTATCCCGATACTCTTTCACTGTAAAACTGTAAATGTTGTTTTAACCTTTACTGCTATGTTTTTACTGCAATCTGATTTCACAGTAAATCGGTCAATTTTTCCCAAAATTCAGCCTATGGAAATTTGATCTTCATCATCCTCCTGAAATTCTCATCAGCTTCGGTGTATTTTGAGAATGTAGGCTTGTTGATAAATATGTGTTTTACCTCATGTTGTAGGTAAAACAAATTCTCAATGCTTTTGTAAAGTACCTTCCATGATGGGATTCCCTGCAAGGCTGAATTGTTCACTTACTCCTTGGAAAACTCTCTTATATTTTTATCATAATCATCCTACTTCATTAATCTGCCATTAATAACTAGAGGATTGGGACGGCCTTTTTGCCTTAGAACATCAAACTTGATCATGAACCTTGTGATAGCAACCTCCATGTTCTGGAATTTCTCTTCTAACTGTATCATCAAATTCTTCATAGAAATTACCTTCCTAACTTCTAGGATGGTTTATGTTCAGTCGTTAATTCCAATTTCTTCCAGCTCTTTCCTATTCTTAGAATTTAGAAATTTGATGATTTCAAGAGCTTCTTCGGGTTTCTTTCCAAGCTCTTCTTTGATTTTTTGGATTGCTTCTCTTGATGATTTTACTAATTCTTCTTGTTCATATATGACCTGTATGGGTGGCCAAATATCATTGACAGATTCAATGATATTGGACCACAGTTGTTGCTTGACATGTATCATTGGTTCCTTCATTGTTAGTTCTTTTTCTAACTTTTTCAACTGCTCATTTAATCTATTTTATTTTTTTTTCTTCATTATTATGCATTATCTTGGCATCATCTTCAATATTTTTAAGCTATTCTTTAAGTGTGTTTATCTCATTGGTCTGAATAGACATGTCCTGCATAGCTTTTACCAATTTTCTTGCTTCATTTGAATGTTGTGCTGCTATTGTTGAATATTTTGTGGCTGAAGTGGTTGATGAAGTGACAGGTAATGTTGTAGCCATGGTAATTGTAGGTTCCAGTGATTTAGCAAGTGTAGAAGGTACAGCAGTAGTAACTACAGGAATCACTGTGACTCGAATTTCTTCTTCTTTATCATTTTTCTCTTGGACCAATTTGTCCATTTCATTCTCTATTTCCTTTATCTGAGAAGTCAACTGTAAAATGAGATTCATCATCTCATCTTTCTGATTGGTATCTTGTAAGACTTCCTTAGCTTGAGGATGTTCTGTAGGGGGCAGCTTTAGTTGCTTCTTTAATGCAACAATGTCTGCATTTTTCTTCTTGATCATTTCCTCTGCAACTTTTACATTTTTAGGATCATATCCTACTTCAATCACTAGCTCTTCCAAGGATTTAATTCTAGTGTCGTTTGCCTGTGAAGAAGCTTTTTCCAATTTGAGCTGATCTCTTATATTGGCAAGAGTGTTTTGTAAATTTTGTACACTCATGGCCTTGGTGGTCATTGTAGAATAGATCATCTCCCTAACTGCATATGAAACTCAATTTGGTCCAGAGGATGAATATCATGTGCCAAGACTTCAAAACCTGTCTTTTTGTAATCAGAAGATGACTTAGGAGTTTGCATTGTAGGTTGAAGAAATTTCATCTGCATATTTTTATTCTTGTAGTCAAAGACTGAAAGTAGCCTATTATGGATACCATGTTAAGTCCCTATATTAATAGTATAGACCCCTATTATGTTAGTGTAGCCCCCCTTATTGTTATTATTGTACCCCTGTAACCCCCATATTGTTATTATTGTGCTCTTACATTATTATTGTTAGGTCAGCTAGGATTACATTGTGGCCCCACTAGGATTATATTGTGGCCCCATGGACTCCTATATATAGAAGGAGGCTTTGTTCATTTGTATCATCCAAGAATTGTTCATTTATGTAATGTATTGGAGGTTTTCCCCTCTAAGTGGCTTATTTCTAAGGCGTTGATATCTCTTTTCTTCTATTTTTGGAGCTGGTTACACAACATTTGGTATTAGAGCTTTGGATTCTAGCGTTTCGCTGCTCCAAAAAGGTCATCGTGGAATTTTCGCTATAACTATTTTTCTACGAAGTTTGAGAAGCTGAAATTTTTAAGGTTTGAAGCCAAAGTCCTGAGGAAGCTTGTCTAAAAATTTTAGAGCTTGGTTCGCAATATTTGCGGAGATATCATCTGCGGAAGTTAGGTCTTTTTTCAGGCTCCTAAACAGGTCATCGTGGAATTTTCGCTATAACTTTTTTTGTACGAAGGTTCAGAGTCTGAAATTCGTATGGTGCAAAGCTGAAATCCTGAGGAAATTCATAAAAATATTTGAGAGCTTGGTTCGCAACATTTTTGGAGATATGATCTGTGGAAGGTAGTGCTTTTTCAGGCTCCTGAATTTCATCTCAAAGAGGTGATCGTGGGAAAAGTTCAATAAATCTCTCTCTGGACATCGGATTGGAGTTCCGTAAAAATTGGTCACAAGGAAACAGACTGTAGTTTCTTGGCTATCAATTTCAGAGACAAAATATGAAATAATGACACGTGGCAAGTCGTACAAGTTCACTCTACTAAACCAGTCCATAATTAGGTCATTGTGGGATATTGGACACAACTTTGTCTTGGAGAATCCACATCAGATCAGAACTGTGGCATTTGAAAGAAGCTTCAGAGGGCTACTGCAGGGCTAAAATTAAAATAATGAAGTGCTAAAATCACAGATATAATCCAATTTCAATATTGAGCTTTTCAAAAGCAAGAAAAAAGTGTGCATTTTTCCGAATTGCATAAGTCTTGTTTGAAGAATCAATTTGAATTGATTCCAAGGGCATATTTTAGAATTTTCATCAGTATTGGGTTCTATAATGCCTCCAAAAAATAATTCCATACCCATTAATCCCTCAAAAATCTATACTATGACGCATGAAGAGGAAGAGTTGCAATATGAGATATCAAAATTACGGTCCCAAGTGCAACAAGTTTCAATCTTACGAAGAGCAATTGAAGATGAAATAGATGGTTTAAAAGCAGAAATGGAGGCTAAGTTGGATGGTTTGAAGGATAAAATAATAGCAAATATGGATGATAAATTAATGGAAGATCACATCGAGCATCAACAACAAGTTCTCCAACTCTCAAAGGATAACCCAACTTTGGTGCAGAATCTAATGAAACAACGGGAAGATCAACATCACATCGAAAGAAGTTATGAAGCAGTCATAGAAAAAAGAACTCGAAAAGTACGATCAATTTCAGAGTATCTCAGCAAGTGGAAGAACTTTCCTGTAAAATATTTCACATGGGAGGATGAGAATTTTATACAGAAGCATCAAGAAATAATCAAGCGTTGAGGACAACACTTGTTTGAAGGAGAGGGACATGTTAAGTCCCTATATTAATAGTATAGACCCTTATTATGTTAGTGTAGCCCCCCTTATTGTTATTATTGGACCCCTGTAACCCCCATATTGTTATTATTGTGCTCTTACATTATTATTGTTAGGTCGGCTAGGATTACATTGTGGCCCCACTAGGATTATATTGTGGCCCCATGGACTCCTATATATAGAAGGAGGTTTTGTTCATTTTTATCATCCAAGAATTGTTCATTTATGAAATGTATTGGAGGTTTCCCCCTTGAAGTGGCTTATTTTTAAGGCGTTGATATCTCTTTTCTTCTATTTTTGGCGCTGGTTACGCAACATACCAGGAGTTTGTTTCAGATATTGGGAATATATTTCAGTCTTAATTTCTTCATTTTTGGATTTGATTTCTTGTATCTTTCCTTGATATCCATATCCTTTTTTGCTGGTTTTTTAGATTAATAAACTTCCATATTGTGCTGCTTCTGAAATAACTAAGTCTTTGAAGTAGTAGGCTATTGTTCTTCTTCAATTATTGTAGGAGGTGCATTGTCTTTTGCTGCAATTTTTGTATCAATCACCTCTATTGTTTCCACTTCTTTATTAGCGGTATTTAGCTTTGGCTTTTTACTGTATCTCAATTTAAACTTGGTATTTGTTGTAGTCTCTGTAGTATAGGATCCTTCCTGTTTTTTCCTCTTTACATTCCTGTCTTCTTGGGTTGGAGTTTGCAAAGTTTGACTAGTATCACTTTGCTTCCCTGTCTCTACCAAGGTATTCTCCAACCATTCAGATTGATTAGAGAATTTCTCTATCTCTAGTTTCTTTTCATGTACATATGGAGTCAATACCATAGGAAACTGGGAATGAACTTGAACACCTGCAAATGTTTTTCAACCTCTCGACCTACATCTCTATTGTTATAGATAAAAGGGCCAACCTGGTTTTTCAACTTGAACTGTGTCTTTTTCTTTTCTGCCAAGAAATTAATTGCATCTGAATTTAGAATCTTCCTTATGTATTGCAGGGAAAATAACCTCATAGGGAGGTATTTAGGCAGTTTCAGTGTGAATTTTGTTACAAGTACCAATCACCTGTCATGTGATGCTCTGACATCTGCAAAACCTTTTTAATTTCTTCACTAATTCTGGGCTGCCTGCTGTTGTTCAGCAAATTTACCATAGGATGAATGAAGGAATATGTGAAATCTGTATAAGTGAACTCATTGGAGTCTTTCCGTATCAAGGAAGTTCAAAAGATGACTGATTGAGGGTTTCCTTCCACATCAAGCTTCTGAAGGTTTATATTGAATTTTTCAGACTGAAAGTATAAGAACATGATATCGGAGATGATTTCTTAAGAGTGTATATCCATGTGTAGTTTGTTAACCATTTTTAGACTTAGGGTTAAAATATTTTTGGGTTTTTGGGTATTTTTTAATAAAAGGGGAATTTGTAAAGGGCTTTCACTTTTCTTAAGTAAAATGTGTTTTTAACTTAGGAAAAGGGGTTTTTTGCAAGGGGGAAAAGAGTGAAATAAGGAGAAAGAATGAAAATAGAGGGGCATTTTAACAAGTTGCACACAATCTTTATTTTATAGTAAAAGTAAATAGTGGTTGCATTTGGATTTGCATCACTTTCATGTTTTATTTTTATCTCTTTTTGTTTGGGGTCGATTTTCATATTCTTTTTTATATTTTTTCTTTCAAGTCCTTTGATTTTTCTTTTAGGACTTTTACCGTCTTTACGTTTTTTATTTTTCTAATATGGGAAAACAATTTGCAGAAAGCAAAGAATGTACATATTACAAGACTAATCAAAGTAAAATCAAAAATTATGAATCCTATTATTATAGGACCCTAATAGTGGCTCCACATGGAGATGGCATTTCCTAGTGAAATGTCAAGAACTATGAGACTAGTAGCCTTTGCATTTTGATTGTTCTGGCCTTGAAACTATTTTCTGAGCTCTGAATTATTTATACTTATGATATTTGGTCTCTCAAATCTTAGGGCCTTCTCTCTGCGCTTCAACTTTGCTAGAAAAACATCCAATCCAATCTAAAATCTCCAATGTTATGTACAATGAGTAAGCTAAACAAAGTGAACTATTGTTATTCTAGGAATAGTAATGCTTCAGCATTCTGCCATTGGTAGGTTCACCTGGCAGATCTGATCCATCTAAATCCTTCAAAAAGAATGCATTGTTACCTCTATAATCATAAATGACAGAAGGGCCTTTCCATAAGAAATCAAATTTCCCATGTTTACCTTTCTCTTCTCTCCTGGAATCCCACTTAAGAACTTTGTCACCTATATAAAGATCATCTTCCTTAGTCTTCTTGTCAAATATATTTTTAATATTTTCTTGAACAACTTGAGACTTGAGATAGACATCTTCCCTGGTTTGCTATAAGTGTATGGTTTGATTTATCCTTCTTTGGATATCATTAGTTTCTACCTATAGTTCTTGGATTATTTTCATCATTGGTACTCCTAAAGAAGATGGAAAAATAGCATCCATCCCATAAACTAGCTGATAAGGGGATGTACCAATGGACTTATTTGTGGTAAGTCTCTCTGCCCATAAGGAATTCACTAACCTTTTGTTCCACGTTTTCTTATTGTCTTCTAGTAGTTTCTTGATGATATTTACAAGGCTTTTATTAGAGGATTCAACAAGACCATTATCTTGAGGGTAATAAGTAGTGGAATGGCCAAGGGTAATATGGTATTTATTACAGAAGTCAATCATATTTTTGGACTTGAATGCAGCTACATTATCAGTAATGATCTTTTGGGGGCATCCAAATCTTGACAATATGTTGTTTTCTAAAGATTATGACAGTATCAGTGGCTTGTCTGGAAGGTATGACTTCTATCCAATTAGTGAAATAGTCTGTGGCTGTCAAAATCCACTTGTGTTGGGTTGAGGATGGAGGGTGAATTTCACCAATGAAGTCAAGACCCCATTGTTGAAAAGGAATTTCTATGGAGATGGGTTTAATGGGTAAATCTAGTAGCTTTTTCTTCCCTTCAAATATTTGGCATTTGTGACTGGAGGTCACATACTTTTTCACATCTGCAAACAATGTAGGCCAGTAAAAACTAGCTCTCAAGATTTTATCTGCAGTTGACTTCCAATAAAGGTGTCCTCCATAGTCACCTGTGTGAAACTCTTCCAAAACTTTATCAACTTCTTCTTTAAGTAAACAATTCAATAAAATTCCACCATGATCTTTCCAAAATAGTGCATTGTCTATGATACAAAACTTCATTGCCTTTAACTTTAAAAATCTAGCTTTGGTTCTCGATAATCTAGGAGGAGCTTGTAAATTTAGTAATACAAATATAATATCTGCGTACCATGGTGAATCTGAAAAGGTTTCACTGATCTCTGGAGTTGCCATCTCTTCCTGATCATCTAATTGGGAAATAAAATTAATATCTAAAGCATTAAAATTTGATTCAGCGATGATTTTGGCTAAACCTTGACCTTTAATGAGTTTGGTGGGCTTAATTTCTATGTCATATTCCAAAACAGTGGCAATCCATTTACCTCTTTTACCAGTAGGTCCATTCTGAGTTAGAATGTCCTTCACAGCTGAATTTGGAACATAAGCAATAATATGTGAATACAGGATGTACACTCTAAAGTCTTTGATAGCCTTCACCAAAGCTAGTGCCTACTTTTCCATTATGTTATATTTTAAAGTGGAATCTCTAAGTGATTTTTTGAAAAAAGAAATGGGTTGCTCATAGCCCTGATCATTTTTCTGCAGTAAGAATGCAGCAATAGTATGTTCTGAAGCAAAGGAAAAAATAAGGAAATCTTTTTTGAAATCAGGACTTATTAAGATTGGTGTTTTTGTCAAGGCTTGTTTGATTGATTCAAATGATTTTTTGGCCTCCACAATCCATTTAAGTACTGAGCCTTTTTTCAACATGTTATTGAGTTCTCTAATTATTTCTGCTAAGTTTGAAATGAATCTTCTGAGAAAATTAATTTGACCTAAGAAAGCTTGCAATTTTTTAATATTCCTAGAATGACTAATGCTTAGAATGGCCTCTATTCTAGCTGGGTCTATCCTAAGTCCCTCTTTAGATATGATATGTCCTAACAATTTACCTTCTTCAAGTCCAAATAGAGTCTTTTTAGGATTTAAAGAAATGCCAAATTTCTTGCATTTGATAAATACTTGTCTGAGATGATCTAGATGTTCATTGTCGGTCTTTGAAAATACAGTAATATCATCTAGATAGATCATAAGGAAATCATGAATTTATTTAGCAAAATTTATATCCATTGCTCTTTGAAAAGTGGCTCCTGCATTCATTAATCCAAAAGGCATTTTCACATACATGAAAGTACCCCAAGGAGTAGTAAAAGCAGTGTTAGGTTGGTCTTCTGGTTGAACTAAAATCTGGTTATATCCAGAGAATCCATCAAGTGATGAAATCCTGGAAGAACCAACCACCCTCTGTAAAATGTGATCCATCTTTGGGAGAGGGTAGTTATCTTTTAAGGACACCTTGTTTAAATTCCAGAAATCAACACAATCTTATTTCTCATGTCTTTTTCCTAGTGGTAACTAGGTTTGAAACCCAATCAGAATATCTGATTGGTGCAATTATCTGGGCTTCATACATTCTCTTGACCTATTTTTCAATTAAAGGCATTAAAACTAGATTGATTCTTCTAAGCTTTTGTTTAAAAGGTCTTTGATCTTCTTTTATGGGTATTTTGTGTTGTATTATGCTAGTGTCATAAGATTTTAAGTCCTCATAACTCCATGCAAATACATCCTGAAATTCCTTAAACAAAGATATGTATTTCAATTTTTCTTCTTGAGGTAAGGCTTTTGAAATTTTTATCATCTTAGGTTTTAGTTTTGTTCCTATATTTCACTCTTCAATGTCAGATCTTAATGGTTCCATCTTTGGTTATCATCTTAGGTTTTAGTTCTGTTCCTATATTGCACTCTTCAATGTCAGATATTAATGGTTCCATCTTTGGTTTTCTTGCAACATCATTCGAATCAAATAGATCTTCTAAAGGGTCTAATCCCTTAGGTAAAAAGTTGTTCTTAAGGTTTAAAATGTCAGAATCATCATCTACTAATTCTTCAATCTCTACCTTCTCTAAATTATCTATTTCTACTTGAGTAAATTTAGTGGGTTTAGTGAAATCTAAGTTATTTACATCTACATTGTTTATATCAATCTCACTATATATGGTTTGATATATTGTATAATCTGTGTCTATGTTACAATTTTGAAATTCTCCTTCAGCGTTCATGAAATGATAAATCTGTTCATCCTGTGAAAATATCTGCCAATATTTTAGATTATCTAGTATTGTAGGTCTATGTTTAACTTTTGTTGTATATTTATGATTTGGTTGAAAAGACAGATTGTAGGTGCTAGCAAAAGTTGTTAAACTCTGTGCCTGTATGTTCTATTTTCTAGGAATTGGAGCAAAATCACATTCAAGCAATTCACTAATCAGATCTAAAACAGTTTATCTATATTGGCTTAATCTTGGATTATATACAGAATATTCTCCTCTTATCTTTCTTACAATTAGCTCAGAGTCACCCATGATTGACACTCTTTTGGCTCCTAAATTTCTAACAATTTGCAGTCCTAAAATCAAAGCTTCATATTCAGCCATGTTGTTCGTACATTTGAAATTTAATCTAAAGGCTTGACCTTCTACATGATTGTTTTCCATTTTGTGTATCCAAACTCCTGCTCCTGCTCCTAATTTGTTGACTGATCCATCAAAATCTAGGTGCCACATTGATTCATGAAAAATGTTGTCATTGTCTAGTGCTTTCTTTTTTTGTTTTAGTTCAGTGTTGTTCTCAGTGCTAGTTTTAGAATTACATAAAAGGAAGGATTCCATATCAGTAGGTGTATAATAAATAGGATAGTTTCGAGGTATTTCTACACTACTGACCATGTACTTCATTAATGTATCTCTGTAAAGTTTCTTGGGTTGGCCAAACACTGATATTGTTGCATAAGACATATCTAGTTGTAGAGAAATTTAGCTCCCCATGAGCGAGATAACAACGTTCCATATTTACGAGGGATGTCACCTACTACAATATCCATGACTATGCTTTTTCCGGGGTATTGAAATAAAGTAACACATAAATCTTTGATCAAGCCTAAACATTTCACTTTATTGGAATCAAATGAGAAGAGATATTTATAAGGTCTAGTGATGTTTAAATTCAAGGTTTCTATTATTGCTTTAGGCATCAAATTATGTGAAGCACCTGAATCTAGCATTGCATTATGTAAAATCTGATCATGAACAGTTAAGCTAATGTAGAAAGGAGGAACTCCTCCATCTTGGTGTTTTCCATTAACTTCAGGACCAAAGATTAGTTCTGGTTGATCATCACTCAAATTTACTGAATCTTCTCCATCATTCATATTTAAAGTCTCAGTGATATGTGATTTTTATAGGTCATGTTTTACCAATTCTTTTAAAGGAATTAGTATCTTTAGTTTGGAAATTTCAGCTTGGATGTTGAATGGTGCTTGTGATTTTCCTAACTGAATTATTTCTTCTTTTGTAACTCTAGTTTGGGTATGTTTATCTTCTTTTTCTACAGTTGGTTTTTCATTTTATGTTTGTATTTCCACTGTTTTACTACTTTTAATTTTCTTTTCAGGGATAGTTTGAGATGTAGTGGAAGTTTTGGCAGATTTTGTGGTTTCAACAGTTGTTTTGGAAGTGGTTGTTTTAGAATCAGCTTATTTTGGATTAGCAGTAGATGTTTTTGGATCTGAAATTGTTGTTTTAATAGAATTTATTGTCTTGGAAGTAGCATATTTTTTAGGATCTGATGATGTTTGAATAACAGTATCTGTTATGTCAACAATTTTAGGACTAGGTGAAATTTTGGGACTTGAAATTTTCTTATTAGGATTTGAATTCTTCTAAGTTGAACTAGAGTTTTGCTGGGTTTCCTTAGGAAGGATTTGCAGAACTTTAGTGGTAGGAGCCTCTACTATTTTCTTTGTTTGAGTTTGTACATATTTCTTAATAGAAGGCTCTACATTTTTCTTGCTCCTAAGTTTATATTGCTTATGAACTTCATTAATTGCAAACTCATAACCTTGCTTGTAATCAAAAGACTCACCAGAATCTAATTGTAGTTGTTGTAATTCATATAACTCTTGTTCTCCTTGTGTAAGAAAAAAAGTGTTATCATCATTAATGCCCATTAGATTGATCTGAGTGTCTTCATCATTTTCATTTTGGTGAGAACTTTCAGCATAGTTCTCTTGGAAAGGTGGTCTTATTGTTTGGCCAGGTGTTGATTCTCTAGATTTTCCAGTGTTGGTGTTTTTCCTGAAATTCAGATTTCTAATTTGAGGTCCTTGTTATTGGTTATCCCACTGTGGCTTCATTTCCATATTATCTAACCTATCCATCATTCTTTCTAAATTTTTTGCGAAGTTATCTATTTTCAAATCTGAAGTTAATGTTTCCTCTTTTATTGTCACTCTCCTTTCATTTCTTAATCTAGCTTTCCTTGCTAACAAGTTTGCTTCTACACTTACAACATTACTTTGCATCTGCTCTAAGGTTTTTGGATTTCTCTCTCTTAGTTAGTAAGCCATATCTGTATCAAATCCATCAGGGAATTTGATAAGGGTGGAGTCAAGAGGAGGTTTAAGATTAGCATGAATTGCATTGTAAATATTGTTATATCTTGTACAATAGTCTTGAAATGTTTCATTTGGTGCTCTTTTAATATTTTCAAATTCAGACAAAATTTGTAATGGATTCTTCTTCTTCTCCCATATATTAAGAAACATCCTATGAAAAACAGCTAAATCAACTATACTACCAACAAGTAAACCTTTAAACCACCTCTTAACATCACCAACTAAAGTCTAAGCAAAAAGTCTCATTTGGACATCAGCATCATCTAATTCATGCAACTCAAAGTAGTTTGTCATTTTATTAACATGTTGTTGTACAGTGTAATGAGTTGTTCCATCAAATTGAGGGATTTTTCTTTGATAATCTTGGGGCATGGAATTTAGAGGGGATTGTAGGACCAATGGGGCATATCTGGCAGCCATGCCTTGGATTCTAGCCAGGGAGAATTTTAAGGATGGGAAATTATTTTGAAGTTTAAAACATTGGTGAATCTCACTAGTCCCTAATATGCAAACTACAAAATTTTTATTGATATATATGTAAAATTATTCAAATTATAATGATTTTCTATATACTTTGTATATAATTTTGGCGATTTTTAAATTAAAATAATTTTATATTATAAAATTTGGGTGAATCATTTTTATAAAAAATGGAAATTGGTGAATATTTTTTTGGAAAAAACATGGAAAATTAGCCCACCTGCGAATATTAGCCCCTAAAATTTTCCATGATTCTAGCTTGGCTAGGAGGTAATTTTGAAGTACTTGGTGAAGAACTTGAGGTACTTGCAGATGTAGTTAATGCACTTGCAGCTGAGATTGGGATATTAGAATATGTACTTGAAAATGTGGTTGAGATACTAGAAGATGAAACTGGGATGCTAGAAGAGGTGCTTGGAAATGAGAATGATGTATTGGAAAAAATAGCATAAAAGCTAGGGGATGAACTTGAAGTGGTGGAAGATGGAAATAAAATTCTAGGTTGAAGTGGAATCTTGGGAAAAAATGAATTTGTGGAATGAAGTGTGGTGGAAACAATGGATTAAGTGGTATTAAATAAGGATGAACCTACATATTCTAAAAGACTGGTATCTAAATGACTATTAGAAGGCTTAGGGGTATAGGTTGATAAAGCAGTCAATTCAACTGAATGTTGTAAATAAGCTTCATCAATTACCTTAATCAAAGTTGCAATTATGGCATCAAGTTTATCATAAAATTCAAAAATATTTTGATCAGAATCAACTGAAATAGTTTCCTTCTTAGTTTCAATGAATGAAATGAAATCAGGATCTATTACAGTATTATGTATGTCACTTTCTGATTTAGTTCTAAACAAAGTTTGTTCAAAAGCTAGATCAAATTCAATGTCTTGTAAACTTGATAGTTTATTTGGAAGAGAATTTTCTTTGATCAATGAATTTCTATTACCCAAACTCTCTACTTTTTTTTATTTTCATTCCAATTTTGTCAGGATTATCTACTATGATAGGAGGTTGTGGATCTGGAATGGACCTGGTATAGTAGACCCTTCTGGAAGCTAGAATTACAGTTTTTTATGAAAATATGCTCACAACTCTTTTAAAACGATATTAAGGTGAAAATATAAGTGAAAATATATCTTTTAAGATCTATTTATAAAAAACTAACGATTGGTTAGTCCCCAGCTGAGTCGCCAGTATCTTATCACTCCAATAATTCTTAATAGTTGTGAGATTTTTTATTTTAGTTTAAAGAATATTAGAGGTAACCACAAACCTAATTTTAAGCCTTAGGATCTAGCCTTCCTAATGCTCAGAGAGGGCTCTCTCTATATGATTTATATTTGTTGATTGTATTTGATTTTAGGCTAGTTATGTAGGGTAAATTGGTTTTGGATTTTGATTTGATTTCGTGGTGAAATCACTTACTTAGATGGATAGATATTGGTATGTATTCCATTGGGATAATGGAGTCAATGTGTCAAGCATCCATATCAGGATCAAGTTCTAAAGGGAAATTTTTACAAGGCAAGATAGCTGAGTTACTTCAGATCTTCAAGGTTGATGGTGAAAATGGTTTTGATCGGGATAAAAGAGCAGTTAAGGGTTCTTAAATCTGTATTATGATTGAAAAGGCAGAGTTCAATCGAAACTATGGAGCAATTAAGGGTTCCATAATCTAAATATCAATGGAAAACATATAAATGATAATCAGTCAAAACATAGTGCTTTTAACATATTCTGAAATAATAATTCCTGATTTATCATTCAGATTTAGAATAACATTCAAGTATTGATGAAAAAAATAAGAAATTGATAATGAAACAAGTGAAAATATGATCCAGGTGGATATCGGTGGCCTCCCACCTATTCCATTTGGACCCATAGCATCAATTCTTTCAGTTTTTTCAGCTTCAGCACTGCTTACTATTTTTAGCAGGTTTTCGGGTCCTGCACACCCGAAGCCATTTTGGGGACTTAATGATCCAGGTGGATATTGGTGGCCACCCACCAAGTCCATTTGAACCCCCACCATCAGTTCTTTCAGTTTGTAAGTTTCAGCACAACTTACTATTTTTAGCAGTTTTTCGAGTCCTAAACTTCCGAAGCCGTTTTGAGCCCTAAATGACGTTTTTTGGGAAAACGGGGAGAAACATGGGTTGCAGACCGATGTTTCTCACTCAAAAGTTGTAGTCCTCGGATATATATTTCTAAAAAGCTATTGAACGCGTCAAAGGAAGATCGGATGCCAAATTTACATCCCCGGGAAGTTGAAACACCAATTTACCCAAACGGGACCCACAGTTTTGGCGCTTCATCTCCTAGGGTTAGGTTTTTGGACGTTTCAGATTTTACATTGTTTCTCAACAATAAATAGGCCTTCGAGCCTCATTGTAACACAGTTCAAGGGGTTGGTAGCCGACAAATCTCTTCTCAGGGATAAGCGCTACCAGTACCCTAGCTCGCTTGTTCTGATCATGTCTATATTATAACATAGTTCAGGGGCTGGTAGCCGACACATCTCTTCTCAGAGATAAGCGTTCCCAGTACCCTAGCTGTTCATTTCCATTATGTCTCATTGTAATATAGTTCAGAGGCCTATATCCGCCACATCTCTTCTCAGAGATACGCCTACCAGTGCCGTAGCTGTTCATTTCAATCATTTGTTTTATTAATAAAATGAAGCATTATTTCCGTTGCATCTCTGTGCTTATGGTTATATGTGTATTCTGTTGCGTTCTGTTTTGGATTTTGATTTGATTTCGTGGTGAAATCACTTACTTAGATGGATAGATATTGTTTTGTATTCCATTGGGATAATGGAGTCAATGTGTCAAGCAGTCATATCAGGATCAAGTTCTAAAGGGAAATGTTTACAAGGCAAGATAGCTGAGTTACTTCAAATCTTCAAGGCTGATGGTGAAAATGGTTTTGATTGGGATAAAAGAGCAATTAAGGGTTCTTAAATCTGTATTATGTTTGAAAAGGCAAAGGTCAATCGAAACTAGGGAGCAATTAAGGGTTCCCTAATCTAGATATCAGTGGAAAACATATAAATGATAATCAGTCAAAACAGAGTGATTTTAGCATATTCTGAAATAAAATTTCCTGATTTATCATTTAGATTTAGAATAACATTCAAGTATTGATGAAAAAAATAAGAAATTGATAATGAAACAAGTGAAAATACTTCACTGCAGTGGCCCGACACATGAATCCTGTAATATAATGCTTTATTTCCTTAATCCAGACTGCTGACTTGAAATTGGTACAATCACCCTTAGGTTCATAATAGTACAACTATAGAAATTTTCAATAATTAATCCACACTCAATACTTCTAAATGAGAACTATTTATACAAAAAAAAATTACAAAATATCCTAAAACAAACTTAGGAATTATTCATGGAAAATAAATATCTTCATGCAAGAAGGTAGTGACAGCTTTCTAACTAATGCTAGTTGTCCCTTTTTTATTGAAATAACTTGTTTTCTTTCTTCATTTTGTTACTGCTTTCTCTCTTTGTTGTTGAACGAAGCTGTAACTGGACAGTCTGTTATCTTTACGCTGGCAAGTTCATCTCTACTTTGTAATTCTTCTTTCGACTTTTAAACTTTGACTTTGAACTGATATTCTTTCACCTGATACTCTTTCATATGATATTCTTTATCCTGATACTCTTTCACTGTAAAACTGTAAATGTTGTTTTAACCTTTAATGCTCTGTTTTTACTACAATCTAATTTCACAGTAAATCAATCAATTTTCCCAAAGTTGAGCCTCTAGCAATTTGATCTTCATCATCCTCCTAAAATTATCTTCAGCTTCGGTGTATTTTGAGAATGTAGGCTTGTTGATAAATGTGTGTTTTACCTCACGCTATAGGTAAAAAAAATTCTCAAATATTTTATAAAGTACCTTCCCTGATGGGATTCCCTGCAAGGCTGAATTTTTCACTTGCTCCTTGGCAAACTCTCTTATCTTTTTATCATAATCATGATACTTCATTAATCTGTCATTAATAACTAGAGGATTGGGAAGGCCTTTTTGCCTTAGAACATCAAACTTGATCATGAACCTTGTGATAGAAACCTCCATGTTCCAGCATTTCTCTTCTAACTGTATCATCAAATTCTTCTTAGAAATTACCTTCCTAACTTCTAGGATGGTTTTTGTTCTGTCATTAATTCCAATTTCTTCCAGCTCTTGTCTATTCTTAGAATTTAGAAATTTGATGATTTCAAGAGCTTCTTCAGGTTTCTTTCTAAACTCTTCTTTGATTTTTTGGATTGCTTCTCTTGTTGATTTTACTAAGTCTTTCTGTTCATATATGACCTGTATGGATGGCCAAATATCATTGACATATTCAATGATATTGGACCATAGTTGTTGCTTGACATGTGCCATTGGTTCCTTTAGTGTTAGTTCTTTTTCTAACTTTTTCAACTGCTCATTTAATCTGTTTTCTTTTTGTTCTTCATTCTTATGCACTATCTTGGCAAGTTTGTTTTCATCTTCAAGTTTTTTAAGCTATTCTTTAAGTGTGTTTATCTCATTGTTATGAATAGTCATGTCCTGCATAGCTTTTACCAATTTGCTTGCTTCATCTGAATGTTGGGCTGTTGTTGTTGAAGATTTTGCGGCTGAAGTGGTTGATGAAGTGACAGGTAATGTTGTAGCCATGGGAACTATAGGTGCCAGTGATTCAGCAAGTGTAGAAGTTACAGCAGTAGTAACTACAGGAATCACTGTGACTGGAATTTCTTCTTCTTTATCCTTTTTCTCTTGGACCAATTTTTCCATTTCATTCTCCATTTCCTTTATCTGAGTAGTCAACTATAAAATGATATTCATCATCTCATCTTTCTGATTGGTATCTTGTAAGACTTCCTTGGCTTGAGGATGTTCTGTAGGGGGGAGATTTAGTTGCTTTTAAATGCAGCAATGTTTGCATTTTTCTTCTTGATCAATTCCTCTGCAACTTTTACATTTTTAGTATCATATCCTACTTCAATCACTAGC